>PVHX01001334.1:0-36084 GCA_004024805.1 Geosciurus inauris | reverse complement strand
TCTTTCCACTACCATTTTTACTTTAGCTAACTTCTTCTCTAGCCTAGAATTTCTGGTTTGCCATTTACTAAGCAATGCGTGTGCTTTCCAGGTAGACTTCCTTGACATGCTGCCATTATATTTTTGTCCACCTTCAACTGCCACGCTTCCATGAGAACTTCATAGCTACATTTCCAATCCTTTTGCTGATTTCTTAACTACCTAGTGCATTCCCAAATCTACTGTTTCAGACCTTCACTCTTCTCCTCAACAGTCTCACCATGATCCTTAGGAAAGGCCCTCTCCTCAGAATTCGTTTAAAAGGTATTGAGCAAAGCTGTTCAATAGAATTTCCTGTGATGATGTCAATGTTCAGTATATACACTGTCCAAGATAGCAGCACTTGACATGTATGGCTATTAAAGACAAAGTGTAGCTACTGAGAGTAAGGTACTAAAAATTTAATTTAATTAATTAAAATATAAATAACAACATATAGCTAGTGTCTATTCTATTGGACATCATTGACAGAGACTGATGTTGTCCAATAGAAATACAATTGACTCATGTAATTTTGAGATTTCTAGTAAATACCTTAAAAAGTAAAAAGAAGCAGGAGAAATTAACTAGATATAATGAATGATATTTTTATATAATTCATGTATTTTAACTCAATATGTCAAGAATATTATGATTTTAATATATAGCATATATAAAATTATTGATATTTTCTTTTCTTTTCTCATGCTATATTTTTAATATCTGGTATATATTTTATCCTTCTAGAGGATCTCAATTCAGATACTAGATTTTCATGGGAAATATTTGATCTGTATTCAAATTTACAAAATTTGCAATTGAAAACATATCAAGTGTGTCAAACACACTTTAAAAGTTTTCCATGAACTGGATCAAGTATTAGTCTTTTAACTTCAATTTCAACTAATTAAAGCTAAATGAAATAAAATTTTAAAAATTACTTCCTCAGTCCCTTTAGCCACATTTCAAGCACTTAGTGGTCATATGTGGTTGCCAGATTGGGTAGTGCAGAATGAGCAGTTTGATGTTTTCTCCAGCCTCAAGTTTCTCACTATATAAAAATGTGTGTGTGTGTATGCAAACATACATCACTGCACCCAGCTCAATATCTTGACTTGTACTCTTTTTTAGATTATCTAAGGAAGACACTTCTTCCTTACCAATCCTCATTTATGCTCTCCTTGCCAACCTCAAAATCTTATTTAATTCATTACTTCATCTCCTTTTTAAATTTGTCATTTATTCTCTTGTCTTGCCTCTTTCCTTCCCCCCCCCCCTTTTTTTTTTTTTGGTTCTACAAGCCAGCTGCATAAGCATTCACGTGGGAAGTTGTTATAAAAGTAATTCTTGGCCTAGCCCCAGACCTACTGAATCAGAAATTCTGATTTAATAAGCCCTCCATATGATCCTGATGCCTATTACAATATGAGAATCACTGACTTATAGAAAAGTACACAAATTAAAGAGACAAATTAAAACTAATAAAAGTGGTTACTTTTGTACAGGGTGGAGCAGGGGACAAGTAGGATGGAGATAAGAGTAGAAGTGAGGCTTTTTAACATTGTGATAATTTTGAACAGTTTAAATGTTCAACTGAGACTTAAGGAAGAGGAAGACATTTCAAATGTACTGATGCCCTTTTTTCTGCTTCATTTTTCTTGAGTTGAGTCAGGCCTCAGTACAATTTAAACTCCCTCTAGGTGATCCTGTAAAGTGCAAAATTCACTGTTTTTTAGTATATTCAGAGTGGCACAGCCATCACTTCAATCAATTTTAAAATGTTTTCGTCACCCTCCAACCAAACCTCATACCATTAGTAGTTGCTCCCACTACCTCAGTCACCCCCAGACTTTTTATTATTTTTAAATGAACATTTTATTACTAGCAATTTAGGAAATATTACCAACCATCATATATTTAGGTGAAACATTTTTAAGACATTTGCATTAAATTTGACAATGCTGAAGTATCTCTCTGAGTCATAGATCTTTCCCTGAGCCTAAAACTTTTATTTTTATTTATTGATTTTTTAAGTTTTCAAAATATGCAGAGTATGCACAATTTCTGTCAACAATAGTCAAATTTGCTTTTGACCTGGAAGTGAAATAGTTACTCGATATAAAAAGAAAATGATCTCTTTATTCCTGACTACCAATAAGTTTCCCGATTTTCACAAGGGAGTGGGAGACACAGAAAAGGGCAAGGAAATTTGAATGAAGACCTCTCCCCAAACAAACCAAAGGGGAAAAAATGGGGCCCAGAAGCTTCCCTGGCCTCAGACCATGCTAAGTATCCTAGGAAAAGGCAAGGGAAAGCCACCAGGACAAACAAAGGCGGAATGCTCAACTCAGCCTTGAAGGCATCTTTCCAAACACTGCCTCCCTTGATCTCCCAGGGCCAGAGGATGATAAAATGGTTTGTGGGCTCTGGCTGGTGCCACAGGGATGAGCGGCTGCACATGACCCCCCCACCTCCCCACTCCTTTCAGAGGGTGGCTTTGTTCTTCCCAGCCCCCAGGGCTTGTGTTCTGTGGGAGGCTAGGACAGTTTTTGTTATCAAGTAGACCTATCAGTTTCAATGACAATCATCCTCCAAAAAAAAAAAGTTATTTCTCATGATTTCCTCCCTTGCTCTAAAAATGTAAGCTTTAAAGGGAAAGGAAGAAGAAAGAGGACAGGAATGTACTGACAGGAGAGTAAAATGAAGATCCTCAGCATCCTCCCTCAATTGGCCCCACGGAGTCTGTTTCCAAAACTGTGCACATAAAGAAATTTATTTCCTCAGAGGGTGCACCAAGAAAGCTCATGCAGGTTGCTGCATAAAGAATCTTCAGAAGAAAGATATAACGGACATCTTGGGTTAGCAGAGTGGGGGGCGGGGGGGGGGGAGGAGAACACCACAAGCAATGAAGTGAAATGAGAAAGGTGGAGAAAAAATCCCCAGCTAATAGCATGTTCTTGCCTTCCTCCCTAACACAATGACACACGTGACTTAATGAAGCCAGGGAGTTCTGAGACTGATGTAAAAGTTCCAAAAAAAATACTCTGTGGCAAAGGCCCCTGGGTAAACGATGTCATTTCTAATTTCTCCAGTTCCCATGATTTAGAGCAGACCCAGGATCTGAAATTCACACCAGCTCTTTGTGCACTGGGGTCTGGGCGGCGAGGGCCCAGGCCTGGGGAACAGGGACGCAGGCTTCCTATGTGATTTCACCACTGCTGCCCTGCTTTGTCTCACGTTTAAAATAATTTGCCAGGTAAAAATAAACTTCTCAGAATCATAGAGTGAAAAATGTACTTAACAATTCAATCCCTGTAAGTTTGGGATTGACAGAGAAAGTGCAGCCGAGGCTAATTAAATTACTCAAGTGTATTTGAATAGTGGTTTCACTAGCAAGTTTATTAATTCACATCGTTATCATTGTTATTATTACCACAACTGGTAAATTATGCTTTTCATGAGATAGCAAAATGTGTAGGCTGTTGGCTTTCATTTATACCCTACTCAGCTTTTGGTTTCTCTCCTGAGTACCATTCTTAGAAAGCAAGCCTCATTTGTCCTAAGTTCCACATCTCCGAATGGCATGTTCTGAGTTATTTGTGTTTATAACTCTTTAGAAATAATTAAGATCTACAAGGGGTTTTTGTTTTCCTTTTGCTTTTGCCAGTAATTCTTACAGTAGGAATATATATGGTTCATGATGTCAGTTCCTTGCAGGGTGATTTTCCTGCATTTAGCTGATTTGTAAAACTCAGACTCTCAGGTTCAAATTCAGTGGAATCAGAATTGCACTTTGTCTCTCAGGGACAATTTATGGTATATGCATAGGAGTTTTGTGCAGCCAGAATGGCCCTGTGTTATTAAATATCAATTGCCAGTTGCATATATACTCATTTGCCCAATAATTTTGAACAAATGTAAGAAGATTTGACTGAAATGAGCAAAACTTAACTGTAAAATACACTATGTAAGCATGCCAAGTCTTCTTCATTCAAGAAGAGCCTACCAATTTTTTGCAAGATCCTCACCAAATCTGGGATGAAACAGTTTTGACTTCTAAAACCTACTACTGAAGTGTGATCTCGGGACCAACAGCATTGGAATTACCTGGGAGTTTGTTAAGCATGCAGAATCTCAGATCCATCACAGACCTACTGAATCAGAGTCTGCACTTTATCAAGATCCCCAAGTGATTCAGATACACATCAAAGTTTAAGGAGCGGCTGGAGTATGAAGGAGAGAGGTGTCTTCTCATCCCGCCCCCACAAGCAGCATGCTACCACCATGATTTTCTCCACTAAACCTTAAAATAGATGCCATTTGACAAACTTATAAATTATAATCTAAAATATATTCCCAATCTGAAAAAATGTAATGTAATTTATCCAAGATCTATCTCAAAAAATTAAACAACACAAATGAAACACCTATTACAAAAATGTTCTATTCTGCGCTCATGCTGGTTTGGAGAAAAGAATGAAGAGTGTTGGATGGTCATTGGGTAATTGATTTCATCTCCTATGATACAGTCACCTTCTTATGCCATGAGTCACCATCTGGCTAATATTGCATAGTAAAAAATTCTTCTGGATATAGCAGGCTGTAGACATTCCTTCACCTCTACCCTCCATTTTTTTTAAACAAAAAGGAAAAAGAAAGGGCAAAAGATTGCATCAAATAAAAAAATTTTTAAATTTAAATGCTAGTTTGTAGACGAAACAAAAAAAATCCAATTTGGAATCACTTTCTTCCCTACTGTGAAGGCCTTCATGAATTCCATACCAAGCAGTTTATTTCACTAATAACACCCTTGTGCATGAATTTGATGGCTAACAAGTACAAAGTACTTCTGCACATGATAATATTGCTCTTTTAAATTTTATCTCAAATTAAAAATCAGTTATCTCTCCCTCACTCATAAAATATTTATGCAAAGTTATTAGACTTTCAGTAATTATAAGTATGGCAAAATTCCTTGCATGAGGAATAAAATGTAAATACTCATACTGCTTCAGTTGTTGACAAAAAAAGAATCCAAGGTTCTTGCAGGAGGGTTCTCACTTTGGAATTATTTTGAGCACAGAAATGTAGCATTTCTAAAAAGGACCATCATTTTACAGAAATAGTTTTCCAAGTGTTTTACACTCACTTCAACATACAAATAAAAATGTTATTCATATATAGAAACTGTGATTCTTTTCTAAAAACAAATACACACTTTGGGTTTAAAAATTCCCTTGGTGAGGTATACAGGAAGAGCCTCCTCTGTGGTATTAATGCATTCTGAATTACCGTGGCGGACCTCCGGGAATCCCTACTCTCACTAGCATAAAAATAGTTGCTCTACTTCCTTCCTAAAGCACTTTGCAGAAGATGATACTTAACTAATGCAAAATTCTGATAAAATTCATGGCTATCTGAGGATGCCTTGATTTGATTTATTTTAGTGCTAGTTCTAAGGTGGTTGCTGTTTGTGGCTCCAGCTGATCTTACATGTGCAGCCTATCAATGAGGAAAAGCTGAGATGACTGTGGGGTTAGCCCTGAGCCCTGAGGAAGGGCAAGATTTCAAGGAAAGGCCATAGCTTGTGTGGACTGGGTAGGGTAGCCATGGGGGTGGTGGTGTGGGGGTGGGCAGCAGAAAAAGAGAATTAGCAAGAACTTGAGGGGGCACAGGGAAAAGAATTGCTGCTCCTTATTGAGGCTGGGCAGTCTATAGGATAAAACAGCTCCTGGAAGTAGTAGAGATTATTCACATTCATCATAGGTGACAGCACCCTGGAGGTCCCATCTAGAGCACCTGGGAACTGAAACCAGTTCCAGGAAAACAGATTGAATACCACAACCTCAGGGGGGCGACTCTGAGAGGGCTGCTGAGAAGACACCAAGAAAAGTCCTAGTTTGAGCCTTGGTGGATACTAAGAGGAGTATAAGCTCTAGACATTTACTTTGGAGTCATAAGACAAACCCCTCCAGTATCAGGATCTTTTTTTTGGGGGGGGGGAGGGGAACAGGGGATTGAGCTCAGGGGCACTCAAACATTGAGCCACATCCCCAGCCCTGTTTTGTATTTTATTTAGAGACAGGGTCTCACTGAGTCGCTCAGTGCCTTGCCATTGCTGAGGCTGGCTTTGAACTTGTGATTCTCCTGCCTCATCCTCCAGAGCCACTGGGATTACAGATGTATGCCACCGCACCCAGCCAGTATCAGGATTTTAACAAGGGACTAGAAATCCAGTGATCCCTTTTCTCCAGTGGCTACCAGAAAATAATCCAGTGTTGCATTCCCAGGCAGGTGGCACATTCTTATATTCCACCAGCACTTACGGAGCTGGAGAAATGCTGGTCCTTTAAGAGCCAGCAGTTGATTCCGAAAAGCTAGGATGGGACAGGGAACCAGCAAAAGCTATGAGAAGAGTTTGCGCTATGTAAGGTGAAGAGAACAACCCATGTAGGGTGGAGTGGGGTAAGGCAGATTCCAAGTTCTGCTAACTGGAGCAACATCTTAGAGAACGTGCTAATTGTGGAGAGGAAAGGAGCATTTGTTGGTGTACTTTGCATCTTTATTGTTGGATTTATCTGAAGGGGATGGGAAGAGATCCCATCTTTCAGAAAATTTAGTACTTGTTGGAGATATCATTGTTGATGAAGTAGTTACAAGAAATAGAAAGATGACTAAATAATACATGAAAGCATTTTGAAAATCATCAATATGTATGCACATATGAAAATTCATCATCTGATAGGAAAAATATGCTTGAGATCAAGACTAAAGGCTTTGTACTACAAAAGCACAATAATTGTTCATATGCCTATTAATCTTTGAAAGAAAACTCCCTGAAATAAGACATGATCAGACTCAGAACACATAGGTTCAGGGTTAAAAAATTTTTGAACATTTTCCCCATCCTTACTGCTAGTTAATATGGCAAGAAACTACACATTTTAGTATTTCTATGTGCATTTGTAGGGTGTAGTATGAATGAAATCCTACATATATTTTTATCACTTTGGAATTTTGTCCCTATTAAGTGTTTTACTGGATTGAATTGAAATGTCATCAACTTTTCTGTGAAGACTCTTTAAATTCTTCTATTATTCTTCTAACTTAGTCTGTCCTTTCTTGGGATCTCATGGTCCCTGCTTGGTCCTCTAAGTTATTTATCTTCTGTCTGTCTTGCCTAGGTTCTGAGCTCCTTCAAACAGGGATTGTGTTGCTATATACTTAAAGCTTGGCATATATAGTACAGAGAATGTGGGATTTGATTTTTCAAAATCCAGACTTGCTAATTACATGTTTAAAGAATAATCCATTCATTAAATCTTCTTTAAATCTTTTGTGTGATGTGCTCAAAGTTTTGTTTTTATTCATTTTTTAAATTAATTTTTTACATTATAAAAGTAGTATAGGTAAAATATAAAAGTGTAGAAACTTATGGGGAAAAAAATCCCTGATCTCACCTCACGGTCATGAGTAATATTCTGGTAGGAATAACAAGCATTCAGTCTTGTCTTGGACCCCAAATGACACTTGAGGCTGTCTTCATGTAGCATTATGAAATAAACAATGTTTACTATGAGAATCTGAGTGTGGTTCTTCAGTTTTTCAGTTGTAGTCCCTCAGATGAAATATTTCTTAACCTTCTTTACTGAAGAGCATTTTAAAATTGTGTACATTATCATTGTTGCCAACATTGGCTGAGTGGTGAATCAATAAAAGGGTCATCCTGTTGTATCTTGCACCTGTGTAAGTCTTTCTTCTGTAACGCGCTCAGCCAGGGTGCAGTGGATGCATCTGCTTTACAAGTTAACTGACAGAATTTGTTTATAAACCCACTGAAGAGCTAAATGAAGCAAACTGCATTATCGTACTTGCTAATTATATTTCATTTCAGCTGAAAGCTTATTACAGATACAGCCTGAAAAAAGATTGACTTTTTAACTTTGTTTACATCCACTTCTGTTTCTACATCAGCCCCTAGGAGATGTTTTTCTTCATAAAATTCAGGAAGAGGATGAAAACTGTTGGCTGGAGGATGCGGTGGTGTTATTGGCTAACATCCTCTGCAATGATGTTTGCTAGTAGGAAAAGGCTTTTCCTCCAGGCACGGAGACTTCTTCTAAGGGACTTCTCAAACATCCAGAATGTACCACATCTTCCACTTGCCTTTAACTTTTACTTCCAGAGAAGGGACATCACAAGTAACTGAAGGGCAAAACAAGCTGATCCCCACAGCACATTCTGAACACTGTGGTCAACTCAGATGTGCTCGCCTCTTTCCTTTGTCATTAAAATGCAGCACAGCAGACATCACATTAACTGCTAGCTTTGTGCATATTCTGGGACAGCAGGACCTGTGCTGGCCTCAGCTTCCCCATGTCCCCCCAAAAGCAGTTTGCTTCCCCCAGCATCTCCAGCAGCATAAAGGTGACCATTACTTGCTACCTTTCAGAACAGTCACCTGCAAACAGTCATCCTAGATCTATCAGCTGTTTAGTTTCATGCATTAATTGACAGAATTTCTCGCTAATAAAATTAGACTCTACTACTTTTATGTATTAAGGTTACTTCTTCCTCAGCTTCTCCATTCTCCCACACCCACAAAGGGAACTTCAGGAGGTTGGCAGCAGAGCCAGGAGGGACTGATTATCTAACACGACTGACAGAAGGCTTTTATTCTCTTCATTGATGTCCTGATGTTGCAGTTTTCAAGGTTCTTGTGAATCTACTGGGGATCCCCCAAAATCTACAAAGCACTCATGAGTCAAAACTATTTTCCATTAAAATACAAAGGCATTATCTACTTTTTTTCACTGTGTTGATGTTTAAACAGATGGGGAATATAAGTGCCAGCACTTTAGTCCAACTGAGGCAGTGACAACCGATTATGCACTCACAGGAAAAAAAAACCTCAGTGTCACTTAAGACTGTCCTTGATGAAGCAGTAACAATTATGAATTGTGATACATCTCAATCATTGAATGTGATAAAACGGGAGGTGTATGTAAAGCCCTTTGCTCATACTGAAGTACAATTGCATCTATGCTGCAGGTATGCAGGTATTTGAGTTGGGAGCTGAACTTGCTGAGTTCTTTTCCTTTTTTTTTTTTTTTCACTGAAAGCCATTTTATTTGAAAGAATGACTGACAAACTATGGTTATTCATACTTTGGTGTGTGGCAGACATTTTGTCAAAAACGAACAAAGTGAACTTGTCACTTCAAGGAAAACAACTGACAGTATTTGTTGCCAACAATAAAATATAAGCTATCAAGCAAAAATTAGAATTTTGGGAAATTTGTATCTGCCACTGTGAGCTTGACAGTTTCCTGATATTTAAAGGCTTTTCTGGTAAGACTGGGTTGATATTAATGAATGTGATTGTTGATACTGTATTATGAAATGTGTCAACTTTGGGGAAATCTGTATAACTCAGCAAGACATTTTCTAAATGACCAGTGCATGATGTTACAAAATCAGACATGAATAAAGGGTCAATTCAAAGTGCAAAATAGACTGGTTTTAATGTGTTGGTTTGAAGAACAGAGAACATTCATTGATCGTTTCAATTATGTATTGCAATTATTCATTAAGTAACTGCCACTTGTTGAGTTTTGGTGTAATATCAAAGAATAATCATGATTATCAAAAAGGTATTAAAAGCCTCTTTGCTTTTCCATCTACATATCTCTGTGAAGCTGATTTTCTTCACATACTTTAATCAAAACAATATATCGCAATGAATTGTGGGAGATTATAAGAATGCATTTATCTTGTGTTAAGCCAGACTTCCAAGAGATTTGCCAAAATAAGAAGTCACTCTTTTCACTAAATGGTTTTGTTTTTGAAAATAGAGTCATTTTGCATTAAAGTGTTACTTTAAAAAGTTGTGGGTTTATTATTGTTCTTTAAGTATACAATAAATAATTACTTTTAAAACATCTGTTTTAATTTCTAATATATAGTAGTTACCAATAGATAACCAATCAATAAACATTTATATGAACCTAAATATCAATGTGTAAATATTGATATAAATATTTATGTAAATAAAATGTTTTTTGTGGTTATTAATTTTTGAGAGTGAAAAGAGATTATAAGAGCAATAACTTTAAGAACTTCTACCTTCTACAATGGTCTGGATAGTAAAATTATGAAGGCTATTGTCTGACTTATGCTCTTACTTCATAGCCATCTATAAACATTTTTATTTGCATACATGGCAAAATAGACTGAATTTCTAAAACTTTTCTTAATAAACAAGCTATGTAAAGATGAATTTGTTAATCTTGGGCTGTATAACTCAGGAACATCTGTCCTAGACCACTGAATTTTTCAGTACATTAAAAATAATCTTTCTTCCAAACAAAAAGCATTAAGGAAAATACATATCCACAAATTTTGGTGTCACATTTTCATTTTCATCTAATTTAAAACATTTTGAAATGTTTCTTGACACTTATTTGACTCATGTACTGTTTGGGATTGTGTTTAATTTCCAAATATTTGGGAATATATTCTGGGTTTGCTTCATGTATTTTGATACTTTTTGTTAGCATTAAGGATTATGTCTTCTTGGGAGAAAGGCCCTTTTTTTTCACAGTGTAATGGTCCTTTTTATCCTTGATGATCTTCCTTGTTTTGAAGTCAACTTTATTTGAAATGAATATAACTACTCCAGCTAACTTTTGACTAGTTTATTAAGGCATATCTTTCTCCAATGCTTTACTTTTAACTAGAGTCTTTATATTTAAAGTGGATTTCTCATAGATTAAATAGCTTGATCTTTTTTTTCCATTCCAACAATCTCTGCCTTTAATCCATAGATTACATAGATGGTATTTAACCAATTGCATTTAGGACATCTAATTATTGACACAATTGGATTGATACAGTTGGATTGATATCTACTATACTTATAATTTTCTTATTTATTGCTTTTTTAATAAGATTTTTTTAAACCTTTATTTTATTTATTTATGTATTTTGTATGTGGTGCTGAGGATCGAACCCAGTGCCTCACGCATGCGAGGCAAGCGCTCTACCACTGAGCCACAACTCCAGCCCCTTATTTATTGCTTTTTCTTTGGTTTGTGTCCCCTATTGTTTTGCCTTCTTTGGTTTTGGAAATTTTATGTAATTTCACCTATTATTGTATCAATTTACTTCTTCTAAAATATTTAATAACTGCCCCTGAATTTACAATATCCATCTTAACTAACATAAGTCCACCTTCTCACACCAATGCCACTATTGCTTAGTACAGCCGTCTTATGACAGACTAGTTCCACGTTCTCTCCACTGTCTCTTGCAACATTGCTGACATTTATTTCTCTTGCAACTGATACACTATTAACAATGCTGCTTCAAACACTTTTCTTTTAGATCAATTACAAGTAAGAAAATGAAAAGATCTTACCTTCATTAATTTCTTCTTTGACACTTCTCCTTTCTTTATAGATCTACTTTTCAGACTGGTATAAATTTCTTCTTCCTGAGGAACTCTTTTCAACATTTCTTTCAGGGTATGTCTCTGGGTGATTGATTCTTAGTTTTTGTTTGCCTGGGAAAGTATTTCTCCTTCACTTTGAAGAATATTTTTGCTGGACATAACATTCTAGATTTTTTAAAAATTCTAGATTGTTGTTTTTTTTTCTTTCATCACTTTATGTATTCAGCTCTGTTTTTGCCTGCATGGTTTATGATGAGACACAGCGTGCAATTCTTGTCCTTATGCTATATGATAAGGTGTTTCCTCCTGGGCCCTTTGGCTTCTTCCAGGTTTTTTGTCCTTTAATTTGCAGCAGTTTGAATATGCTATGTGTAGATTTTTAAGAATGTTGTTATGGTTTCTCTTTTTTTGTTTTAGCATTTATCTTGCTAGGTGTTCTCTGAGATTCTGCACCTGTGTTTTTCAGTCTGTCATTTTTGGAAGGCTCTCAGCCATTATCATTTCAGATACTTTTCTGCCCTGTCCTCTATTTCTTCTCCTTCTGGTGTTCTCATTATACAGATGTTATATCTTTTGAAAATTTCCCACTGTTCTTGGAGGTTCTGTTCTGTTTCGCTTTTTGTTTTATTGTCACTCTTGTTTATGTGGACTTCTGCTTAAGGGAGTTGTTACTGACTTATTTTCAAGTTAACTGATTTTTTTGGTCATGTTGGGTATACTGAGGAGCCTATCAGAGACATTTATAATTTATGTTACAGTGTTCTTATTTCTAGCATTTTCTTTTCATTCTCGGACTTTTCATATCTCAACTTACGTTATCCAAATATTCTTACATAGTATCTTCTTGATCCATAAGAGCTCTTAGCATATCATAGCTATTTTAAATTCTCTCTGACAATTGTAAAAGCTTTGCCATTTCAAAGTCTGATTCTAGTGCTTTTTTTTTCTCATCAGACTTTTTCTCCTTGCCTTTAGTATGTCTTAGAATTTTTTCTGAAAACCAGACATGTGTTGTATAATAGGAATTGAGGTAAACAGGCCTTTAGTATGGGGATGTATGCTCATCTGGCTAAGAGTTGGGCTGTGTTTAATGTTTTCTGCAGCTATAATAGTATTCTTCTAGTGTTCCTGATTTCATCTCCCCATTTGACTACTGGTGTCCCTAAGCATTCCTCCTCAAAAACACCTGTGTCTTGCAGCTTCCAGAGGTAGTCCACTCTTACAATGGAGACCTGTTGGTGTGGTGGTACAGTGTGGAGGAGGGGAGCACTCAACATCTTACGATTACTCCTGTCTTTTAGAAATGTCTTGTTGAGTTGTGAACTTCACAGCACCTCCTTTGGTGAAATAGAAAGCCTAGAGGAAACTGGAGTAGAAGAAATGCCCTTCTTTTATCTGGGATAAAGCTCTGATAAAGTCTTTTCCCCTGAACACTAGTTCTTGGCTATGGAGATCACTTTGATCATATCACAATGATTAGTCTTCTTTTCCTGTTAGAACCATGAAAGACATTTCTCATTTTTACTACGAGAACCTAGTAGTGTTTTTAAAAATAAAACCCACAGTCTCTTTAAGACATCAGACTGTGGCTTCCTTCATGCTAACAGAGTCTTCCTTTTGATTTTGTTGGTAAAGCAAACTACCATGTTGGAGATCCTCATCTGGTAGTTTAGTAAATGTGACATCCAGAAAATATCCCTCAAAGAACTGAATCCTACCAGAAACCATCTGAAACTGCTTGGAGGTTGATCTTCTTGTAGTAGGAACTTCATATGAGACCACAGAATGTGGGTCAACACCTTGATTTCAGATGTTTTGAAGAGCATGAAGTAGAGGATGTAGCTAAACCATGGCCCAATTTCTGACCCACAGAAACTGTGAAATAATATTTGTATGTTGTTTTAAACTGGTAGTGGCATCATTTGGTATGCAGCAATAGATAATTAGTACAATATGTACCTGAAATAACAAGTTGGACAAAAAAAATCACATTAAAATATGAATGTATCCATTCAACAAGGTTTTGTTTTGTTGTTTTGTTTTTATAATATGCCAGATCAATGAGCAAGGCACTTGAAATATAATGGTAAGCTGAAACAGACACAGTATAAAATCCTAGACTTAACTCCAACTGGAAATGATGGGATACATATGCACAAAGTTAGTGCCCTTCAAAAAAAAATTACTAAAGCATATAAAAGATGATTTAAAATAATGTGTTGAGAGGGATTCAGTATCCCTGGAAGAGAAGTCAGAAGTAAGCCTCATGGGGCAGGAGCTTTACCCAGGGCCTTTCTCTTGGTATGTGCTCAATAAATACTTGCTGAGTAAGGGAAATGCTAAGAAATAAATTTTTCCCAAATGAATTCATGGACTGAATATAATATTGGTAAACACCAATTGGATTTTATAAAACTAATTTAAAAATTCATTAGGAAGTTTATATATAACCATAAAAAAATTTGAAAAATATTTCTGAACATTGTAAAACTACACTAATCTAGAATGATACTAGTCCAAAGGAACAAAAAAGAGATCAACTGAATGAAGCTTAAATTCTGAAATCAACTTATGACAAAGAAAACCTTACCAATTAATAGATTAGGCTACATTTGAGTGTCAAAAAAAAATAGGATATTTGGGGATAATAAATCAAGGTAAATCCTAAGTTTATACAATCTACCACATTAAATTTCATGAGGATTAAGTAATTAAATATAAAAAACAAATTTTAAAAAATAAATATTTTTCTAATTTCAGTATGTGGAATAACATTCTAATAATAAAATTAGTAAAATAAGTAATGAAATGCAATATAGAAATATGATTAATATTATGACTTTGTAAAAATGAAATATTCTTAAACATGAAAACAAACATCATAAACAAAAAAGTAAATTTCAAACTTACTCAAATGCTTATGACCAAGATGACAAGAATAGCTAAAGTTCACCTATGAGGATTTCTTTGTAAATCAATAGGAAAAGCCTAGTGGCTTGATTTTGAAATTGGAAAAAGGGACATGAACTGATGATTCATAATAGAAGACATGCAAATGGAAACTAAAAATGAGAAAGTTTAATTTCAGTACTAATAAAAGATATGTTGATTTAAATAATGAGGTAGCATTATTTTACCTCTGAATTAAAGAAAACACACATGGCAATAATTAATGCTAATGAGGGTGCAGGAGCTGTGCTCTTATATATGGTTTGTGAGAGTTTAAATTGCTTACAAACCTTTTGGGGAAAATATGAGTAATATATATCAGAATCTTCATAAGCTCAAAATACTCTTTGATTCAGTTAGGTCAATTTATGTGGACAAAGATCTGTATGCAGAGATGTTCATGGCAGTGTTGTGACAAAAAAACAAATAAATAAAACAATGCCAAAAAGATCCTACAACTTAAATTTCCAAGAATCTGGAAATGATTGAATAATTTGTTGAGACATTATATCCTTTGAAAATTATGTTTTCAATGATGAGATAAAAATGCTTACAATACAATGTTAAGATGGGTAGAGAGGTAGGGGGTGGAGGATGAGAAGTAGAGATTTTTTGCCTGTGTATATTCATGAATAAATTCTTCCCAAATGAACTCATGGGTTTAATATAATCTTGATAAATTTCTAATTGGATTTTATAAAACTAATTTAAAAATTCACCAGGAAGATCTATTTACAACTCAAATGATTAAAAAAAATTAAGAATTCTGAACATTGTAAAACTATAATAATCCTAACAGTAACAGCAGTACAAAGAAATCAGTATGTACCTGATAGATTTTCTGTCTCTCCACCTAGTGTTCAATTATTTATCCATCTATCCATCCATCCATCCATCCATTCAATCTTTCACACACAAACTCAAAGGTGACAGTAAAGAAATGTTTCAAAAGCCAAAAGGTTGCTGTGTTCTTCTAAATGTAAAATTATGGGCAATTTTTATCTTCTCATTTACTTTTTAGACCAATGTCTAAAATGTTCATAAAGTCTGTATTTTCTTTTAATAAATGTTGTCTTTAACATCAACATTTCTTTTAATAAATGTTGTCTTTAACATTAAACATTTAACATTATGTTTATAGTTGCTATTAATGTGAACTTGAACATTTTCTTAATATTTTTATTGCAACTTTTAATGAAATCTAGTGGTTTGTGCATCATTGACAATAATTGACACTTAGCTCCCATTTTTCAGGTTCATCAGTTTAAAACCACGACAGTAAAATGAGATTCTATTACATTTTCAGTCTTTTTAAAATATTTTTTAAAGTTGTAGATGGACACAATATCTTTATTTTATCCATTTATTTTTTATGTGGTGCTGAGGATCAAACCCAGTGCTTCACGTATGCGAGGCAAGCACTCAACCACTGAGCTACAACCACAGCCTCACATTTTTAGTCTTATAGGAAACACAATCCCATAGCCATCTTTGCTAGTCAGCCCCTGTATTTCCTAATTTCTAGTATTACAAAATTTCCACACTTAACAGAAATACTTCAGTTACAAATAAACCTGTTTTTGTTTTTGTCATTTCTACCAATAATAGAATGACACATCAGTTATGGGATTGAGCACTAACTATACTTCTGCCTCTAATATTTGCTGACATCTGCCCTCCCCTTTTTCATAGGATTCTATAAGGATCAGATGAGCATAATGTAAATATAAAGTGCTATAGAGGAACATGTCATTGTTTAGATAACATATTATTATATTCTCACTATACATGCTTAATATATTCTTTAAAAATAGTACTGAGTCCGGTTTTGTTCAGTAAAGTATCTCTAATGTTTAATGTTGGTAAATATTAGTGTATTCTAAAGATTTATTCATGAAGGCTGGGTTGTAGGTCAGTGAAAGAGCACTTGCCTAGTACATGTGAGGCACTGGGTTCCATCCTTAGCACCACATAAAAATAAATAAATACAATAAAGGTATTATGTCCGCCTACAACTAAAAATATATATTAAAAAATAAAATAAAATTGTTGTCCTTGTCAGAGTGTTATTCCTATTTTAAAAAATAAGATTTATTCATGATCTTTTAATCACTTCTCCATAAAGTCCTAATTATTCAACCTCACCAAATAGATTTTTAAGATCCGTATTTCATGAATGGAGCAAAACTACCCTATAGTTCTAGTAGTGGCATGAGCTATCTGAATATAATGATAATATATAATTTCCTTATATTCATTATTTGGAAATCTGTACAATCAAGATCTTCATATTTCCAGCTCTAGGTGTTTCCTATCTGCCAGATGCTTAATACATTTGATTGCTATGTCATGTTTCACAGTCTCCTCTGTCTCCATGTAAGGCAAACATTCACATTCTGAATATTAAATATTTTGCTTTCCTTCTCTCTTCCTCCATGTTTCTTTCCCTCCCTTTCTTCATTCTGTTCAACTCTATTTCCTCTGTCTTCTTTACTGCTCACATTTTCTATGTACTTGAAAATAAATTCGATTTTGTGAAGTCTTACACAATTTCTGTATTCTTTTCTCAGACTCATGATTTACTTTAAAAACATTTAAGGTGTCATAATACGTACCTAGAATACATCAAATAAGGGTAAAACAAGTGCCAAATAGTTAAGATGATTGAGGAATCAGGGAATAAAGGGCTAAAGGTGGGTTTGTTCAACAAGAAAACCTTGGAGAAAGAAAGTTAATGTGTTTGAGCAGCTGAGTTTCCAGACAGATTTTAAAAAGACACACTGTGAGCTAGATGGCGTGTACAGGTTAATAAAAGGAAATGTAAGCTTTAGTTTCTAAAATAAGATTTATCTAAGCTTTTCTTCAGATTATTCCTTTAGATGATTGATTACTATGAAGATACACTAAGACCTTATTCATGTATTTAAACATGTAATGAGCAGCTGCCATATGGAGAAATTACAACCGAGGTGGAGTTTAGTTTAGTTACATGGGGAAAAAGATGAGGGGAGGGAGGATAGGAAAGGAGGTGTCTCTCAGAATGTCTGCAAGAAACTGATTCCTGAGGGATTTCTGGGGAAGGCAGGAAGAGATCCCTGAGAAGCCCTAAAACTCTGAAATGCAAGACGAGTGTGTGGAGTGGCTTGCAGATCTGCACTGCTGAAGCATAGAGGTCCTAGGCATGGGGGAGAGGGAAAGCCTGCACCAGGCCTGGAATGGTCCTGCACTGTGCTCCTGAGCCTAGAAGTTTCCTTTTCCTAATGTGAACCGTGATTTTAAAGCAGAAGACATGCTTAGATTTGCTTTTGGTGGCATTGAAGAGGACAGAGGCCAAGCTAGAGATCTAACTTGAAATAGAAGGATCTCTTCACTCTTGTAAGGCAGTAACAGCAGATCTGGAGAGTAGAGAGAATTGATTCAGGGACTCTGCTGAGCAGGCTGCATGATCGGGCCCATCCTCTGCTCCATTCCATGTTAGTCCTAGAATGTTTCTGTCTACCTTTCATAATTTATCATTGGCTCGTTCTTTTCTGGTAAGGCCTTCCCTGACCCTACTTGAATCTTTGGATTTGGGGAGAAACAGGAAAAGGATGCATCTGATTCCAGGCCTTTCCATTCATGGCATTTGGGACTTCTTAATGATCTTGAAGAAAACATGGTTACCAGTTTGGGGAGTTGCAGAGTTTAATGGCTGTTCTTTCATTAAATTGATATTTTGAAATTTAGCACAATGTTTTCTAATTTTTTTGCTAATTTTATTTAAAGAGTAGTAGCAGGGGACATAGATTAAATGAAGGAAATCATAAACTGTTCAGAGCTCCTGAGGATTTAGAAGTAGCAATTCCTAAAGCTGAAGCAGTAAAACTCAACAACTTGCTAAAACATTGCCATATGAGGAAAAAAAAAAAAAAAAAGACCAAGGAATTAGTGTGCTGCCAGTATAAAAGACTATTTGTTAGCACTTGACTGGTGCCAAGTTTTATGTTATTGCTAACAAGAAGCTGATAACATGATTTCTGAAAGATTTTCAATGCTTGACAAATACATTTGCTTCTTAGTGCTTTGTAGTTCAGTTGTAAATATTTTCAGGAAAAAAAAATCTAGGTTTCTTACACATAAATCTTGGTTGTTCTTGAACCATGCATACATCCCTGAACTTTTGCTATATATTCCAAAAACTATTCAAATATGACCCATGCAGAAAAATGCAAACAATAAGATGATTGCTTTTATTTTCTACTCTAAATTTTTCAGTTTAACATTTCAACTTTACAACAATTATAGCCAAAAAGAGATTGGGGATTCAAATTGTCCTGTTTACATTCCAGTGGTTGGTCTCACAATGCAATCACTGAACTTCAGCCTAACAGGCTCTCTTCCTGCCTTCTTCAAAAATGACCCATGATAAATGAGACCTGATAATCTAATTCACTGTACCCCATCATTTGATCAGCTGATAGGATAAAAAGCTGTTTGCAGACCATGCTTTGAGGAGAAAAATCATGCTCTGGTTTCTTTTCAGCCAAGCACATCCATCATGTTGAATCTTGGAGGGATCAATGAAGCCAATTCAGATAAGAAGAACCCTACAAATGGTAAAGACTTTTTTGGACACATACTGCTAAATATTGGGTATTTGAAATGAATAAGATGTTTTGTGTGTTCAAGTAACTTCCCACTGAAGGGGAGGCAGATAAGTAAGCAATTGCAGTTTCCTCATTTAGAACTGGATACACATACCTCACACTCCTAAACTAATTATCACCTCCTTTTGCTTACACAAGCATCTGTAGAACTTACAAAGTAATGTGACCTTTGGAAAGTATTTACATAAACCTTCACCATATTTCACATGAAGAAAACACGGATCATTTTTAGTACCTACTTTTGACGCATCAACAAAACCAGCAGAGTTCTCATGCGTTTCTGGATTGATGTGCAGGTTTGACTAATTAATCGAGCAGAAGAAAGATGGATTAGTCAGTATACAATTATACAACTCATCAGCAACTCCAGGGTTCCATTAGCTAGAGCTGGAACATTCCATAGGTACAATCCTCACCAGGATATTAAACAGGTTTTCTATGATTGGTTTCAGAATGAATTTCTACTCAACTTTTTTTTTCCTAATAAATGTTGTTCAATACAGTTGATACTTAAAAACATCACATTAGGGTGTTAGATGTCATTTTAAGACAAACTGTCATTCTCTAGCCCAAAGCAAATTTTCTCAGTGGTCATTATCCTACATCTAGTTGATTAGAAGCCAAGGAGTCTGTCCATGATCGCTGGTAATCACCTACCCAGTGCAAGGGAGAGAGCATCATCGTTTGGTTGTACCTAGCGCAAGAAACTATTTGTACTAAGTGGGAATCCTGCAAATTCTCTACAGCAGATCACAGCTGAGGAGACAGAAGTATGTTCAGGCTGCAGGAACAGATGAAGCCTTCTCTGAACATCTGTTTTTTATTGAGACAGCAATTACTGGATAGCTAAGAGGGGAGGCAGGGAAGACACCCCAACTCACTACAGCTTGAATAGCTGAGCTGAGACATATATTCATATGCATTTTAGAATTGATATTTCTTCTGTCTCCAATGTTAATTTTTCCTTGATTGATTGTCTAGAAGACATCTAGGAATCTCTGTCAGCAAAACAGATCTTTTACAACTGTTTACACTGAAGATAGCCTCTAATGTATGAATAGGAGCTTGTAAACTTTGCTTATGCTTTAGTTTTTCTCTGAAGACTCCTGGGAATGAATAAGTATTGTGGTCAGTTTAGCTCCATGCCATTCATGGTCCCAAGGAAAAAAAAAACGCAGTGTTGTCACTTTGGAAAAGTGGCATATGTTCTCCTAGTAATTACATCTTCTATGTTTACTATTCAAAAAATGCAGGTGTGGGTTTTTGAACAGTGGCCAAGGACAATGTGCCTGACTGGCAGCAGTTCCTAAGTGAGTCATGTTTCACTGTCTGTCGGTTTTTATAACTGTTTTCACTACTAATTTAGTTCTGTGATGCACTGTGCAATTAGTTCTATTATGGAAGCAGCTGTCTTCAGTTTTACAATGGCACTTTCCCCTTTGGCTTGCACAGAGCTTGTTGTGGTTCTGCTGATGTGATAATGGGAGTTGTAAAGTGGTACCTAGATGAGCCACTGTGGGCCTGGATTCTCTACACACACAGGATTCTTGTTTTCTCACTGTCACTCTAATGCTGTTTCCCACAGCTAAGAAAAGAGCCACAAAGGAAGCTGACCCTGGTCAGATACGCCCTGCAGAGATTGATGAGCCGATTGCTTGTACCCTTATAATCCCAAATTCTATTTGTAAGCAATATATTATATGAATATTGAGGTGGGGAGGGATGGTAGGCAGAACAAAAAGATTGCATTTCATTCACTTTCAAACATTGAGCTACCATTTTTTTTTTTTTTTTTTTTTGGTACTAGGGATTGAACTCAGGGGAACTCGACCACTGAGCCACATCCCCAGCCCTATTTTGTGTTTTATTTAGAGACAGGGTCTCACTGAGTTGCTTAGTGCCTGCCATTGCTGAGGCTGGCTTTGAACTTGCAATTCTCCTCTTTCAGTTTTCCAAAGTGCTGGGATTACAGACGTGCGCCACCACACCTGGCTTGAGCTACGATTTTTAAGAACCAAGATGAAGCCTAAATGCAATAAGTACCAGTATATGAAAAAATCAAAGAACTGGACTTCACATTTGCAGCTAGCTGGGGTGTGAATATACACTTTGGCTTCTCTGCTCTTTGAAAAATCATCCTATTCTTTTAGGGAGTTTCCATGTTTTTTATTCTCAATTTCAAGTCCCTCTGACACCCAGCATTTCCTATAGATGTAGAACAATGTCTACACTGAGGCTCTCTTCCCCTAATTGGCTGTAGGGCCAATGAACACGCCTTCTCTTCTGAATATAACTCCTTGTCATGTCTCTAGAATCTTGCTGCTCAAAGTATGTTCCCTGGACCAGGAATATTAGTATCACCTGAAAGCCTGTTAGAAACAGTATCTATGGCATCATCACAACCTTCTGAATCAGAATCTGTATTTTAACAAGAACCACAGAACCATTTGTATATACATGAAAGTGTGAGAACCTCTGCTTTGGAACTATTATTTGCTCCCCAAAGCAATAGCTGGTTATGTTAGAGAACCTGACTGCTACTTATTAATAGATGCTAATGAGAATCACTGTATTTTACTAAATTCAGAGCATTTATGATCAACTAAAATATATGGTTCTCCTATTTTCATTATTCTTTTATCTCTCTAAAATACAAGCTCTTTAAGGACAGATGATTCCTCTGTTTTGTTCACTGTGGTATCTGCAGCAAGTGGAACAGTGCTTATTACAAAAGTAGATAAAATGTACTCAGTAGATTAAAGTGTGTGATAGATAAAATATGTGCTCAGTAACAGAGACAGATCAAGTTCCATAATCTCATGGGATTGACTCAGAACCTTAGCACATCAGTGCCTGGGGAGGGCATGTGAAAGAAATTGAGACATGTACTATAGAACTTCAGAGCCATTGATAGCTGTAGAGGAAACCTGGGCTGTCCAGGTAAGAAGTAGCAGCTCCTGATATTTGAAGAATGACAGAGTTATCTGTCTTGTTGAAAGATGCAACGCATTCTAGTTGAGCCAAAGCATTCCTTGAGAATACTCTTCCAATTAGACCTCTGGAAAAGCTATCAGTGGAGTGGGTCCAGGAGGCTGAGATTTGGTGGGGTGACCAATTCAGGTGTTCTGGTTTTATGACTGTTCATATGTTTTTATGTTCTTATGTTTTCAGAAACCCCTAAGTCCCATCAAATTGAGCCAGTTAGTCACCCTACTTGAAGATTTGCTGGAGTGTTATACCTGTTGAAAGCCCCTGTCAAAAGGGTGGAAAAATTGGGACCTTTGAATGACATTTAGGTTTTTAGGGCACTGTTGTGATCAACCAAGAATGACCAACAGCAGAAATTTACCTGGAGGCAGATCTCTTAAGTCCACTCATGGGATGGTTGCTTAAACCCCATCACCTTCAAAAAGGAGTCCTTTAATTTTGCCTTGTGATTAATATGGGCAGGAACAGATCTTTTATTCAAAAGAGGATGGCTCTCTTAAATCATTACCTTAGAAATCATGGCATATTTTTATCTAATGATGCCCTAAAAGTGCTAACATTTCAATTGCCTTGGAGGTACACTGCTCCAGGACCCCAGCCATACCTTGCCTTCACACATGAAGCCATGTGGGTTATTGTCTTAAGTTATGTGAATTTGCAGATATAACTTTGACTATCATTTTCAAATGTACTCATTCAGTTTTTTTTTCCTTCCTCAAACTAAAAGATGAATAGAAAGGGAAGTTATAAGATTGTGGTGTGGATCAGACTATTACACTGAAAAGTGCTTTGGTTCAATTAGAATACTTTTCCATATGCACACTAGTGTTTTGGTTTTTATGTCTTTATTAGTTCATTATTGTTTTATACAATTGTGGGGTTCATTTTGACATATTCATAAATGCATATAACAATTTGCTCCCTTTCAATCACCAGTAGTCCTCCCTTCTCTCCCTTCACTCCTCCCCCGATCCCTTTCCTCTAGTCCATTGGTCTTCCTTCTATTAATTTATTTTTAAAATATTGTTTATACATATTATACATTAAAATATTTTAAAATATTATATTTAAATGTTTAAAACATTAAATTATAATCATACATAAAAGTGAACTTCATTGTGATATATTCATACGTACACATAGCATAATTTGATCAATTTCTTTCACAGTTCCTTCCCTTTTTCATCCCTCCTCCCTCTCCCCACCTGAAGCCCCCTTCCTTTACTGCACTGTTTTCCCTTCTCTTTTCATGAAATCCCCCTTTAAAACAATTCCTTATTTCTCCCTATCTTCTGCATATGAAGGAAAACATTTGACCTTGACTTTATGAGTCTGGTTTATTTCACTTAGGATCATGCTTTTTTAGTTCCAGCCATTTATCAACAAATGACATACTTTCATTCTTCTTTATGGCTAAGTAAAACTCCATTGTGTATATATACCACATTTTCTTTATCCATTCATCTATTGAGGGACACCTAGGGTGGTTCCACAACTTAGCTATTGTGAATTGCACTGCCATAAATACTGATATGCATATATCACTATAGTATGATGGTTTTAGTTCTTTTGAATAAACACCTAGGAGTGGGACACCTGTTTCATATGGTGGTTCCATTCCTAGTTTTTTGATAAATCTCCATACTACTTGCCCAAGTGATTGTGCTATTTGCAGTCCCACCAACAATGCATGAGTATACCCTCACCTACATCATTGTCAGCATTTGTTGTTATTTATATTCTTAGTGATTTCCATTCTACCTGGAAACAAAATTTCAATGTAGCTTTGATTTGTATTTCTCTAATTGCTAAGGTTGTTGAACATTTTTTTTCATATATTTGTTAGCCATTTCTGCTTCTTCTTTTGAGAAATGTCTGTTTAGTTCATTTGCCCATTTATTGAATGGATTGTTTGATTTTTTTTTTTTTTTTTTTTGGTGGTGAGTACATATATTTTATATATTCTGGAATTGATGCCCTGGTGGAAGAGTAGCTGGCAAAGATTTTCACCCATTACATTGGCTCTTGTCTTCATGGTTCCCTTTCCTGTGCAGAAGCTTTTTAATTTGAAGTCATTCCTCTTACTGATTCTTGGTTTTATTTCTTAAGCTTAAGGAAGTTTGTGCCTGCACCAATATGTTGGAATGTTTTCCCTCCATTTTCTTCTAGCAGTTTCAATGTTTCCAGTCTAATTCCTAAGTCTTTGGTTTGCTTTGAGTTCGTTGTTGTGGAGGGTGAGAGATGGGGTCTATTTTCATTTGTGTATGTATGGATATACCATTTTCCCAGAACCATTTGTTTAAAAGGCTATCTTTTCTCCAATGTATGTTTTTGGCATGTTTGTCAAAGATCAGATGATTGGATATATGTGGATTTTTTCTTTGTCTTCTATCACATTGGTCTTCATCACTGTTTTTATGCCAATACCATGCTGCTTTTGTTATTGTAGCTCTGCAGTATAATTTGAGAACAGGTATTATGATGACACCAGCATCAGTCTTATAGCTCAGTATAAGGTTGGCTATTTTGGGTCTTTTGTTCTACCATATGAACTTAAGCACTGTTTTTTATAGTTCTGTGAAGAATGTCATTGGTATTTTGATTGGGATCACATTGAATCTGAATATGACTCTTGGCAATCTGGCCATTTTGACAATAATAATTCTATTCAAGAACATGGGAGATCTTTCCTTCTTCTGAGGACTCATTAAGTTCTTTCTTTAGTGTTCTATAATTTTCACTGTAGAGGTCTTTTACCTCCTTGAACAGATTTATTCCCAAGGATTTTATTTTATTTTGAGGTTATTGTAAATGAAATTGGTTTTGTGTGTGTGTGTGTGTGTGTGAGTTCTTTCTCAGCAGATTCATCACTGCAGTATAGGAAAGCTGTTGATTTTTGTAGGTTGATCTTGAATCTTCCTACTTTGCTGAACTTAATTATCAGCTCTAGTAGCTTTCTGGTGGAAGCTTTTGGATTTTCTAAGTATAGGATCCTGTCATCATCAAACAGATAATTTGACTTCTTTCTTTCCTACTCATATCCCTTTCATTTCCTTCTCTTGACTGATTGTTCTGGATAGAACAGTATTGAATAGAATTAGTTAGAATGGACCTCCTTGTCTTGTTCTGGATGTTAGAAAAATGATTTCAGTTTTTCTCTCTTCAGAATGATGTTGGCTTTGGGTTTGTCATATATAGCCTTTATGATGTGGAGTAATTCCTTCTACCCTTCATTTCTTCAGTGTTCTTACCATGAATGAGGACTGAATTTTGTTGAAGGCTTTTTCTGCATCTATTGAAATAATCATATGATTTTTGTTTATTTATGTGGTGAATTACATTTAACGATTTGTGTATATCAAACCAACTTGCATCTCTAGGATGAAACCAACTTGATCATGGCATACAATCTTCTTAATGCATTTTTGAAAGAAGATTACTAATATTTTATTATGGATTTTTGTGACCAAGTTCATAATAGTCTGTAGTTTTCTTTCCTAAATAATGTTAACTAATGACAATCTGTAAATGGTCTAAGTTCAGCCATTTTTCATGAAGCTATTATCATGGTGGTCAATGGTCACTATTTAAAGAACAGGATTATTCAAAGCTGGACTTCCCTAGATTTAAAAACGTATTTTCATCAATGAAAACCATCTATGATTCAAGTATTTTAATTTATTACTTAAAATAAGTCCAGAAAGATGTTACATAGAAAATTTGGGAAATAATGGAGGAAGGGAAATAATTTAATATGATTCTTCTAAGACTTGTACAATTTATACAGTTTTATTACAACTGTTGTAATTCAATGTTTATTTGGTATATCTCAAAATCTCTGCTTTAAAATACTATTGACAGAGAGAATGACATCAGCAAGAGAATGGAACAAAAGTTCTCCTGTTTCACTCTTCCCCAGCAGAAATTCAACTAGCATCTATCTATAGGCCAGAATACCATCATGAATACCCTAGAACTCAAGACAAAGGCTGAGCTACCCCTTGGACTACAGAGAAAGACTGTGATTAAACTGTAGGAAGAACAGTTCTCTTTAACATGCTGTTCCTCCTGTAAGCAAACACAGGGCCACACACAGAGCATTCTCCTGAACCCACAGTTTCTGCAGAGGGAAAAGTGAGTTGGAGGCAGACATTGAGCTTTCCTACTATTCTGGGATCTTTCACAGGAGGTTCAAATCTATCTCTAACCACAGGCAACCTTGGAAGTACCAGCAGGGTTAAGCCACCTGGGATCAATTGTAAATAAATAATAAAGATGGGACTTGTTACTGATGAAATGGGCAGGGGTTCCCAGAGGGTATGGGGTACAGGTTCTTGGCCACCAAGCAAAGAATTGAGCAAGATGTGAGAGGTTGGTAGGCAAAGCCAAGGTTTATTGAAAGTGACAGTAGACACTCCGGGAGAGCAGAGTGGGCTGAGGTGTGAAGTAGCTCAAGGCCATGTCTACACAGTGGAGCTCACTTTTATAGGGCTGTGCTAATTCTCCCCTTTTGGGTAGATCTGGGGTTGATTGGCACCTTGATTGACAGCAGAATCTGACATGATTCTGACATGAATCTCTCTATTGCCTGTGCTCTAAGGCTTTTTTTTCCTCCTTCAGAAAATTCAGTGGGAAAAGCAAACTGTAATACTAATAATATGTCAATTAGCAATAAGTAGATTTTAGGTCAGTCTCTCAGGCTACTGCATATGCCTAAGACTGGGAACTTTCCCTTTAGGGGCTTGAATTCCCCTTGTGGTCCTCTAGTTTCCTTCTTTTACCTGCAAGATGGCTCAGTTTTCCCTTACAGGCAGAGTGTTGGGTAGGGCCTGAGGGTCCTAGGTTGAGCTAAAAGCCTTAAGGAATGGTTTCCCCATGCTCTACCTAGTAGGATTCACAGCAACCAACATACAGATATTCATGGTTGGTCTGCCTTCTGGCCAATGGAATCGCCACAGCAGAGAAACTAGCCAACAGCATCATGCTGCAGGAAACACAGTGCATGAGGCTTCCTGGCTCCAATCTCTAGTCAGCTTTCCCACTCAGCCTGAGTATTCTCATTAAGTCTTCCCCAGGTCTAGAGGCAACTGTAGGTCAGTAATTACCCGTGGAGGGATCATTTAGCGCTACCCAACCCTAGCATGGAAGAGTAACCCAAGATTTAGTGCTTGTGCTAAATTTTTCCCAGACCAGAAAACAACTGCAAGTCAGTAATTACCCATGAAGGGATCCTCTGGTCTTGCCTAACCCTAACAGTGGTAAAGTTATTCAAATAAGTCCTAGTGCCCTCACTAAGACTTCCTCAAGCCAGGAGGCAACTGTAGGACAGTGAACTAGTCTCAGTTGTACAGCAGCCCCAAAACATCTTGGTACTCTACTTAGGACTACCCTAGGCCCAGAGGCAAGTGGAAGTCCATTGTGGAATGTAACATCTATCCCTGCCCACCCCATGTGGTCAAGAGGCCATCCCAGAGACCTCATCCAGCCTCAAAGCCCATCACACAGTCCTGTCCAACTACAGATTTCAAACAACCATCCTCAGCCAGCAACACTTCTTGATAGTAGTATCCCGCCAGTGGTCTCAGAAGACCTTGGAGAATAATCATCATTACCATTTGAGCTCAGAGCACAGGAAGTACCTTAACTACAGAAGTAACACCAAGGTTTATTTAACTACAGAACTCAACACCAAGGTTTTCCCATTCAGGCTTGCTACCAGCTAGCCCATTCACAATCTCAGTCTAGACTAAATAGACCACCAAAGAACCCTTGCCAAGGCTGGAAGGGGTGACCATCTCCTCAAATGTGCAGGTATCAACAAATAGACATAAGGATCCTGAAAAATCAGGGCCAGAGGGAGGAAGAAAAAAGAATGAGAATGAATGAAAAAAGCTTATGAGAATTATGACTCATTACCAAGTAAATTGACCTTTGTATTATAGGAGTTTCTAAAGGAGAAGTGGGAGAAATCGGCCTAGAAATCGCTTTTAAGGAAATAATGGCTAATAATTCCCCAGATCTAGAGGAAAGATGACAACAACCAGGCATATAAAACTTAAAGGTCATCAATTAAATTCAACTCAAAGAGGAATTCATCAAAACCTAGCATAATCAAAATATCAAAAATAAATGGCAAAGAAAAAATACCAACAGCAGCAAAAGATACTCTATTGAAGGGAGCCCTGGTATGGATTTCAGTAGATTTTTTGTTTTGTTGTTGTTGTTATACAGGATTGAACCCAGGGGCACTCGATCACTGATCTATATCTCTAGCTCCTTTTTTTAATTAATTTTTTTATTTTAATTTTGAGACAAGGTCTTGCTGAGTTGCTTAATGTCTCGCTAAATTGCTGAGGCTGGCTTTAAACTTATGATCCTCCTGCCTCAGCCTCCCAAGTTGCTGCAATTACAGGCATGTGCCACCATGCCTGACAACATGAATTTCTTAATAGAAACTCTACAAATCAGAAGAGACACAGATGATATATTCAAAATACAGAAGGAAAAAACTGCCAACCAAGAATACTCAAAAAAGCTATCCTTTAGAAATGAGAGAAAAAATTTTCCAGACAAACAAAAGCTAAAGGAATTCATCACCACTATACCTGCTTTACAGGAATTACTATAGGGAATTCTTTAAGCTGAAATAAAAGGTTGCTAATTAATAACAAAAAATGTGAAAGTAAAAAACCTAAATGGCTTAATACATAGTCATAGTCAGAATTCTCTAATACTGTAAGAGTGGTATATAAAGCAATTTTATGTTGATTAAGAGGTTTAAAAGATAAAACTGTTAAACTCAACCATACCTTCAACAAATTAAAGGATGCAAGTTATAAAAAACAAGTAAATTTTGACACCAAAACCATAATAAAGGGGATAAGAGTTATAGTTCTAGAATACAAATAAAGAGATGTCATTATTAGTTTCTGGTAGGCTATTTAAGGATAAGATATTATATGTAAGCTTCACAGTAATAACTACAAAGTAAAAATCTACAGTAGCTGAACAAAATATATAAAGATTTAAAGCATGCAACCACAGAAAATCATCAAACCATAAAAGTAGACTACAAGAGAGAAAGAAAGAAAGAGCCAATAAAACAATCAGAAAACAAAGTATGAAATAGCAGTACCTGGTAACATGAATTTCTTAATAGAAACTCATGTTTCTATTAAGAAACATGCCTGCAAGCCAAGCCGAGGCAGGAGGATCACAAGTTTGAGGCCAGCTTCAGCAGCTTAGTGAGGTCCTCAGCAACTTAGTGAGACTCTGTCCCAAAATGAAAAATAAAAAAAGAACTGTGATTTAGTGGTTATGCTTCCCCCCTGGATTCAATCCCCAGTACCAAAAAGAAAAAAAAAGACAGTAGTAATAAGGCCTTACCTACCAATTACCTTGAATGTAAATGAATTAAATTATTCAGTTAAGACATAGTGTAGCTGGGAGAGGGAGGGGAGAAAAGATCTTATACTTGAGTCACTTTACTTGTAAATATACATGGACTAAAAGTGAAGCGATAGAAAATGATTTTTTTAAAAAATTAAGACAACAATCTCATTTATAATAATAAAATGTAAATACTTAGGTATTAATTTAACCAAGGAGATAAAACTATAATATGCTGATGGAAGAATTTGAAGAAAACACAAATAAATTGAAATTTTTCTTGTATTTATGGAATGAAAGCATTAACACTGTGACAATGTCCATACTATCCAAAAGGATCTCCAGATTCAATACAATCTTATCAAAATTCCAATGACATTTTTCATAAAAATGGAAAAAGCAATCCTTCAATTCCTGTAAATTTAATTCTACAAAAGATCCCAAATAAAATAATCTTAAGCAAAAAGAACAAAGGTGGAGGTATCACACGTCCTGATTTCAAAGCATATTCTAAAGGGATTGTGATCAAAACAGCATTATACTGTCATAAAAACAGACACATTGACCAATGTTGAACAGAGTAGAAAGCCCAGAAATAAACACATGCATTTATAGTCAACTGGTTTTTGGCAAAGATGGCAGGAACACACAATGTTGAAAGGATGATCACATCAATACACAGGGCTGGGAAAATGAGATATCCACACCAAGAAGAATGAATTTAGATCTTTATCTTACATCATATACAAAATTCAACTCAAAATAGATTAAAGATCTAACTATAAGACTTGCAACAATAACATGACCAGAAGAAAACATAGGGGACAATCTTCCCAACATTGGTGGAGGCAATACTTTGGCTAAGACCCGAAAAGCATAGGCACCAAAAGCAGGAAGACAAATGAGGTTACATCAGACTAAGAAAGGACTCCTGCATGGCAAGGATGCCACAAAGTGCAGAGACTACCCACAGAATGAGAGAAAGTATTTTTAAGTTTGCATCTGAAAAGGGGTTGTTATCCAAAAAATACAAGGAACTCAATCAACTCAATAGCAAGGAAAACAATAATCCAATTTTTAAAATGGGCAAAGGACCTAAACAGACATTTCTCAGAAGCAGACACACAATGGCCAGTAGGTATAGGAGAAGGTGCTCAGCATTACTGATCACTAGTGAGACAAAGTTTAACCCCACAATGAGATGTCACTTCACATCTGTTGGAATGGCTTTTATAAAATGATGAATGATAATGAGTGTTGGAGAGGATGCTGAGAAAAAGGAACCCTGTACACTGTTGGTGGGAATATAGATTAGTACAGACATTTTGGTAAACAATAGGGATGCTTTTCAAAAAACTAAAATGAGCACTACTATGTGACACAGTGCTCCAAATTCTGATTATATATCAAATATACAAGAAAAAAACCACCTAAAATCAATATGTCACAGATACCTGAATTTCCACAGTCATTGAAATATTATTCACAATAGCCAAGATATGGAGTCATCCTAAATGTCCATCATTGAATGAATGAATTGATGAAGAAATGTGGTCTTATATAAACTGTGGAATAGCATTCAACTTTTTAAAAAGGGAACACTCTGTCAGTTGTAACAACACAGGTGATTCTGGAGGATATTACATCAAGTGAAATAAGTCAAGTACAGAGAGACAAACACAGCAGGATCTTATTTGTAGGTGGAATCTAATAAATTCCAACTCATAGTGGTAGAGACTAGAATATTGATTATCAGAGGAAGGGGTGTTGCGGAGAAATGGGAGAATTGTTGATCAAAGTGTGTAGAGTTTCAGATGTGCAAGATGAATAGGTTTTGAGATACACTGCATAGCAGGGTAACTATAGCCAAGAACAGTGGATTATGTACTTCAAAATGACTAAGAGTAAATTTCAAATGTCTTACCATAAAAATGATGGGTAAGTGGGGTGATAGATATGTTAATTAGTTTGATTTGATCATACCCCATTGTATACATATATCAAAACATCACATTTATCCCATAAATATGTACAGTTATGATTTGTCAATCAAAAGGATTAATAAACTTTAAAAAATGAAATAAGATATTATTGCCTCATGGACTTGATGTAGAAAACATTGAACATGATACATGGTTCTATAATTGAAGAAGGCTAAATAAAGCTATTCCCCAGACTCATGTTTAATTGTTTAACATACCTGAGTGACTTCAGAATAGCTAAGTACTATATTACTGAGCACTCAATAATGGCAAATGCAATTACCAACTGAAGTGCATTAATATTTTCTGAACTGCATTTATTACTTTGATTGCAAAATGGTTTATGATTCCATTCATAAAGCATAATTTTATTCTTTGCACTCATCTGATGGACATTTTTATGAGCTGTGGGTTCTTGTATTTATAGCACTATTCTTTTTTGATGTTATAAAAGAATTTTATTAACATTGGAAAATTATCATCATCTATTAAGTGAATAACAGATGGCAAATGATACACCACAGAAATACATTCTGATATACATACGTAGAAACTTAACATTTTAAAAAAGAAGGGAAAGGCTCCACAGTCAGGGATTCCTATGGTCCAAGGAGTCTAGGTTAATTTACAGAAGATATTAATGCTTAAGTTGGCAGAGCTACCTATTTGTGAAAATTAAAACTATTTTAGAAAGATATTTAATTCACAAAAGACAATAGTGGAATCCTAGTGGCTCAGGAGGCTGATGGAGGAGGACTGCAAGTTCAAAGCCAGACTCAGCAACTTAGTGAGGCCCTATGCAATTTTGCGAGACTCTAAGCAACTTAGCGAGATCTTGTCTCGAATGAAAAAACAAAGAAAGAAAGAAAGTAAAAGGACAGGGGATGTGGCTCAGTGGTTAAGCACCCCTGGATTCAATCCCTGGTGCTCCCCCCCCACCCCGAAAAAAAAGACAATAGTGAAACAGAATGATCTTCAGAGTTACAGGCTCCTGAATGGATTTTAGCCACACGACCTTAGAAGGTGAATTAGCCTTTCCAACCACCAGTTTTCCGGCCTGTAAACTGAGAAGTTGATTAAGAATCTGACAGACCAGGGCTTGGAGAGTTGGGATATAGCTCAGTGGCAGCGCACTTGCCTAGCTTGTGCATTCAATCCTCATATACCACCAAAAACTAAAAACGAAGAAGAGTTCCATAGTGTTCTCAACTTCTTGGAAACACCAAATGAGCTGCCAGGTGGTCAGGGCATGAATATATCCCTGCCTCTGCTGGTGGAACTGCTTCTCCCAGCATCCCATGTATGATCAGCCTCAAGGTCTTTCTTCTTTGATTATTCTGCTAACATTTTCACAGTTGGACTTCTTTTATCTTCTCTCATCATGCATCCTAGGCAGCCCTTTGCAATTTCACTCTTAGACTTAAGCACAAGAAATCCTGTTTTTTCCCAGTACCTCAGGGCTCTATGCTCTTTTTAGGAAGCCCATACCAGTTCAGGATAGAAGAGTCACAAATGCTGCTTTCTGCAACAATCCTCTCACCTTGTATACACAGACCACTTCTATTGTACAGCAAAGGCGCTTGCTGGTTCCCATGGAAACTCCTGCTCTTTGCCCTAACTTTAGTTTGAGTGCTTTTTGAGGGGTATGGGTACTGGGGATTGAACTCAGGGGTACTCGACCACTCAGCCACATCCCCACCCCTATTTTGTGTGTGTTTTATGTAGAGACAGGGTCTCACTGAGTTGCTTAGCGCCTCGCCATTGCTGAGGCTGGCTTTGAACTCACGATTCTCCTGTCTCAGCCTCCCAAAGTGCTGGGATTATAGGTGTGTGCCACCATGCCTGGCTAGTTTGGGTACTTTTGAATGACCAAACATCCTTCTCTCTTTTGGGGCTCTCTGCCCCTCTGATAGTGGAAGACTCACTCACAGTCTAGCTGAACATATACGTATTAAAGTCCCTGTCAGACTGAAGTCTACACACACACACACACACACACACACACACACTTCTTATTTTGAAAGAATCTTGTTTATAATTTCATATGTTCATTTAAAGAATGGTACATATTTAACCTTGAATTCTTTTTTTTTAAGAAATCAATAGATATAATTCATAATAATTAGTCATTGTTATAAGAATTTTGAACAAATACAGATAAACATGACCTATTGGATATAATAAATCTCTGCAGTTAGTAGTTTGGGAATAGGTGTTTTTTTGGCATTCAATAAATACTAAGAAAATCTGTTTTAGGTTATGAAGAAAAATTTAAAGTTTTTAAAAAGCATTATCCTATAGAATATATAAATATAAAACAATAAAAATGGTGACTAATACAAGTAGTTTTTAAAAAACACAGCATTCCATTATTAATCATGGATTGAGAAAACAAAAAAAGGTTATTGGAATTTTTATGAACAGAATGACACAAAAATTTAAATAATATATTAAAGCACATGATAATTTCTATTTTTTTCTTTTAGATTTCAAACATTCATAGGATTGTTTTTATCAATCTGAGTATTTTTAAAACTGCATTTATTGTCAGAATGTACATTCCTTTGCCTTGCTTTTTACAAAATGTGATTGGCCAGTGGTCACAGTACCATTTCATCCATGAGGTTTTTTTTCCCCAAATTTTAAAATTTTATTATTATTATTATTATTTTATTTTTTTAGAGGATAACATTTCATTTCTCTGGTTGTAAGAGATATAGAATCACAACATATATGCAGTCATACATAAAGTTAGGGCTAAGCTGACCATCATATTCCACCACTTTTACTGTCCCCATGCCCCCTCCCCCCTTACACCCCTGTGATCAGAGTTCCTCCATTGTTCCCATGTCCTTCCCCACATTATGGATCAGCATCCACTTATCAACAAGTACATTCGGCATTTGGTTTTCTGAGATTGGCTTACTTCACTTAGCATGATATTCTCCAACTCCATCCATTTACCTGAAAATGCCATAATTTTATTCTCTTTTATTGCTGAGTAATATTCCATTGTGTATATATACCACAGCTTCTTTATCCACTCATCTATTGAAGGGCATCTAGATTGGTTCCACAGTTTAGGTATTGTGAATTGAGCTGCTATAAACATTGAAGTGGCTGCAGCACTGTAGTATGCTGTTTTTAAGTCTTCTGGGTATAGACTGAGGAGTGGGATAGCTCAAATTGTGGTTCCATTCCAAGTTTTCTAAGGAATCTCCATAGTACTTTCCAGATTGGTTGTACCAATTTTCAGTTCCACCAGCAATGTATGAGCATGCCTTTTTCCCCACAACCTCGCCAACAATTATTGTTGTTTCTATTCTTGATAATTGCCATTCTGACTGGCATGAGATGAAATCTTAAGGTAGTTTTGATTTGCATTTCTCTGATTGCTAGAGATGTTGAACATTTTTTCATATGTCTATTGATGGATTGTATATCTTCTTCTGTGAAGATTGTGTTCAGTTCTTTGGCCCATTTAAAGATTGGGTTGTTAGTTTTTTTGGTGTTAAGTTTTTTGAGTTCTTTATATATCCTGGAGATGAGTGCTCTATCGGATGTGTGTGTGTCAAATGCCTTCTCTGCATCAATTGATAAAATCATATGATTCTTATCTTTAAGTTGATTAATGTGATGTATTACATTAATTGATTTCCATATGTTGAACCAATCTTGCATCCCTGGAATGAACCCCACTTGATCATGGGGCACTATTTTTTTGATATGTTTTTGTATGCAATTTGTCAGAATTTTATTGAGAATTTTTGCATCTATGTTCATCAGGGATATTGGTCTGAAATTTTCTTTCTTTGATGTGTCTCTGTCTGGTTTTGGAATTAGGGTGATACTTGCTTCATGGAATGAGTTTGGAAGGGTTTCCTCCTTTTCTATTTCATGAAATAGTTTGAAGAGTATTGGTATTAATTCTCCTTTGAAGGTCTTGTAGAACTCAGCTGAGAATCCATCTGGACCTGGGCTTTTCTTGGTTGGAAGGCTCTTGATGGCATCTTCTATTTCCTTGCTTGAAATTGATCTGTTTAAGTTGTGTATGTCCTCTTGGTTCAGTTTGGATAGGTCATATGCCTCTAGAAATTTGTCAGTATCTTCAGGGTTTTTGATTTTACTGGAGTATAAATTTTCAAAATAGTTTCTAATTATCCTCTGTATTTCAGTAGTGTCTGTCATGATATTTCCTTTTTCATCACAAATTTTAATAATTTGGGTTTTTTCTCTCCTTCTTTTCATTAGGCTGGCTAAGGGTTTGTCAGTTTTGTTTATTTTTTCAAAGAATCAGCTTTTTGTTTTGTCAATTTTTTGAATTGTTTCTTTTGTTTCAATTTCATTGATTTCAGCCCTAATTTTGATTATTTCCTGTCTTCTGCTTCTTTGGGTGTTAATTTGTTCTTCCTTTTCTAAGGCTTTGAGACAAAAAGTCAATTCATTCATTTATTGACTTTTACTTCTTCTAATGAATGAGTTTAGTGCTATGAACTTTCCTCTTAGCACTGCCTTCATATCATCCCAGAGATTTTGATTTGTTGTATCTGAGTTTTCATTTGCCTCTAAGAATTTTTTTTATCTCTTCCTTGATGTCTTCTGTTATCCATGCATCATTCAATAGCATATTATTTAGTTTCCAGGTGATGGAGTAGTTTCTG
>PVHX01001333.1:154359-214353 GCA_004024805.1 Geosciurus inauris | reverse complement strand
ATATATATATATATATACTATTCATTGAAAGTGCATATAAAGATGTTTAATATGAAGAATGTAATCTGCTTATAATTTTGTGCAAAGTTAGAAAATTTATGATTGTAACAATATTTTTTCTATTTGCCTCAACAAATGTTTTCAGTGAATAGTATGTACAGCTTCTGAAAATTTGTTTTTTTCTGTTATGTTTGATAACATGTATTAAAATGCAACTTTTGAGAAAAATAAAAAAAAAGAAACCATATTGAAAAAATAAAAAATCATGTTGAACATCATATGAGAATAGCACATTAAGACAATAATGGGATATACTACTACACATCTACTAGAACTCCTAAAATTTAAAACACTGACACTATCAGGTGCTGTCTGGATGTGAAACAACAGGAACTCTCATTTGTGGTTAGTGAGAATGCAAAACAGTACAGTCACTTTTAAGACAGTTTGGATTTTCTTACAAACTAAACATACTTTTACCAGAGGACAGCAATAGCACTTTCTAGTAGTTACCCACAAAAATTTAAAATATGTATCCATTCAGAATCCCGAATCCACATGTCCAGAGCATCTTTATTCATAATTGCCAAACCTTGGAGTCAACCAAGGTATCACATTAAATAGGTGATTGAATAAACGAATTTTGGGACCTTCATACAATGGAGCATTATTCAGCAATAAAAATCACAAAAAAAGACATAGAGGAAACTTAAACTCATATGCTAAATGCAAAAAAAAAGACTAATGAAAAGTCTACATGCTAAACAATTCAAGACGTATGAAATTATTTAAAAAGTTAAAATTACCAAGTTTAAAAAAAATGGTTACAAAAGGAAAGATAGCAAGGGATGAATAGGCAGAACACTGGCAATTCTTAAGGCAATAAAATTATTTTGTATGATTCTGTAATGGTGTCATTATAAATTGTTGAAATTCACAGGGTGTTCAACACAAAGGAAACCCTGATGTCAATTGTGAATTTTAGTATCAGTATTGGCTCACTAATTATAATAAATACAGCACACTAATGCAAAAGATTAGTACTTTTAACTTTAAACTAAGTTATTTTAAATAAGAAGAAACCATTGGATGTCAGGGAGGTAAATGAGAACTACATGTTCTACCCAATTTTTCTATAAATCTAAAACCACTCTAAAAATAATTGAAAAAAAGAAAGATGGCCACTGTGAAAAAATGAAGTGGAATTCAGTTAGAGTAGAAGTAGAATTCTAAGAATACCTATAATTGATTATTAAGGCAAGAGAAGATGGTAGGTTGGACTAGGATAGATATGAATAAAAATAACAGAATCAAAACACAGTTGCAGTTGGTGGAAGAATTAGCTGATTATTTAGATATGGGTAAGGAGACAGTAGAAAATATCTATAAATGGTTTCTAAATTTTTGTCTGTGTAATGGGAAATACGCAAAACTCCTAAGTATAGATTTTAAGAAATGGACACTTTCTGAAACCAAAGTGGGTTGATGGTAGAAAGGGAATTGTTAAAATAGCTAGAAAGTTCAATATTATATTTCAAAAAGAAAGCAATAGAGTAATATTTTTACTTTTTGGTATCACTTTCTTTTCACTCTCACCCCACCCCACTCCTACACCAGAATTGCATTATAACATAAATTTAACTCCATATAACTTAAAGTTCACAGTTATATATGCAAAACAATATTTGAAACTTAAAAGCAACCAGTTATTTTAAATAATTTAAATATTTAAAATATTAAAATAAAATTCTCATTTTTCAAAGGAAACCACGTATCAATAGATACTGTTTACATATATCAATAGATAACTGTTTACATGCTTAGAGGTTGTCTCTTTCCCCCAAACCAAAAACCTAGCCAGCATATCCTAAGCAAAGATGCATGTATCTAAAACAAGTTTTAGTCCCCAGTTTTCCTCAATGTAATATGAAAACTAGAAGCAAAAATGCCCTGGAAGTCTAAATTTATAATGCATCACGTTAGGAGAAAATAAAGTAACCAAGATCTAAATAATTGTGGATTTTATAGTCTGCAGTCAACACCTTAAATTTCATCTGGAATCAGAGCAGAATGCAGAACACTGATGTAATATCCAATGGAAACATTATCACAGCTTAATTATGTAGTAATATGATGTATTTCTCATGCTGGTTTCATTAAAATAGCATCATATCCACAAAATTCTTGAATAGACCATCTCCAGAGAGATTAGTCCAAAATTATCATCTTATTCAAATATAATTCCTGCTTTGGTTGCATTTTACATCTTGTTTTCTTCAAATTTCCATATGATGGTTTGTGTAGCCAGGAACCATGGGTTACCTCAGCCTCTTATTTTAGGAATGAATTCCCTCTCTCCAATCAACTATCCACCTTTACAGATAAAGTGCAAAACTCAGAATGTAAATTTCTCTAAAATGGTAATTTATGACTTAAAAAACCTTAGTTGTTTCAAAAGCAACAACTGTAATTTTATACAGCTGAGATTTATGTTACATTTTAAAAATTCTGGCAATCGGAGCAGGGCCTTAGTGTTATACAGAGGTCCAATCTACTTTTCATTCTTCTCATACTAAATATATTTCCTTCACTTACCACTCATCCACTCTACCCCTGGGGCACCATTAACTTCTGTCTTAGGGTTGAAACAAACTGCCAGACTTGAAGCCTGCCCAAAATTCACTTTAAGTTAGCTCCTCCTTCCCCTACATCTTCACTTCCTCCTCTCACTCATCCTCCTCCTCTTCCTTTTGCTCCTCCTCTTACCTCCCATCAGAGCCTTGCCTGTGTCATGACCTTTCAGAACTAAATATTGTGTTCACTGACAGGAATTTGGGATGAAATGAGCTGGAAGAAATAGATGTGACCAGAGGCAATACAATGAACTTTTATTTTTGAATATGGGGGGGTGTGATATTCAGTTTTTCTCAACCTCTCATTTTCCCCAAATTATATACATTGCCTGACAGCTATTCTTTACCTCCTTTCACTTAACATTTGAAGGATCATGATTATTTTAGGGAGAATACATGGGGAAAGTTAAGGCCATGAGAGGTCATTTCTCCTCCATAGGGAATGTAAGAAATGTGCAGTCACCCCCTCTTTCTCAGAGTGACTCATCATAAATTTTTTTTTTTTTTTTTTTTTTGGTACTGGGGATTGAACTCAGGGGCACTCGACCACTGAGCCACATCCCCAGCCCTATTTTGTGTTTTATGTAGAGACAGGGTCTCACTGAGTTGCTTAGCACCTCACCGTTGCTGAGGCTGGCTTTGAACTCGCAATTCTCCTGTCTCAGCCTCCCTACATAAAATATTATTTTTATGTCAAACTAGAATATTCTTCATTCTTTCTTGTAGAAATAAATGAGGGTTGTTCTATACTAAGATGAGTCACTAAGGTAGCTTATAGATCTTCCTTCCCTTGATACCTTTAAAGAAGTTAAGTATCAATTTGAGTTTTAAGGATGGCATGGAATCCTCAGAATAGGTTAAAAAATAAATTAAATAGCCTTTGGCTTCCCCTACAGCCTCAGTAACAAATATGTATTCTCATAATATATATCAACTTCTTTTAAACACCAATTCTTTGTTTACAGTGTGGCATCTTTTTTTAAATGTAATTCTCTATCACCTTGGGATTAAATGTCAAAACAGCACAAACTCTATGCAGTTGAGGTACAAAATTAATTAACTGACTACTACTATGGAGAATGCTAATGTAGCATAATGAGAGTTGGAAAGCCCATGTCAAATTTAAATTAGAAACCACAGCTACCATTAATAACTGTTATTCTGAGTCAGTAGTGTCCAGAAATTATTTCAGGGTGAATGGAATGTTTATTAAAAATATTAGCATATATGGGGCTGGGGCTGTAGCTCATTGGTAGAGCATTTGCCTAGCCTGCGTGAGGCACTGGGTTCGATCCTCAGCACCACATATAAATAATAAATGAACAAAAACTAAAGATCCATCAACAACTAAAAAAAATTTAAAAAAAAATATTAGCATATATATGATATCTTCTGAGTAGTTATAGAATCTAAGGAAAAACTAAGTTTCACTCTTTAAATCTCTATTAAGAACTGATTGATCTTAAAATATCAACAGGTTGATCAATATGTGGCACATAGAAACTGAACATAGAACAAGTGAAATAGATTTAAAGTATGTTTCTTCTGGCCTCTTTTAGATGACTAGTTATTATCCTTCACAAAATGCTCAAGCCTCTCTCTCTCCTTCGGGTATAAATGCAGGTATAAATATATATTATATATGTAATATATTATATTTTGATAATATATTAATATATTATATATAATCCTATTATCTATTTTATACAGCTGAGGTTGATGCCATCCTTTTTATTAATTCTGGAGATCAATATGAATCTTAATATATCTTCCTAATCATTACCAAAATACATTTCTGAGAGGTTAGCAGGAATGTTAATTTTTTTTCTCTAAGTTAACCAACTTTCTCCATCTCAACTAGAAACTGGAAGGTAAGAATGTGAGATGGATTACCCCAAATCTCATTTATAATGTCTGATATTAGTATATAAATCTGTAGTACATTTCTTCATCCCAAGAAATTTTTATAACAATTTGCCTGTAATAAAAATTTGCAGAGGCATAAATGAAGATATCACTCCCATCAGAATTCTAGGGCTATTATCTAGATATCCACCTAAATGAGAAAGTCCCACAAATTTGATTCCCATGTACATGCCAATGTAAGAAACCATATTACCAGATCATCCCTTAACCTAGCTGTTACAGACAATGGTCACCAAAAAGAAAAATGATGGTGATAATTTTAGGGGTTTCCTGTGGATCAAGAATCCTGTTAGTAAAAAATTAAGTAAGGAATGCTCTGAGCTTTGAGGCATCTCTTAACATAAAATCACTTTAAAAAAAAACACCAAAAAGGTTATTTCTAAGCAATCCTTTCAAATAGTCCAACAATTATTTATTTATATTCCCTCATTTATAACCAATACGAGATGTAGTTCTCAATATTTTTGAAATTTATTACAAACAAAAAATATTTTGAAAAAAAAAATTCATCTCACCTAATTGCCCAAATAAGACCATACAATGAAAATTTATTTTAAAAACCTGTTTTATTAGAGGCAATTTACATTTTCTTTTTGTCAATTAAATCATTAATAGTTACAGTTAACTTTAGATTTCCATAGGTTGAGTTTATTTCTGAAAATCTGCTAAAGACCAAATAATCCATTACAAGTCAGCCTACAGATATGTTTCACAAAGCTACCTCATCTAAAACAGAAAACAATTTTAAGACTAAATTTTAAAAATTAATGTAAACTTTGCATTTTGTATTTGGTTAGAAGACATTTCACAGCATTTCTATCTTTCTCAGATTTTCCTAAAGGCTTTTGTTCTAGGAATCAATTTCTTCTCCCCAAGTGTCCATTTTACAGATAAAAAGCAAGGCTTAGAATCTGAATTTCTCTAAAATAGTAAACCGTCTCTTTTTAAAAATGCAATTGTTTTGATAGCCACAGATTTAAAGGCATTCCCCCTTTTCAACACTGCTTTACTGATTTCATCCTGTTTAAGCTTTTCAAAAAGCAACAGAGTGATAACTTGTTCATTCAGAAGAAATCAAGTAAGAAAAGCAGGATTATACTCAGATGAGCATATACTCATCCCATGTTCAGAGAAATGCTCTGGAAGATTTGAATGTTTTCTGAAATATTAAGCATTTTGTGGTCCAAAAATGCACTTCTCTCAGTTATTTCTTCTTCTAGGAATAGTTCGTTCATTTCTGCAATGCCTTTGCACCCTCTAATGGTCATTTTAGGATTTTCTTTATTAGAAGAAATTTATTCAAGGCTATTCAAAGGTTTCATCTTGTAAATTTGAATTTTTATTAGAATAATGACATTTACACACTTTATAACTTTAAATCTGTGATTTCATAATCCCAAATATTAATTGAAGCTCACACCTCTTCACACCATTGAGAAAATAGAAGTATATAGAGTTGAAGTTACTAGGATAATAATTAGGAAACACTCCCTAATTTCCAATTATGTCTGACATATTAACAAGCTAATAAGAATTTAAGATTCTTCCTCCCAGGCACAAAGCAATTCAACAGTAAAGCCATGAGTAGATATCACAGTTCTTATTTCCTGATACTAGCATGATGAAATCAACTTAGAATCTATTTGGGCCTGTCTACATAAGGCACAGAAATGAGTTCTGATCTAGTACAATATCCCAAAATGAACAGCAGAAATGAGGCTTTATTTCATTCAAAGAATCAATATCAGGATTAAACACACACACTTCACAGTTTAACTGATTCATATGTTGTTTCAAAAACATTAAACTCCCTTAACTGAGAACTCGTTAAAAATATATAATAATTACTGGTCACCTTTATATTTTATTTGGCACCCATAATAACAAGAAAAAAGGTTTATTTCTTTGATGATGTAGAAATCTACAAAAGTCTTGCAAATACTTCATTGAGAAAAACTTATAAAACTATTAATCTTCGATAACTTGAAGTTTTAAGTCATAATCATACCCTCAAAAATATAGTTATTAAATCCATTATCATCAACAATGATTTAGAAAAGCAATAATGAGAATTGATGGAAAGCAGAGTAACCCAGGAACCCTAATCTACTTAAGATAAAATTCCAGACCCTTCAAAATTAGTCATACAAGACTACTTTTTATTTCTTTAGCACTGCACTTTTTCTCATCTCAGTGATTGCAAATGTAGCTCCCTTTATCAAAAATAATTTTCTCCTGCTTCACTCTACAAATATTAGGATTTATTACATGGGAATGTAAACTCACTTGAATGATTGTCTCTTCTAACAGATTGTCATATGAATTTCTTGAAGATATGAACTGAGTTGATTCATTTCCACATCCCTAAAACCTGAAAACTAGTAGGTAGTGAAGCAACATGCTTTTGAGAACTGAAATACCATAATGGACCTGTGTTTAATCCTAGGTTCAATAACTTAACTTTCTAACTTCCTTGTATTTAGATGGGGAATAAAACATCTACAGGACTGTTATGAAACAAATGACAAAAAACAAAATTAAAGAAACTAACCCAGTGCCTGATACATAGAAGGCAATATTTTATGTACTCAATGTAGTTGGATTTCTTTTTTATGATAGCTCTTTCCATTTATATATTAACTAAAATACTGTCAGATTTCTCAAAATTCAAATCACTATCTTATTCTGTTTTAGTCTTTATCATATACTATAATTTAAATGTAATCATAGCTATAAAAATAATGAAGGTTCTTGTGTATTCAAGCAATTTAAACATTTATGGGCATTTAGCTCAATTTTTTCAATAATTAAAACAATTTAAGCATCCTCAGAAAGGGACACTCAAGTTCAGGGCATTCAGCTTTATCTTCTCATCTACTTCTCACCAAAGAGGAAAAATAAAGCTTCAATATTTATAAGACTAAACGTAATGGATGTGCATAATATTGCCCTTACATATATTTCTGCCTTTTAAACCCAGTTTAAACTCAGTGAAAGGCCAAGAACACAGGCTTAATTATGCAGAAAAAAAGATGCTTTAACAGCACTGCACATTCAATAGACAAAATCCAAAGAAAGCAGTCCTGCCTGAAACATTTACAAATCAATTCATTATATTGATTGGGAATGAGTTGTTCTATAATTTAAGACATAGATTACCACAGAACAAACTTGATAAAATTCTATTTCTTTTTTTCTTTTTTTTTTTAAATATTTTTTTAGTTGTAGATGGATCTTTATTTCATTCATTTGTTATTTATATGTGGTACTGAGGATGGAACCCAGGGCCTCACGCATGCTAGGCAAGCGCTCTACCACTGAGCTACAGCCCCAGCCCTGAAATTCTATTTCTAAGGCACTCTCAACTTGGTTGTATGCTTGACCTGAGACTTTCCAAGAAACAGTGATTTGCCTAACCTTAATAAACACTATTATATATAAATAATGGGTTTACTGGAATAGTGATTAAGAATTTAATCATGATTGCATTTCAAAAGTAAACTAAACGTGTTTTTTAGTTAATAACTTCAAGAAACTATTGATATCTTATTAAGAACAGACAATGTATTTCTATTTCAAAATGCTTTATCCCACAATGAATAGACTATTTCCATCTCATTTCCTAGTTCTAATGTAATCCTTGAAGGAAAATTTTAAGATTTTGTTCTGTCTTGTTTGGTTTTCATGAATAAAGCTGCCCCTTTGGGAATCTATAATTATGCCTAAGAGCCCTTTTGTCCTACTTAAATTTCCTGATGATGTGCTATTTTATCTTGATGTAATTTAGATATGCTTATCACTTTTTTTCTTTGCAGAAGACAGAGTATTTGTCAATCATTTTCATTATAATAAAATAAAGAACTTACTGAATTAAAGAGTTCTGAGACTGTGAGTAAATAAAATAATAATTTGTGACTCCAGTCATTCATAAGCTAGTCTCAGAATCCAGTCAGAATATAGCAAGATCTTTCCATACCATAAATCTCTCCTTCAGTGAACTCTCTTGTTCTAAGTTTCATCATCATTTGAGCAAAGATGACCTCTCTATTCTGTTCTAATTTTATTTATTCTGAGTTCTTAATAATTTAAATGATTAGATTAGTAACAGAAATCAACTAACTTGCTCTTAACTGATATCTAGGTGATATATGGACATTTAAATATATGAAAATTTTAAAAAGCCATATATGTTATTCAAGCGAACACATAACACTATTAAAATCCAAGCAATATTCAACAGTTCTTGATATATCATCCTCAAAAGTCTTATTTCTAATACAATAAAAAAATTGTGAAAAATCAAATATAATGTCTCAATCAAAACAAACAAAAAAATCTTTTTTTTGTCCAGATTTCTTTCCTTTAAAATGAAAGAAGAGAATTTTAAGAAAATTATGGTCTATGAGATTATAACTAAAAAGGACTTATTAAATTACTTTAATAAATGTGAGTATCATTTAAACTTCAAAACTTTGTTTTCCTATTTAATCAGAGTGATTTTATTTTAAATAGCTTTCTTAAATTTTGCCAGAAAATTTCAAAATAAATAGCTTTGCATCAACAGAAACAAAGGATGTTGCTGTGAGATTTTTCCTGAAAATTGTAACAGGATAAAAACTACCTAATATTTTTAATTAAAGGTGCTTAAACTTTTTTTTCTGGTTGTAAAATAAGTAACAAACAAGGATAAAACAAACCTGTTCTTCTGTTTTATGATTCCACAATCAAAACAAAATTCAGTCTCCAAACAGATATTTTTAAATACATTTGTGATTTTCATCTGACAATAAATAATAAATAATAATTAATAGAAGATAAATGTAGGTCTTCATTTAATGACTCCTTCATTTTACCTATTCATGTAGGTTTGAAAAATATTGCTTTCCAAGCTGATACCAAAAGCACAACCTTTGCTTGCACTGCCACCTGCTGTTGACTCTAACCATTTTCCAGCATACAGAAATAGAAATAATAAATGGAATAGCATGGGCAAATTGGTTTAGAAAACAAGCGTCAACATAGATCTTATGGAAGATGACTTTTAGTGTACCTGGAGCATTGACCTAACATTGCCTAAGGGGTAGAACAGGAATAAAGTATAGACAAAAAATTGGATAGACCCAAATCTCTTATAATTTAACCACTTCAAAAATGACCCATTAGTTGCCTTCAAAGTTTTATCAATGTTCTTCAGTTTCCTCATCAAATAGTAATAAATAAATAAGTAAATAACTGAAAACTTCATTTAAACATTCATGAAGATATTGTTATTAAAAATAAAGAAAATTCACTTTAAAGCTCCTTGTTTTTAATAATAAATCTAACCTTGGCATAAATGGACAACTTTTGCATTGTCTATCTAATCATCTTTCTATGAATTCCTCCTCCCATCTCTCCTATCCATACAAATTTAAATTCCTCGACCCTAGCTGGTCATAACCTACCAGCTGGTGCTTCTCTCTTCTGAGAATTCAGAACTAGGATTCAGAAAGGATACTTCAGTCTCTGATGTTTTTTGAAATAGTGACAGGTAAACTCAGGAGCTAGGGGGTTTCCACCAAGTACCAAATGCAACAAAATATAGAGAAAAATACTCACATGTAAAGAAGGAAACACACACAGAAAACAGGAGAGAAGCAGCAGGGAACCAGGGGATAAATTCCTGATAGCTTTCCAGTCTCACATAAGCTCAGCAGTACTTCTACCCAGGTTCTCTGACATTTCTGTATTCTACACACCTCCCTCTCCCATTGCATTAACACCAGGTTTGATGTGGGATTCTATTTTTTAAAGCCAAAAGCCTTGAAATTTCTTGACACAAGAAATTCAGAGAAAACATTTTGACACAACAAAAAAATTAGAACACTACTCAAAAATAAAAAACTAAAAAAAATGTAGATATTGCTCATGACATGAAATTTTAGAGATCAGCATCCTTCCACAGAAAACTCTAATATTTTACTTGAGCTGATTCTGTACTTAGGAATTTCAATGTCACCTATAAGTGATTGTACTATTAGTTCAAATTATTCACCTTCCTTATAAACTCCTTCTCTAGCAACCCTATATATATATCTTTATTTTTTTAATGTGGTGCTAAGAATTAAACCCAGTGCCTCACACATGCTAGGCAAGCTCTCTACCACGGAGCCACAACCCCAGCCCTCTAGCAATCCTTCTTTTTTTTTTTTTTTTTAATTAATTTATTTTTTTAGTTGCAGGTGGACAGAATATCTTTATTTTTATTTTTATGTGGTGCTGAGGATCGAACCCAGTGCCTCACGCATGCTAGGCGAGCACGCTACCACTGAGCCACAATCCCAGCCCCTCTAGCAATCCTTCTTAAGAGAGTGAGTCCCACCGCATAATCTCAGGACATGTGACTTGCTCTGGACAATCATAAGTAAGTCTAAGTGACCTGTTATTAAGTGACTTGCATTATTAAGTAGGAACTTTTCTACTACTGGCAGTTACACTGTGGCTTTCCTTGCTCTTTGCCCACACAAGAAAGAACAACAATGTGAAGGTTACATGTCAACCCTCTATAGAAATATAACATGAACAATCAATAAGACTATATTGTTATCACTAAAATTTGGGGGTAGATTTGTACCTCAATACAAGTGGACAAAATTGGTACATGTCTCAAATAGATTCTCATTATAAAAATGCTAATGGGCAAGAAAGTAAATACTTCATTATGAATTTCATTTACTTATTGTTAATGAGCTTATACCTCAATAAGTCATTTAAGTTTTCAAGTGATCATGTTATTAATGATTTTAAGGATCTATACACATAATTATCACCAAAGGAGAAATTTACTACTTCACCCTTGTTTTTATGAAATGCCAACACATTTATCAAAAGACCTATTTTTTCTTAAAATATATTTCAAAGATATTTTAATTTGTGCATTTGTACTTTACTAAAAACTGTGATTATTGTATTTTTCAAAACAACTAAGAAAAAGTTCTTGGGTATTTTATATTTTCCTTTCCTATTATTAAAATAAGCTAAAACCAAAGATTATGAATCTTTCAAGTAGTACAAACAAAAAAAAGCAACTTTTAACATTAGACCCTCTTGGGGCTAGGGTTGTGGCTCAGTGGTACAGCACCTACCTAGCATGCATTAGGCACTGGGTTCAATTCTCAGCACTGCATTTAAATAAATGAATAAAATAAAGGCCTATCAATGTCCAAAAAATTTTTTTTAAAAACCAAACACTAGACCTTCTTTCTTGGTCATTTTATAATAGCAATGACTTTAAATTTTTAGATACTCAATGGTACTTTTATACAAGTACCATTTCCCTAAAACAATTTGTCATATTTAAGAGACTTTCATAATTAAAAGTAACTATCAAAAAATATAAAACATGAGCCCAATTTCATATATTTTCATTATGACTAGGTATGTGATCTCAGGGAAGTCATTTTACCTCTTCTAAGCCAGTAAGTCTTCATCAGAAAAAATAGGATAATAATCTACACCTACTGCAAAGAGTAGTTAGGACCCATACAATACAATGTTTGTTCTAATCTCTTAAAAATATTAGAATTAAAATCACTTTCATATATATTAACCTTAGATCCCTTGGTTGACCAGAGGCATACATACTGAAGGTCTAAATCCACAGCTAAAATCTATTGCTATTACTACTAACCTAAAAAGTGCCAAATGGTCACAATGGAAGAAGTGATGGTTGCATACAGTTTCATAACTTTTATTATGAAGCTTAAACTATTGAAAAACAATATCACTTTGAAGACTATCATTACTTTTCTACTAACTGCACAACTACAACAGTAAACTGCATTAATGAGAGAATTTACTCATGCAATTAACTTTATATTTTTATTAATATTTTGGTTGGTACGGTATAATTTACAAAATAGTGGGATACATTGTGACATATTCACACATGCACATAAAATAATTTGGCCAATTTCACTCCCCAGCAGCAATTCATTTTATTATTTGAAGAAGACAGAAGTTAAACACTCTCCATTTCAAGAACAAAAGCACTTATTTCCATAACATTAGAGATAAAGAAATAACCCAAATGTTCAAATTATATTTACTAGTATTACTCTAAGCTCTGCACACATATTTAGTCACTGAACCATTATAATAATTTTATGAGAAAATTACTATTAATTATTCCATTATTCAGATAAGAACACTGAGGCACAGGTTAAGTAATTGGCCTAAAGTCACAGTTTAATTAGCAGAAAGAGCTTTTAAATCCAAGAATCACTAAAATTCCACTTCCACCAAATATTGCCATACCTATACAATTAAAGCAAAAAGAAGAAAGAAATGTAATACAGTTCTAACAAGAAAATTTTTTTAAAAAGCTGTTATTTCATTAGTACATATAATGTAGTCCTGAATAATCCCATTCATATGAATTATTGAAGTTTCATATTTATAGAAATCATGTGAATCCAGCAATCAACATAAATGTTATTAATCTAGATTCATTACTACAATACCTTTTTTTTTCATTGTCATCTCAACTTTGAAGAATTCATTTTTATTTCATTAATGGTGCTTAGAAATTTTAGTCTGTGAGCCATATGTCTCCTTGATAATGAAAACACACAGGTGGAAAATTTTATGTCAAGAACAAATAGATGTATAGTAACTATAATACTATAAATAACTATAGCATCTAGAATTGCTATAATTGATACAGCACAGTATTTCACTGGAGTGTATCTAGAATGTACATTTAGCATGTTTCTATTACACCTTTTAAGAATAAATATATAGGTTCCAAATATCTAGATCAGTAGTAGAGCAGGTGTTCTGTATGCACAAGGCTCTGGGTTTCATCACCATTATCACCACCAAGAACAAAATATATATATAACAACATAAAAGATGTTTCATAGCATAACATATGTGCAGATACTGAAATAAACACATCATAGATTGAGATATGACAATTTCTTACAAGTTACTACTTTAACAAAAGAAGATAATTCCATTTAAATAGGGAAATTTCAACTCATGATCTAAGAAATTATTCACTAGCTGGCAAAAAAAATATTTTTCTAAATTTGAATCATATTTGAAACCTTCTAGAAAGAATGACAAGATACAGCTTAATTTAAATAACTTAAATTTAATGTATTCATATAACTTGGACCTTTTAAATTTAAAGAAATAAAAAAGTTCAAGCCCCAATATCAGAGAAAGGTGACAAAAATTAATTACTTGCAGGATAAAAGTGTAAGTCATTTCCAAGGAGACTATTGACCCTTTAGAACTAATTTGCCTGAAATTAGCTAGGGTTTTGTGATTGGCCCATTACAGAAAAGTAGATCGTATGCATTTTATTCTAATTTATCAGTGAAAAAATCCAAATTAATGAAATAAAAAAAGAAAAGCCCCTATATTTTTATATCTCAATTTGCTAAAAATCAAGTTCTCACTTAAATGAAAATTTGGTTATATCAGTGTCACAGAATATGATTACTACAGGGAATCAAATAAATAAATATTATTTTCTGTAAATTCTCCAAAAAAAACTTTATTTAAGAACAACAAATGGAAAATGCTTACATTTTAACTTTTAAGAGGCTGAGTGAAGATTCCAATTTATTTTTTTCAGAATATATCTGGTGCTTTTCTAACAATATCAATAAGCCCCCCAGGACATTTATACACATTTCCAAGTTTCAATAATAGCTAAAGTATTAAATAACTAATCCAGTATAATGCACTGTTCCAAAGTAGAGTGGCCAGTATACCTCTTCAGAGAGAAACAGTAATAGCTTCACTTCACTTTCAATGAATGATCTATAATGAAAGTTGCATTTTAGGCTTAACCTAGAGTTATGCCCTGTGGGAAAAGATTGAGTCTTTGTAAAATGTGTTACAGTTTACTAATAAGGATGCAGAAGCACACAACTGATGAACCAGCAAATCTGCTCTGACTTATTTAGTCTTTGCTGAATGAATTTGAATATCATCAAAATACATTATCCTTATCCATAACCTGCTTCCTATGATTCACTCTATCCTCACACTCATTTCAAAAGGAACTTTAAGCACTTCAATATTTCATGTACTTTTTTGGGGTGCTTTCTTTCAATATTTTATGTACTCATGCAACTCATATGGCATTATATAAAACATAAGAAAAAAATTTTTTAAAGGACAAAAATGAAGCTTTCAATAAGAAAAGGTTACAAGTAAGTATATAAAAACTGGAAAAAACTGGGGGGATGATTCTTATAGAGATGTTTACATTTGATTCTGATATATAATACATACAGCTTCTCACCTAAAAATAATGCAAAATCACCTTATTTGAATATTTATTTATCCTTCACATCAGAGAGCCATGAAGATATGGATTAAAATCTTCCTTCTACCAGTCACTGGCTCAAATATTAACTCCTCCCTCCTTTACCTCACTTCCTCCCTTCTTCCTTTCCTTTCACTTGACACACTCATGAATTTATTTAACTTCTGTTGAGGGTATTAACACATACTGGACAACAGCCTCCCGCATATAAAGATAAACAAGATAGCTGTTCCCCAGAGGAGCTCCTAATCTTTCCAGTGATAGAAGAAAAAAAAACTATATATACTTCAAAATATGAGAAAAGCTCATTTAGAATGTTTTGCAAGGAGACAAAAGAGATACAATTCAGTTTCCTTGAGATGGTGACGCATGAACTTAGTCTTGAAAATTAAGTGGGAAATACAAAATTAGAGGTTGTATGAGTGAGTGAATGGAGTGAGGTGGATATTTCTAATGAATGGAACGAGTTGACATGCCATAGCCCCTATAATTATGTAGCTGGGGCTCTAATTTAGGAAGTAAATAGGGGAGCGATATAGTTCTCCAAAGCTGGGTGCATATACCCAAGGGAACGTAAGACAAATATATGAGTAGAGGAAGAAAACATTAGAAGTTCTTTTTAAAAGTATCCTTAACCACCTCCTTTTAAGATTGTTTCTAATATTTTAGTATTTTCAGACCTATATATGTGTGTACTTTCTAATTAAACATATTGTGTATATGTTTGGGTTTTTTTTAATATATTTTTTAGTTGTAGTTGGACACAATATCTTTATTTTTATGTGGTGCTGAGGATCGAACCCAGTGCCTCACGCATGCGAGGCAAGCGCTCTACCACTGAGCCACAATCCCAGCCCTTGTGTATATGTTCTTAGAAATTTTTAATTACAATTAAAAGGAAAGACTTCTATATTTTATATTCTCCTGAAGGTGATGCATGGTAATAGGGGATTTTAGAAAAATGAAGAACAATCAGATTTTAAAAGATCAATCTGGCTATATTCTAGAAGGTAAATGAAAAGATGAGACCTGAGACAGGTAAAAGCACTTATGAAATCTCTATTGTAATCCCAGTGAAAAGACCTTAAAGGATGATTGTTGCCTAGTAGGGAAAGCCAAGGAAAAGGCAGAAACTGCTCATGAGGAAAGATCATAAACTATAAATCAAATTGATTTACATCATTCATTACATTTTGACCCTATACAATTCTACAAGGATAATTTATGTACCTTTCCAAAAACAGGTTTACTAATCAAGTTATAATATACTATTATCCTATTTGAGAGCATTAAAACTCAATGATTAAATTATATTCTGATTTCATGATGCTGATTTTAAAAGAGAAAAGTAATTACTATCCTGGCTTTATCACTCTCTATATTTTCTCTTTACAAGTGAAATTAAAATATTGATCACAGAAGATGGGAGAGTAGGAGGGATGGGAAAGCAAAGGTGAGAATGTAGGCTACTGGCTGATAAAACACTACAACAAACATCCAATCATCCCATTACGTCATAATACTGAATGAAAAAAGATCGTATTGTTTCTGCTTTCCTCCTATGTTTTGCCAGATTCCACAAACCAAATATTTTTAACTACATTCCAATATATCAAATTTCCTTTGTTAAGAAAACAATAAAATGGAGCAAAAACGAATGGTGAGCCAGGCACGGTGGGCACACACCTGTAATCCCAGTGGCTCGGGAGGCTGAGGCAGGAGGATTACAAGTTCAAACCCAGCCCCAGCAAAAGCGAGGCACTAAGCAGCAAGTGAGACCCTGTCTCTAAATAAAATACGAAATAGGGCTGGGGATGTGGCTTGGTGGTCGAGTGCCCCTGAGTTCAATCCTCAGTACCACCCCCACAAAAAAAGAATGGTGAGATATAACTTCAGCACTATGTTATGCTTTACCCACTGAAATTTCAATAGCTGGATTTAACAAATTAGACACATTTTGAACAACTGATCTCCATTAGGTTAAAATCCTAGAAAAGGAAAAAAGATTTGGTAATAGAATTTGATTACATTGTTCATTCAAGTACTATTCACCAACATTTTAAGACTCCCTTACCCATTTTTGAATGCATGAATGAATGAATCATTTTTCAAATTTTATTTCAGATCAAAGTGCCTGGTCCTATAAAAAGTAGTCCTGTTGCCAGAAAAGCTCCCTATGATTCAAACTGAAAATATTTTCACCCACAGCAGATAACTTTTTAAATAGGGCAAAATGGAATACTATATAAGATACACCTAGTAGCATTTCCTAACAGGTAATAGATCCTTTTCCTGGCTTTCCACATATTTATTATGGCCTTCAGTAATACATAGCCTCATTTAAGTCCCTCTAGCTTTCCCACAATTCTGTCAGATTTATGCTAAATCTATCTGAACAGTAAATTCTAAAGGAGTTTTCACAAGAACTGAAAATACATAAGGCTTTCCTAAACACCAATGTAAGAAGTCACCACATAATATGGAAAATATTTTATCTTAAAAATGTATTAGTGCTTTTTGGAATAACTATATTCTTAGAATAAAGAGAATATTAAAAAAGAATATTCTTACAATTTTTCAAATCTCTAGAAATTTACTGAATTCAGATTGACAGTTCTGTTCAGAGAATAAAAACAGAATACCATACTACAGATTCAAAAAGTATTTATTAATCATTCTAAATTTCATTCCTCTTTTTAATGTATTCCAAAAATATCATAGCAATCAGCAGCATATTATTGTTGTAATGATAGCTGAGGAGGCAAGAGAAATCCTCTCTGGGATACTGAAACCAGACAAGTTGGGACAGCTAAAAGAATACTAAAAGAATACTGACAGGGCACTTTGTTTAGAAATAACAGGTAAGGTGCCCTCTAATCACAGTAAAGTCATGCTAGTTTTTTATTCCAAATTTCCAGATTTACTTCTAAACTAACCTTAAATCAGGCTCAAAAACAGAATATATTCACCTCCAGCAGTAAATTAACTGACATGTGAGCACATAACATGTGGCTTTAAATATAGCATTAAATTACACGTCTTCCATAGAGAAAGAATGGACTCTGATTCATAGAGCAGGTAACAAACCTAAGGCTCTCAATCATGGCTAAAGGAATTTACGTGCACTGCAGACATTCACTCTCTGGAGAAGGTCATTGCTTCACAGCCTGGGAAATAATCCCTGCCAGCCGACTTGCAAAGTGCCTGAGGCATCGCTCCTGAGAGGCATAACTCCTCTGCTTTCAAGGCTAGAGGTCAGAGCCATGATCACAGCTCCGTCAAATTTAAAGGAAAAAGTATCTAGGGTCAAAAATAACCTAAGGAAAAAATAGAAGACTAAAACTCAAAAAAATATATCGCACTCCTCTGGGCTTTGGCATGGTGATGGAAAAACCTGTTGCAGAATATTAAATTTGGATTTTTTTTTCATGTGAAAGCTTCAAAATAAACTAAAACTGAATACAGAATCTGATGGATGTCATGCTTCAATCAGTTTTCAGGACATTTTTAAATGCTACAAATCCATTTAAATGCTCATCAACCTAGACATTCTAAAAAAGAAAAAAAATCAAGTTTAAGTGACTTAAACAAGTGTGAACAGCAACTCAATGATTAAATTACTGCATCAATTAACTTGAGTATACAAAAGGAATGCTGCTCTTTCAAGCAATGTTAATTCTGCCTATGATCAGATGGACTCCTCCTCACTTTATGGTTGTTGCTTCATAAAACACAACTTATACACAAAAAAGGGAGAGATGATTTGTAAATAATAATAAACTACTGTTTGGGAACTAAATACGTAAACTAAATTGATATTTGCATGAAAAATAGTAATTTCCATATTCTTCCAAGAGTAAAAAACTCTAGAAATTGTTTTTAAAATCATTAGATGAAATTGTCATTAAAGTTAACAAAACTGGCTTTGTACCCATAAAAAATACAAATGAGTGCATTTAAAGATTAAAGGCATTTCAAAATGTACACATCACAAAAGGCAAAATGTTTTATTTCAGTCATCTCTGCCAACTGCTATTACATGCTAACATTTTCAGTAAGGGAAAATGTATTTGCAAAAACAAACAGGCCTGAAAAACATAACAGGCCTGAAAACAGACAAGTTGGGGGCTATTTATAAAGATATATCAGCACTCAGCTTAACAGGGTTCTGGAATGTCAGCATTTTATGGTCTGTTTCTGACATTTCTGACACAGTAGACTGTGGCACTACTCTCCTTAGCATCTGCAATATTAACATACTTTTGTCTCTAAATTTGTCCCTATTTTAAGGGACCTGGTTCAAGCCAAGAAAGGAAGAACCTCTGACAAGCAGATTTTGTCCTATCATTGTTCCTGGTCCTTCAAATCTCAGTTCAGAGGTCATCTTCTCGTTGTTTTCTGCATTACTCAGAATAAACTAACTCAGCAACTTGACCCTAAAATCTCAATAGCTTACAGCACAAAGATTAATTTTTGCTCATACAAAGTCCATTGAAGATCTGGCAGTTTTCCATGTTAATGTACTCCTAAGGGTGAATGCCAGGCCTATCTCCTTGTGCCTTTATCTTAACATGTGCTTCCAGATCACCATAACAAGGTAAGAGCTATCTGGAGGGCTATATACTATTCTTAACTGCATTAGCCAAAACACAGTTACTTCTGTTCAGTGTATTGACTAGAAATAGTCACAGGGTCATGTCCAGCTGCAATGAACCTGGATAATATCCTCTTCCCAGAAGATCCAAGAAAGAAAAAAAAGACATAGATAAGCACTTTATCCATCATATATATATAAATACATACATATATATACCCACATATATGTATATATATATAATTTATATATATTAAATATATATATATATTTTCCTATACTGGGCACTCCCAATGGGCTCTCCACTTCATCTTTACCATAATACAAGTAATTTTTGTCACCTATTTTAATTCATTAGAGAAGGAGCTCCTTGAGGAGAGCAACCAGATTTACTTCCCTCCCTAAACTCCATTAACATAACCACAGAAAGTTAGATGACTTCCTGCTTAACATTATTTGAGAAGAAATGGTAGTAATGTCAAAAATATATTTGACTTAATATGAAAACTACCATTTGTTCAACATTAACAAATATTCAACAAATGTTTGTGATATGCCAAATAAAAATCTAGGTCTTTGGGAAACAGTAATGAATAAGAAAAATAAGAACCTTATCACTGAACAGTTTGCATTCTAATAGAAAAACACAGTAAAGATCAAAACCAATAAATATAAAAAATAAGAAAGCCAAAAATAAGAAAATATCAGTAGAAGAGCTATTGTGATCAGGGAAGCTTCCAAAAGAGATAACTGTTGAGCTAACATATGAATGGCAAGAAGCCTATAATTAGAAAATCTGGAGGAAGCATATTTCTTTGCTGCTGCTGTTGTTGTTCCTGATGTTGTTGATTTCCATTACCAGAGACTGATCCTAGGGCACTCTATCTCTGAGCTACATCTCCAGCCTTTTTTATTTTACTTTTGGAACTGCCTGATTAGGTTGCCAAGGCTGACTTGGAACTTGAGATCCTCCTTCCTCAGCCTCCCAAGTTTCTGGGATTACAGGAGTGCAACATCACACCCAGCTATGGGAAGAATGTTTCAAAAGGAGAAAATAGCTAGACCAAAGGTCCTAAAGACCAGAAAAAACTTGGTGTGTCGAGAATGCAAAGCATGTATATATTATATGTAAACTAGAAACTCCTCTATCTATAGTTACATTTGAAACTACTTCATATCAAAGACCATATATATGCAGAGTTCAAGATACTCTCACTTTTATTGAATTCAACTCTAAATGGTATAGAGTTTAAGCACAGTTCCCAGATATGGCTTCATTATCCTTCACCAAATTTTATCAGGTGCTTTATATGTGGAAGGAAATCAATTATTACTGTATAAAGTTTTTAAAGATCAGAGTCTCTATATTGAAATTATAACTTATCAAAAGAAAAAGGCAAAATTACTGGAAGTGTTAATAAGTATGGCAAGAATAAGGCACATCTTCAGATCCGTAAGTTTAATACCAAATAAAATTACCTACATAAACTCTTATTTATTTATATACTGCTCATAAAATCAAATTTCCATCTGGTTGACAGAAAAATGACCAGACATATTTTCACTAAATTTGCAGGATACAGTTGACATGTATCTGTCTTAAGAAATAATATACATGTTATATCAACATTCATTTGCAGAGCACTCAAACAAGGTACCAAGTAAATTTCCAGATAAGTTAGAACCAAAGTACAAGAGGTCCATGTGGTCTTAAAAGTGCTGGTAATAGTGAAGGACAAGCAATTTTGTGGAGTGATTCTATGGGCGGAGAGAAAAAACATTGGTTTAAAGTTTGAACTACAAATTATTCATTTCAAGGGCAATCAATCCAAATTTCATGCATTGATTTGCAATTACACTGTTCTTATAAAGGCAACAGAATATAATGTGTTCCAGAATGACTGATAATAAGGACTTATTTACTTAATGATGGTTAATGATTCTCTCAAGCCATGCAGGGGAGGCTAACTACTACATAATAGAGGTTATGAATTGAAAAGAGGAAAAAAATCCTTATCTTAGTTTATGTTGCCCAGAAGCAGATCCTGAGACAAGGATTCACATGTAATTGGTCATCTAGGAGGAAACAAAGGTAAAGGAGTAAAGGAGGGAAGGAATGAATGGTAGGGAAACAGGCAAGGGGAGAGAGCCAAAAGAGAGTTGGTTATTAACCAAGTGTCCACTGTAGATGAAGAGAATCTAATCACACTGGAGAAATCAAAAAACAGAGTAGAACATGATCCTCTGAGAGAGGGGGTGAAAAAGGCTGAGTTATTTATATACCAATTCCCATCATGTCAGTCATTAGTTAAGGATTTCTCTCAAGAAATACTAATTATCTGACTTTGTTGATCTGCTGAGCAGGAAGGCAGTGTGATCTGGTGACTCATGAAAAGCCCTAAGGTCAAAAAAAAAAAATTAAAGGTATAGCAGTTGAAAAAATGGGCAGCATACACTAAGATGGTAAGAGCAACAAAATATTGGTGGGAAACTGATAACACTATGAACAGAAACAATCTAGATAAGCTAAAAAGGAAAAGGAACTTGAGCTGGGCATTAAGAAATCGGTAGGAATTTGAATAAAGGAAAGCACCTAAGTTGGGAAAAATAGCATAAGCACAAGCAGCAAGGCAGGAAAGCATGAGGGGGTTCCAAGTCCATGTATAGGCCAGTTTGGCTATATCAGAGACTGTTTATAAGAAATTCTTCAAAAACTATGCCTAAAGATATGTGCTAGATCCATTTAAGGAGAGCATATAATGCTAAAGAATTTCAACCTTTAAGTTAAAGCTTTTAAGTTTCTCAATGGCAAAGTAATAGAATTAATACAATATTTCATCAATGTCTATGTTGGCACCATTACTTCCCTTAGATGTAAACTCCTATTGGAACGGATCTGTATCTGTTCAATTTGCCTAGGTGAGGGTTGCTTGCAGAGAAAAATACAATAATCCATCAGTAATAAGTACCCCAGTACAAAGGATGGTATCCAAACACCTTTTCTCACTAAAAGAAACCAAAACTCTATAGAAAAATGGCTGACTCCAGGCCCAAAACAGCATGTCTACAAGATAAGTCTAAGGATTTTGTCATTGCAGAAAGGAAGTACATTATCAAACACTATAGGAGTTTGTTTGAAAGAACTCAGGGCCCACTTGAGGAGGTTCCCACTGGTTAAGTAATCTACACATCAAAATAATAAATATTATAAAAATATTTTTAAATAACAATGTCTTCAATGACCTAAATGCATAAAAACTATTAACAACCATGAGTTCACAAATAAACTTCAAAACTTGAAGGATATTCGGGAACTATTCAGAAAACCAGAGAATAAAGGAAAAAATCGCTAATTTATCCTACCTCCCTACTGTACATATACTTAATGGGAAAAAAGTTGTTTATTATAAACTATTTTTGGTTCCTAAGTATAGAGTGAATTATCAAATTAGAACATCATCATTTTGCAACACTTAATGAAATAATCATCAATGGCTATTAAAATCATTGGCTCAAAAGCTGATAGAAAATGTTGGATGTTTATAATAAACTTTATCAGGCTGACAACATATGAAACCAATGATCAATTACAGCAGGACAAAAAAAAAATCACCACACATTGCACATCTATTAATGTAAGGCAATAAGAAGTAAGCCAAAATCTAAATAATTCTGTAATTTAACTACCAGCTTATAAGAAATACAGGAAGAAAGGACATCATAGGAATACAACCTAAACAATGCAGAATGTGGGAAATTCTACAGTTCATTGTTATTCAACAAATAAGCTGCCAGAGCAGGGGAAATGAGAGGATTCTACAATCTTAAAAACATGAAATGTAATATGGAGATCTACTTTAGGTCCTGATATGAGTAAAACAACAGGAAACATAAAATTTATGACATAATTGAGTAAATGTGATATTGAATATCTTTCATATGACAGTTTGTTAAAATTTTAGTTATACTTATGATACTGTAATTATATTTTATGTTAAAGTGCTTATTCTTTAGAAATATATTCATACTTCCAATAAGTTTATCCTTAAGTATTTATCCATGAAATAATAAAGTGTCTGGAGTTTGTTTCAAAAGAATCCAAAGTTCTGGGAGAACTGTAAATTACTAATTGTTGGAGATCAGTTCCAAGATGGTGGCCTAGACGGACCCAGCATTCCTGGTCTCTCCAGGAGCAGGGATTAAAGTAATGGAAACACTGTTTCTCAGTGAGATTTTAGAGGACATCCGACAGCTGCCTCCACGCAGGAACTCCACTTGCATGCCCACAAGGTCGCCATGCCCCAGCGTTTGCACAGGACCCCAGCCATGCACTCCGGGCAAGACTCTGACAGCTCACTAGCACCCACACACCATGCAGGACTTTGGGTCATCCACTCATGCAGGATCTCTAGCAGTTGCTCCCACATGGGACACTGGGCTCCCTCACAGGACCCTGGCTGCTGCTCTTGTGTGGATCTCCATCTACCAAGGCAGAACCTCCTTGTTCACCTAAACCTGGGGACACAGGACAGGATCTGGAGGCAAATTTTTACTTCAGCACAGCACACCAGAGAGCTGCTTCCCCAAACACGTCACCCAACACCACCACACAGGCCCCGTCCTTCACCCTATCTCTGAAGCAAAAGGCTTCTTTGTGAGACTCCTGGCATCACCATTTTTAACCTGAGCCGACAGATACCAGTAAGCAACAGACAACTCCACCTACTGGAAGAGAAGGGAAGCAATCCTGTTTATTTACATTGAGACATTTATTTTTTCCTTCTATTTCTTTTTTTTCTTTTTTCTTTTTCTCTTTTCTTCCTTTCTTTTTCTTCTTTTCTCACTCTCGCTCCTTACCTGCCCTCACATCCCCAACATTTGTGAAAGCAAGAATTTTTTATGCATTAGGCTACTATGGACCCAGATATCTCATTAGTAAACTACATTTGCATTATATGGTCTCGTAACTTCCACCTTTACATGTTTTCTTTTTCTTTTTTTTTATATATTTATTTTTTAGTTATAGGTGGACAGAATATCTTTATTTTATTTATATGTGGTGCTGAGGATTGAACCCAGTGCCTCACGCATGGTAGGCAAACACGCTACCACTGAGCCACACCCCAGCCCCTGTTTTATTTTTCTTAATGTTTATGTCTCCTCATTACTTCTTGTGGATTCCTCTTTCATGCTTTCTAGGATCTAATAACTATATCCTCATTTCCTACCACTCTAACATCTCATCCTACACCCCACCCCTGGCTCTCTCTAGCCCACCAATAGAAACTGTAGACCCTTGTATAAACCTATTATTTATATAGTAGATGCTAACTGAACTCATAATTTCTGTATATTATAACTAATCCATAAATGTATTTAGGAGCTATTAAGAGCTACTTGGTTGTAAATTATATACTGTTTGTTTTGAGATCTGTCAATATTGGTCTTTCCCTTAAAGGAGAGGTATTGGAACCCTGTAAGGAATCTATAAGCGTATAGGATAAAAACTAACACCTCAGATCTGCAGTGCTAGAAGGGAAGACATACAAACAACATGAAAAAACAAGGGAAGAAAGTGCCTCAAGCAAACCAAGGTACCACATTATAAGAATCCATGGTCAGCACAGCAGAAGAAATGTCAGAGAAGTAGTTCAGGATGTACATAATTAAAATGTTCTGTGACTTAAAGAATGATATAAGAGAGCAAACCCAGGCAGCAAAAGATCATTTTGATAAAGACCTACATATGCAAATACAGGAAGCAAAAGATTACTTCAAAAAGGAGATAGAGATTCTGAGAAAGAACCAAACAGAAGTTCTCAAAATGAAAAAAACAATAAACCAAATTAAAAACTCAATAGAAAGCATCACCAACAGATTAGATCACTTGGAAGACAGAACCTCAGACAATGAAGACAAAATATTTAATCTTGAAAATAGACTTGACCACACAGTGAAGACAGTAAGAAATCATGAACAGAACATCTGCGAATTATGGGATAACATGAAAAGACCAAGCTTAAGAATTATTGGGCTAGAGGAAGGCACAGAATTTCAAACCAAGGGAATGAACAATCTATTCAATAAAATAATATCATAAAATTCTCCAAACTGAAAAACAAATTGGATAATCAAATACAAGAGGCTTATAGAACACAAATGTACAAAATCACAACAGATCTACACCAAGGCACATCATAATGAAAATGCCTAGTATCCAGAATAAGCAGAGAATCTCAAAAGCCACAAGAGAAAGGGATCAGATTACATATAGGAGGAAACCAATTAGCATCTCTGCAGACTTCTCAACCCAGACCCTGAAAGCTAGAAGAGCTTGGAACAACATATACCAAGCACTGAAAGACAATGGATGCCAACCCAGAATCTCATATCCAGAAAAATTAAGTTTTAGATTTGATGGTGAAATAAAAACCTTCCAAGATAAACAAAAATTAAAAGAATTTACAGCAAGAAAGCCTGCACTGCAGAACATTCTTAGCAAAATATTCCATGAGGAGGAAATGAAAAACAACAATGAAAACCTGCAAAGGGAAGAAATACACTAAAGAAAAGGTCAATCAAAGGAGATACCCTGTCAAGTTAAAAATTAAAAATAAACCAAAATTTCTGGGAATACAAACCATGATGTCTCAATAATAACACTGAATGTCAATGGCCTAAACTCAGCAATTAAAAGACATAGACTGGCAGATTGAATTAAAAAAACAGACCCAACAATATACTGCCTCCAAGAGACTCATCTCATAGAAAGAGACACTCACAGATTGAAGGTGAAAGGATGGAAAAAAAATGTATCATCCACATGGACTGTGTAAATAAGCTGGGATTTCCATCCTCATATCAAATAAAGTGGACTTCAAACCAAAGTTAGTGAAAAAGGATAGAATATTCCATCCTTGAATAAGCAAATACACTTTTTTGTCAGCAGCACATGGATCCTTCTCCAAAATAAATTATATGCTACGCCACAAAACTAGTCTTCGCAAATACAAAAAAAATGGAGATACTATCCTGCATTCTATCTGACCATAATGGAATGAAATTAGAAATTAATTACAGTTTTAAAAAAAAAGAAGATTCTCCAACATCTGGAGACTCAAGAATATGCTATTGAATGATGTATGGGTAACAGAAGACATCGGAGAGGAAATAAAAATATTCTTAGAGGTAAATGAGAACCCTGATAACACATATCACCATCTCTGGGAAACTATGAAGGCAGAGCTAACAGGAAAGTTCACTGCATTAAGCTCATTTATTCAAAAAATTAAAAGGCAACAAATCACTGACTTGACACTACATCTCAAAGCCCTAGAAAAAGAGGAACAAACTAACACCAAAAACAGTAGAATACAGGAAATAATTAGATTCAGGGCTGAAATCAATGAAATTGAAACAAAGGAAACAAATCAAAAAACTGACAAAACAAAAAGCTGGTTCTTTGAAAAAATAAATAAAAGTGACAAACCCCTAGCCACCCTAACGAAAAGGAGAAAACTCAAATTACTAAAATTTATGATTAAAAAGGAAATGTCATGACAGACTGCTGAAATAGAGAGGATAATTAGAAACTATTTTGAAAATCTGTACCCCAGTACAATAGAAAACCCTGGAGACACCGACAAATTTCTAGAGACATATGACCTACACAAACTGAACCAAGAGGACATTCCCGATTTAAACAGATCAATTATAAGCAAGGAAATAGAAAATACCATCAAGAGCCTTCCAACAAAGAAAAGCCCTGGACCCGATGGATTCTCAGCCAATTTCTACCTACAAAGGAGAACTAACTCCAACACTCCTCAAACTATTCCATGAAATAGAAAAGGAAGCAACTCTTCCAAACTCATTCTATGAGGCTAGTATCACCCTGATACCAAAACTAGACAGAGACACATCAAAGAAGGAAAAATTCAGACCAATAACCCTGATGAATATAGATGCAAATATTCAATAAAATATTGGCTAATCACATATAAAAACATATTAAAAAATAGTGCAGCATGATCAAGTGGGGTTCATTCCAGGGATGCAAGTTTGGTTCAACATATGGAAATCAATAAACATAATCCATCACATCAATAGACTTAAAGAGAAGAATCACGATTTTATCAGTTGATGCAGAGAAAGCATTTGACAAAATACAGCACCTTTTTATGTTTAAAACTCTAGAAAAACTAGGGATAGTAGGAACATACCTCAACATTGTTAAAACAATCTATGCTAAACCTAAGGCCAACATCATCCTAAATGGAAATATGGAAGCATTCCCTCTAAAAACTCGAACAAGACAGGTATGCCATCTTTCACCACTCTTATTCAACATAGTCCCAGAAACTCTAGCCAGAGCAATTAGACAAAAGAAATTAAAGGGATATGAATAGGAAAAGAACTCAAACTATCATTATTTGCAGACATGATTCTATACTTAGAAGTTCCAAAAAATTCCACCAGAAAACTTCTAGAATTAATAAATGAATTCAGCAAAATTTCAGGATATAAAATTATCACTCATAAATCAAATGCATTTCTATACATCAGCAATGAATCCTCTGAAAGAGAAATCAGGAAAACTACTCCATTCATTTCTCAAAACTACTCCTGAAAAAACATAAAATACTTGAGAATCAACCTAACAAGAGAGGTAAAAGACCTCTACAATGAAAACTACAGGACACTAAAGAAAGAAATTGAAGAAGATCTAGAAGACGGAAAGACCTCCCGTGCTCCTGCATAGGCAGAATCAATATTATTAATATGGCCATACTACCCAAAGTGCTATACAGATTCAATGCAACCCCAATTAAAATCCCAAAGTCATTTCTTATAGTAATAGAAAACATAATTACAAAATTCATTTGGAAAAATAAGACACCCAAAATAGCCAAAGCAATCCTCAGTAGAAGAATGAAGCAGGAGGCATCACAATACCAGACCTTAAACTATCCTACAAAGCTATTGTAACAAAAATGGCATGATACTGGCACTAAAATAGACATGTAGACCAATGGTACAGAATAGAATACACAGAAACAAATACACATAAATACAGTTATCTCATACTAGAAAAAGGTGCCAAAAACATACAATGGAGAAAAGATAGCCTCTTCAACAAATAGTGCTGGGAAAAATGGAAATCCATATACAGCAAAATAAAACTAAACCCCTACCTCTCACCATACACAAAACTCATAACAAAGTGGATCAAAGACAGGAATTAGACCAGAGACCCTTTACCTAATAGAGGAGAAAGTAGGCCCAAATCTTCATCACGTTGGATTAGGCCTCAGCTTCCTTAACAAGACTCCTAAAGCACAAGAAATAAAAGCAAGACTAAATAAATGGGATAGATTTAAACCAAAAAGCTTCTTTTCAGCAAAAGAATCAATGAGGTGAACAGACAGCCTACATTCTGGGAACAAATTTTTGCCACATGCACATCAGATAGAACACTGATCTCCAGGATATATAAAACACTCAAAAAACTTAACACCAAAAATAAATAAATAAATAAATGGGCTAAGGAGCTGAATAGAAACTTTTCAGAAGAAAACATACAATCAATAAACAACAACAATAAGTGCTGGTGAGGATGTGGTGAAAAAGGCACACTCACACATTGCTGGTGGGACTGCAAATTGGTGCGACCTATCTGGAAAGCAGTATGGAGATTCCTTAAAAAACTTGGAATGGAACCACCATTTGACCCAGCCATCCTACTCCTGGTTTTATACCAAAGGACTTAAAAACAGCATACTACAGTATTGCAGCCACTTTGATGTTTATAGCAGCACAAATCACAATAGCTAAATTGTGAAAGCAACTTAGAATCCCTTCAAATAGATGAATGAATAAAGAAACTGTGGTATATATACACAATAGAATACTACTCAGCAATAAAAGAGAATAAAATAATGGCATTTGCAGGTAAATGGATGGAATTGGAGAACATCCTGTTCAGTGAAGTAAGCCAATCCCAAAAAACCAAAGGTCGAACGTTCTCTCTGATTAGTAGATGCTGATACATAAGGGGGTTGGGGGTGGGGAGCATGGGAGAAATGGAGGAACTTTGTATGGGACAGCAAATGGGGAAGATGGGGGAGAGAGGGGGAATGGGAGTAGCAAAAATAGTGGAATGAGATGGACATCACATCCTAGGTGTATATATGAAGACACAAATGGTGTGACTCTATCTCATTTGCAACCTGAGAGATGGAAAATTGAGCTCTACATATGTACTTTGACTTGAAATGCACTTAAAAAAATAAATTAAAAAAGTGAAAAAAATAATTTTTGATGCTAGATTACTCATTCATGAGGGTTCGTTACACTAATTTATCTAATACACTGAATACAAAATTGGATATTCCAGTGAGATAAGTAAGTAATATTTCTGATCTGATCACTGAAATCATTGAAGATTAAAGATTACTACTATGAAAAAGGACTGAACAGTTAGGCAAACAACATATTAATGGGTATATGAGGCTTTCCTTTAGGAAGGAGCTTCCACGGTATAATATCCGGATAGAAAACAACCATCAGTCTTAAAAGACTTGTATAGCTGTGGCTGATTGCCAAAGAAAAATCACTGGTCTTGGATTACCTAGCTTTATAATCTCAAACTAACAAACAAAACTTTTGTAGTTCAGCAGCATGAAAGCACAGAAAATGAAATACATAAAATAACTGCAACAATAATCGTAATGTGGGTGCTGGCCCTATACTTGTCACTTTCCTAAAAGCTTTACATGAATATTCTAGTTAACTTTACAACCCAAGGAGGTAGGTACTGTGATAGCTTGATACATACTTTTTAGAGGACTACTGAATACGGTAGACATTAGAACACGGTACCATTTTCCACATGAGGTGAACTGAGGTTTTACAGCAGCCAATACCCAAATAACTTGGTTGCGCCAATCTTACAGGTTTGGATAACCCGTAGAAGGCTTTGAAAACTCAAATGCATTGATCTGTATTGGCTGAGGGAAAGCTGGGGAGCTGGCTGGGAAACACTGGAAAACAAAAACATTGCCATGGACCTAGTCTTCTGACAGCCAGCTCCGGGAGCTGCACACATCTCCATAAAAGAGGAAGGACAACCTGCAGTGTGTCTCCAGCCTCCAACCCCAGCCCCGCCCCCAGCGCGGTGCGCACGGCCTTGACCCTTAAACTACAACTCCCGCCAAGCCTCGCGAGCGCCCCGGACCTCCGCCGGAAGTCGGGAAGGTTGCCTCCGGCGCTGGGGAAAGCGGGAGCTGGATTTTCCCAGTCCTTCTACTGTATCCTGATTGCCACTACTCAGGTCACCCGTGGGTTAGTAGCCGTAGCGGCGAGTTAGTCGGCCCCAGGATCCCCTCTGGAGGCGGTGACCAGTTCCCTGGGTCCCCCGCTCGGTCTTGTGGCGCACCTTGCGCTGGGTTGGCGGGCGCCTGCGCGGGAGCCTCGGCCGAGACTGCTGGGGCGCCCGGGACCGGGCGGGGGGTGCTGACGGCCCTGTGGTTGGTGGAGCTTCCAGCCCAAGTTTTGAGATGGGGTAAAAGAAACGCTACTTCGGATGTGATTTCACATTTAAGAAGGAATCTCACGGTAGTGGCAAGAAAATAAACTATCTCCGTTTGGAGAGGCCGTGATGGGGGTTTTGCCTAATTGGTTAATTGACTGTCTTGAGTGCCCAGGGAATGGAATTCGTTAAATAATGGTTGGGTACTTAAATAATGGAGCCGTATATGAGGTCTTGCTCTGTCCCACTGGAGCCATATGACCTTGGGACCCGGGTTACACATTAGTAAACGTAGATGTTGGTTTGATTAAAATCTAAGTCCTTTTAAATCTAAGATTCTTTTAAATGACCTCCCAGAATAGTTCATGCTCTTCTTGGAATGCAAGGGCAGCACTTTATCCTGCCTTTAAATCCTTACCTTCTACAGGACGTGTCAATAAGAAATGAAAAGGTAAATCAAGCAGTAAGAGCTGGATGTCAGATTTTCTGTGCTTCTCCGGAATGAGAAATGGTACTGTTTCGAGATGACTTTTCTGTTGAGAAAGCTAAGGGGAGAAGTGTATTTTTTTTCTTTCCACTTTCTCTTAGAGAATACTGTATGCATAAAGCATTGCATAGTGATAGTGAATGACACTATATTTTTGGAGGTCAATTTTGCAATCCCTTGGAGTGGCCTGCGAGGAGGGTGAGGGAGTGACCATGACCTCAGAACAGAGGAGAGTAAAATAAAAGTAATCCTCACTGAAGAAACTGAAAAAATAAAAAAGTTTATGGAAAATAAATTCAAGGCAATTTGGAATAGATACCATACAGGAGTCTCTTCAGCAGTGCTTAAAAATAAAGTCCTGAAAAGTTACAGCTTTTGTTATTCATAATATTTTAAAAGCATTTGGAAACTTCATTATGAAAGGTATGGGAGGGTAAATCTAGGGTAAAACAAAAGAAATAAAAAATTATTTCTTGATATCATTAATTCGTAAATAGATTTTCAATATTAGGTTGTTTCCATTCCTGTGAACACTTTAAACTGATTTATAAGTAGCAGACAACAAGAAATGTGAACAGTTACAAAATAAGAAAGTTCACCTTTAGCCCATGTTTTCCTAAACCTTTTCATACTGCACTACAAAATTGATCACTAGACTGCTATTTGAGAATGTAAGAGACAACAGCTTTCAAAAGTTATTACAACCTTTCATTCTTTTTTGCCTAAGTGTTTGATTGCTGAATAGGTCTATATCTTAATAGCATTTCACAGAGAAAAATGTCTCTTAAAAAATGCTTTGAGAATTTGATAGACAATTGAAACATGAACCTTTTTACACACAAAATAGCTTAGTATGTGCCCTGCCACATGTAATTCATAATTACATAGCATTTATTAAGAAGTATGAGCAAATCCTTATTTTCCCCACTGAAACATTACATTGAAAAAGCAAAGTTGATATTTGAAAAGCTCCAGTATTACAAGAATACCAGAATGACCAACAGAACTTGTGTCCAATAATACATTCAAAAATATGTAGTCATTTAATTTGTGGAAAAATTAATACTGCAGTGCAATGAGACAAAGATGGTAATTTCAAGAATAATTAGCAGTTGCTAAGCACATTGGCATACTCCTGTAGTCCTAGCTATGTGAGAGGCTGAGACAAGATGATCACAAGTTCAAGGCCAGCCTCAGCAACTTAGACCCTGTCTCAAAAAATAAAAAAGGCTGAGGATGTAGCCCAGCTGGGTAAAGTGCCCCTGGGTTCAGCCCTCCACACCTGGAAAATCAACAACAAAGGAATATTGGTGATTCATATGAATTATCTATTCAGATACAAAATATCTTGATCTAGCCTACCTCACACCATGAACAAAAGTCTTCTCAAATGGATTGCAAAATTAATCATGCAAAGTAAAGCAATAAATTGTATATGAAATGAAGGAAACTTTTGAATAATTAATTATAGGATCATAATTTATCTGAGGCAAGGATATATATCTGATACCATAGAATTAGATAATACTATTTGTCATCTGCTAAAAACTTTTTATTTTTGTCTGCTTTAATTCTGTCTTTCTTGTCCTCTCACCATAATGAAGTCTCTGGTCTGCCTCAGATACCTTCTCCTGTTTGTAGGGTTACTGGCTCCCCCCTCCCAAGTCTACTGCATTACCAAAACTCTTATACATTATTTTATATACCCTCCTGTGGACATGAATTGAATTACAGTTCTCACTGATAACAGTTTTGAAATGTGTACTGTAAGGACAGTTAACTACTGATTACCTTTTGAATATTATATTGCTTTGAAAATTATTATTCTAACATTCACACTCATAATGTTCATGCATTACTACAAAAAGCAATTGCAAATGATATTTTTCCTCTCTTTTCCTTATTTTTAAGGAAGAAATGTCTTCTATAAAAAGAAGTCCAAAACAGGAAATAATTTCCGAATTTCTCAATTCAGCTGCTGAAGGAGATATTGCCAAGTTAACAGGAATACTCAGTCATTCTCCATCTCTTCTCAATGAAACTTCTGAAAATGGCTGGACTGCTTTAATGTATGCAGCAAGGAATGGTCACCCAGATGTTGTTCAATTTCTGCTTGAGAAAGGGTAAACATTTTAGGCTCTAACACCTGAAAGGACTTGTGATTTAATTTCTGTTACATATTTCCTTTTCTTATAGCCATATTTATGTTACTGGGCTAGTAAATAATGCATTTACCAGTTTGTTATTTAAGAATAGAGCATGATTTCTAACTAAAAACTGTTAACCTTTTTTTTTACCCCCCTGGTTCTGGGAATTGAACCAGACTTCATATGTACCAGGCAAGCCCTCTACCTCTGAGAAACATCCCCAGCTGTAACTTTTATTATTGAGAAATTATTCCTTCATACTTAATAGTAAAGCAAATTTATGAGTAATAAGTTTCTCCCCCCAAAAAATGCAAATCTCATTAGGACTACCAATGACTGTAGAATTTTGGTATCCTTATTGAACATAAAACTACTGTTTTATTTTTTAAGTAATTATCCAGAAATTATAAATATTCACTATCTTCAGTCTTTCATTACTTATAATTATTAAATGATTCTTTTAATGTTCCTAATAATAAACTACATACCAAAAGAAAGAAATAATCTATAAAATTATTAAAGGAGCTATAATGTGTATCTGGAAATATTTTATTAAAGTAAATACAAGAAAAATGTTTGCTTTCTGTTTTATTTTTCCTCTTTAATTTTTTTCTTTCATCTGTAGGTGTGACAGATCAACTGTCAATAAATCAAGACAAACTGCACTAGATATTGCTATATTTTGGGGTTATAAACATATAGCTAACTTATTAGCTAATGCTAAAGGTGGGAAGAAGCCTTGGTTTCTAACCAATGAAGCAGAAGAATGTGAAAATTATTTTAGCAGAACACTACTGGACCGGAAAAGTGAAAAAAGAAATAATTCTGACTGGCTGCTAGCTAAAGAAAGCCATCCCGCCACAGTTTATATCCTTTTCTCAGATTTAAGTCCCTTGGTCACTCTAGGTGGCAATAAAGAAAGTTTCCAGCAGCCAGAAGTAAGGCTTTGTCAGCTAAACTATACAGATGTAAAGGATTACTTGACTCAGCCTGAAAAGATCACCTTGATTTTCCTTGGAGTAGAACTTGAAATGAAGAAAAAGCTACGCAATTATGCTGGAGAAGTCCCAAGAGAAGAGGAAGATGGGTTGATTGCCTGGTTTGCTCTAGGTATAGACCCTATTGCTGCTGAAGAATTTAAGCAAAGACATGAAAATTGTTATTTTCTTCATCCTCCAATGCCAGCTCTCCTACAGTTGAAAGAAAAAGAAGCTGGTAAGAAGTGAATACTGCTTGCTTGCGTTGGTAATAATCAGGTATTTAGAACTGAGATGGAATTATATTGTATCTGCAATTTCCAGGAGGCACACTTTTTCTAGTAAGCATGAAATTAAGCTATCTTTATTAGAAACTTCTGAAATTTTCGCTCCAGACCACTTGGTTAGTTTCCTCAGAATTAACCTTAATGCTTGATGGTTGCATTTCATTCTTCAGTGATTAATTCTTGAGCCCCTCCTATACACTGGACATGATGGCAAAGTTCTCAACTGTTTTGTTTTTTTTAATTTTCTCTTTCTGGGGATTTTTTTTATGCCATGATAAGTAATGTTTTATTCTGAATGCCATTTAAGTGTTGTAACCTAACTTTTTTTTTAAACAAAAACCTCATACTAGTTTCTTTGTAGAGCATGAATTATAGATATATAGCTAAAGTGTAGAAGTTAGGAGTCTTACTAAGAGAGGATTATGTATTGCCCAGGTAACAGATTGCAGTGGCTTGGATTAGAATGGTGGCGGTGGAGATGGAGAGGAAGCATTTGAGATATTCTAAAGGTAGGATTGATAGGGCTTTATCTGTAGGTTGAGACTATTATAAGCGAGACAGACATGGTGATAGCCTTGACTCAGGCACGAATTCAAATGGTAACAGTAGCTAGATGTGGTAGCATGCATCAGTAATCCCAACAGCTTGGGAGGCTAAGATAGGAAGATCACAGTTTGAAGGCTAGTCTGCACAACTCAAAATAGACCCTGCCTCAAAAAAATTAAAAGGACTTGGGATAGTTCAGTGATAGAGTGCCACCTGGGTTCAATCCTCAGTACTGAAAAAAGAAAGGAAGAGCGAGTGACCAAGGAAGGAAGAGGTAACAATAGGATGGCGAAAGTGACCAAGGAAGGACAAGGTAACAGTAGAGATGGAGAAAAGGAGGTATATTTAAAATACATATTTTGGAGATAAAATCAATTCTACTTGCTGATGGATTGAACATGGGGTATATAATTAGGAAAAGAACATGGATGCTAGGAGACTTGAGTGATTTGATGTATAGTAATACCATTTCTTAATATTAATGGGTGTTAGGTAGAGGAAGGAAAGTAGGACAGATTTCGAGGAAATAAATCAAGAGTTTACTTTTGTGCATGTTAAATTTTAGACAGGGATATTGGAATCTGGAACTCAGGAGAGGGCTGTAATGGAGAGGCTTATTTGACAGTTGTCAATACAAAGGTGGTATTTAAGTCCTAAGAAACTACCAAGAGTACTGATTGAGAGCAAGGGGGGAAAAAGAGCTTCAGAATTAGACCTAAATCCCCCTAAATTTAGAGGTCAGATTTAAGCAGAAGAGCCATCAAAGGAGATAGAGCTAGTATGGCCATAAGGTAGGACAAAACCAAGAGAATATGCTCCTAGAAACCAAGAAAGCAGAATATTTTAAGAAAAGTGAGCTCAAGTATGTTGTTGAATGCTATTGAGAATTTGAATAAAATGAAGACAAGTTTTTTTAAAAGGTCTTTTGTTTTGATATTATGAAGCTATTGATGAATTTGACAAGAGGAATATCAGTTGGATGGAAGGAACAGAAGTCAAATTATGATATACTGAAGATTTAATAGAAGGTTAGGAAGGGACCACTTACTTATATCCACCTTCCCTTACATGATTTGGTAGACCCTTCTAGAGATTGCTTGGATACTTCCTTAAAGGCTGGTGTGGCGTGTTTTATTATCTAATTATACCTGTGAAGAAATGGTTGAATTTAAAAAGAAAAAACTCTTCTTTGAAGCAGTATATATATATATAATTTTAAGTTCAAAATTATCTTATAAATGATCTAATTGCTTTTTTAAATTATTTTACTAGTAAGGAAACTGAAGACCTTACTAACTTGCTGAATAACTTTACACATTTGCTTCTCTGTGTTCCCTCTTCCAAAACCTAAGGGCATTTTAAAAAGAGGAAGTTCATTAATCATTTGAAATGTAATTTCTGGTTTATGGCCTTGATTGTAATAGTTTGGGTCAGACCATGTTAATTCTTTTTGATGTACCAGTGTAAAGTGGTATATACTGTAAACAAAATTAAACACAAATGTTGTGAATATAATGTATTTTATACTATATGGAGTATCCAGTTGAATATAGGATGTGTTCCACAATGCCGTGGACCAATACTGATTTAGTCAACAAGAAAGAGAATAGAGATAGGTTCCTACTAATATTTCCTTTATAATTCAAGCTGACATTAAGAACTTTCTGTTTAGTTTTGTTGCTGCTATTATTGAAAGTTAAATGCAATTTTCATTTTTTATCTAGAAAATTAAATCTTTTCCTTCAGAAGAAAATACACATCACAGAAACAAAAACTATTAACGAAAAACATGTTACTATAACATAAAAACAAATACTAAACAAAAAACTATTAATAGAAAACATACTAACATAACATAAAAATATGAAAATAAAACTGTTTATTATAGCTTAAAAATATACCTAGAATGATATTGATTAGCCAAATACATTTTTATATTTGTGCATATATAAATATGTAACAACAAATCCCACCATCATGTTCAGCTGTAGTATACCAATAATATAATGTGGAAAAACAAATTGTACCTATATATTATTTTTTAAAATTTTTCATAGATTAAACCTTTTTTGGTGCTTCTTTTAAAAAGGGGTTGTAGCTCAAGCAAGATCTGTCCTTGCCTGGCACAGTCGATATAAGTTTTGCCCAACTTGTGGAAGTGCAACTAAAATTGAAGAAGGTGGCTACAAGAGAGTATGTTTAAAAGAGGACTGTCCTAGTCTTCAAGGCGTTCACAATACATCATATCCAAGAGTTGGTAAGCCTTTTTGTTTTACAGTGAAATTTGAACCACCTGGAATCATGGGGTATTACGCATTCTGGAAAAACAAGTTCTTTGAGGAACTAAAGGGTTTACCTGTTTATTAAAATATGCTTAATTTAACCATTAAGAATATAAATATTAGCTGGGAGCAGTGGTGCATGCCTGTAATCCCAGTGGCTCAGGTGGCTGAGGCAGGAGGATCCTGATTTCAAAGGCAGCCTCTACAACTTAGTGAGATCCTAAGCAACTCAGTGAGAACCTGTCTCTAAATAAAATACAAAAAAAGAGCTGGGGATATGGTTCAGTGGTTAAGCACCCCTGGGTTCAATCCCTGGTCATTTATTTATATATATATGTGTGTGTGTGTGTGTATTTCATAATTTTTCAATAAAGACATGATACATAATTAATCATTTATACATACATATATGTATTTCATAATTTTTTCAGTAAAGATACGATAACATAATTATTTAACTTTGTTAATCATTTTGAATTTCTTGTGAAATTCATGATTTCAAAAACCAGCCAGTCTGACTTCTTTTATGGAAAGAGAGAAAAAAAAAATTCAGTGCCTGTTTGAAGTCTTACCAAAGCAGCACAGCCTGGAGTTAGCATCTTGTTCTAGTATCCACTGTACCTTCTTTCCTTCTAATTGCTACTTTGTGTCTGCTATAGGTTTGGAAATCGGATAACTTAGTCTTTTAAACCATGAAAAAAGATTAGATAGATTCAGCAACACCTGAGGAAGTCTCCAGGGAATAAAACACATGGCTTACTGACATCTGTTTTTGTTGCTCAAGAGCCTTTTACATTTAATTCCTTGTTCTCAATCATAATCAAATAAGGAGAATTTGCTGGATTAATGACTTCTAGAGAGAGGAACTGTTATCTACATTTTATTTTTTTAATAATTTAAACCGAATCATACAGCCACATTAGCTTTCAATAACATTTGTAAAGGATTGGGATGCAAAGTAGAGGGGAAATTTACTTTATTAACTTGTAAAATTTGAATTTTCCCCATGCCCATCCATGTATTACCTACTCATTCTCATTAAAAAATAATAATCCTAGAATATCCTAAGTACAAAATAAATGTTACTAAGATTGGGGAAGGAGGGTAAAAATGGTCTTCCTTTAGCATACTGATAGTATTCTATACAATTTCTCTAAGAAACTGATCAGCCACATCAAAGCAGAAAGAAACAATCTGATAAACAGACAAGAGACTTATTCCTACAGAAGATTTGTTATCCTGCCAAACAGTGACTTCACATAGTGAGTCTAAATTATTTTTTCCTGTCCTTCATGTATCTGATCTTTTTTTATTTTTTTAATAGATCCAGTAGTAATCATGCAAGTTATTCATCCAGATGGGACCAAATGTCTTTTAGGCAGGCAGAAAAGATTTCCCCCAGGCATGTTTACTTGTCTTGCTGGATTTATTGAACCTGGTAAGTCTTTTCTGAATAATTTTTATAATTTCATTTAATTTATAATTTCCAAATAAAATTTTAGATAGCATTTGAGATATAAACTAATAAATTATCATATTATAAAATTGATATATTTTAAAATATTTTAAACATTTTAATGACATAATTTAAATGATATAAATTTCATATTTTTGCTAATATTATAATTTTGTTTATTAAAAACTCATTATTTGCTATTTCATATATTGATCTTAGCCAAGTTATCTAGATAGTTTACACTTCCCTTCTGTACTAGAATTAACTGTCACCTTTTCAGAGAGGCCCTACATGATTTCTCCTAATGTGTTAGTGGGAACCCATACCCTGCATTCATAATCCCATAACATCCTGCCTGATTTTTCCCTATAGTACTTTACACCACGTAATATAATATGTGCATATTTATTTATTTATTTATTTTCTGCTCTTAGTAGAATGTCATTTTCATAAGAATAGGGACTTTGTTTTATTCCTTTCTGTATCTCAGATCCTTAAGGCAGATGCCTCATGTATTGTAGGAGCTCAGTAAAAATTTTTGGAATAATTTAATAAATTATTCAATGTCTATTCACAACTTTTGATATTAATCTGCAATGCTAAAGAATAATGGTAAATCAAACTATAATAGTATTTAATACCAGACTCAGTTCTAGAGTCTTTATATTTATTAACTCATATGATCCTTATAAAGTAGGTACTATTCTAGCAATTTTACAGATGAGGGCAGTAAGGCAAGATCACTAGTAAGTGATAGGAAAGGGATTCAAACCAAAGCAGTTTGACTTCCGAGTGTTTACTACTAATCACTGTGCTACTACTGGTAGGTGGTAAGTCAATTTTTAACTGCTGGGTAGTATTCTGTATGTGAATATTGCTACCGTTTATTCATCCTTTCTCTGTGGATTTCAAGGTTCTTACTATTATAAACAAGACTGCCATAAATTTTTTTATACTTTTCTTGCATACTTGTAAGAGTTGTATTGAATATATACACAGAGCAGAATTGCTATCTATATATGAGCATCTTTACCTTCTCTAGACTTTCTCAAGTTACTCTACAAGTGTTGCTGCCAATTTATACTCCTATCATTAGCACATGAAATGTTGTGTTATTCTACATCTTCACCAAATTAGGATTTTCAGACTTTGTCATTCTGATGGATATGAAATAGTATGCCATTGTTAACAATTTTGTTGCTCAGCTAATGCAGCATTTTTTTTGGTTGCTTATCCATTTTTCTCATTCATTTTAGTAGTCTTTTTTATATGCTAAAATCTTGTGATTATGATGTTACAAATATCTGGTACTAGTTCAAAACTGTATTTTGATGAATATGTACTTATTTTTGCATAGATTTATTAATGTATTGAAATAGAAAGCTGTATATAAAAACATTTTACTAAATACTACTATATGTAGCAAAAAATTATAAACTTACAGATAACTTTTACTTCAAGACATTTTTTCTATTATAATTCTCAATTCCAACAAATTCCAGAAATATAAAGAATATTTATGGACATCATTTTATTTTGTGATAGCCAAGGCAACAAAATATTGAATTTTATATTTTGTGCTTTCTAAAACATATAAAGAGATGAAAAAAGTCATCTACAGTAATTGTTTGACAACTTTTAAAAAAGTTTCAAGATTTTATTAAGGAAAGAACTATTTGTAAAAATCACAAAATAATTATTTGTTACTATTTAGTGAAAACACATAAATGAGACAATGTATTTGTATAATGCTTAGCCAACAGTAGGTTATGGATAGGTTTAGACTTTATTTTTTATAAAATGTAACTGACAACAAATGAAAAGTTTTTGTTGACAATTTGATATTCTACATGCAGGCATATGCTTTTAAAAATAATGGAATTTTATTTTTCTTTCTCTCTCTTTTTTTTTTTTTTTTTTCCCTGCACTTCCAGTCTAGTATTAGCAATCTTTGAATCGGGTTTTTCTCCAAAGTGAATTTCAAATGTTTGCACCATTTGGAGCACAAAATGTCCAGGGCATGTTCATCAGCAACTTGTTCTTTTGCTCCATTTAATTAGGGGAGACAATAGAAGATGCTGTTCGGAGAGAAGTAGAAGAGGAAAGTGGAATCAAAGTTGGCCATGTTCAGTATGTCTCTTGTCAACCATGGCCTATGCCGTCCTCCTTAATGATTGGTTGTTTAGCTGTGGCAGTGTCTACAGAAATTAAAGTTGACAAGAATGAAATAGAGGATGCCCGCTGGTTCACTAGAGAACAGGTAAAGTTCAATTTAATTTCCTTCTTTTATTGATTGTTCCCTGACAGTATTGGTTGGGCATGTAGCAAGGAAGCATATTTTCAGCAAGCTGAATGAATCTATACTTTCTCATTATGCATGGATTACAATATAATTGATAATTCCATATAGGAAGTATATGTGATCACTAATGTATCCTAATTTAGCCTATTCTGTGTGATTCTTCTAGTAGTAATGATTGCATGTCATTTCAAATTTGAGATATGATTCCTTCTAACTAATGATAATGCCTTTCACTGGACTTAAAAGTACATAAACATTAGCTCAGAGATAAGAAACAAGAATATTAATCTCAGGCATTTTATATTTTATTTCCTAGCATTAAAATAAGTAGCTCTCAAAAAATATGAGTAAAATTGCTTAAAGTTTTTGAAAAGTATTTATTTTGAAATATACTGAAGGACAAAAAGGACATAACTATATAGAACAAATATAGATTTCCAAAAACTTTTTAAAACATCTCTAAATAATATAATGAAAGATGTTACTTTTCTATGTTTTGCATAACCCAAAGCATTTGTATAGAAAACAAATGGATACTCTGCAATAGTAGACCTGAAATGCTTTCTAACTTTGTCCACGTAAAATTAATTTTATTTTATACTCAATCCCAGAAGGTAGGAATAGATTATTGTTTTGAAATTTTAGAAAAGTGAAGAGAAACAGTCCCAAAGTTTGACTATACTTTGAAAGTAAGTATGAAGCACAAGTTGTTTTTCATGACTCCATTTTCATAAAGAACTATGCCTTTCTGGAACATTATAAATTGAAAAACTATTCAGTGCACCAACTAAAAATGCCATACTAAATTTTGGGTGTTGAGAATAGATATTGTCACTTTCTACTATTTTTGCTTCACTGTTAAACTCATCACATTTTGGTAGAATTATATGAACATGGAAATAGTATTTAATTGCTACAGTGTTGAAATCCTAATGCATTTTATTATGCTGTATTTTAGGTTGTGGATGTCCTGACCAAAGGGAAGCAACAGGCATTCTTCGTGCCACCAAGCCGAGCTATTGCACATCAATTAATCAAACACTGGATTGGAATGAACCCCAATCTCTAAATCAAAGAAAAAGGCTTTGTTTGAGTGTTATTTAAGTTCTAATACCACTTACTCCTTATGTGAGATTAGAAATACTCAATGCTTTTTAGAATATAATAACACAAAAAAACATGTTGGGCTTTCAAAATATTTTCAAAGTGTTCTTTGAAAATAGTTAACCACAGATATCATATTTTTATAAATTATAACATTGCCTCAGATCATGTTACATTTGAGTCAACCTTTGAATTTTGGGGGAGTTTTGCTTCACAATTTTATCTCACAAAACCATATTTCTAATAAGAAAAATTATGTTATATAGAAATGTGAGTAAGCCTGAATTATAGTGCCTCTTATAAGCATTAAATTTCTCATTAAAATTCCTCATTTAAAAACTGAAACAAAATAATTTTAGTGAATTTTGAGCCTGTATTGACTTTCAGTCTTTTCATTATTGTAAAGGTCCTTTAAGTTACCAATATCTGATTTTCCCTCATTTTCCCATTGCAGTTCCACTTATTCTTTCCTTCTGGTTCTCTTGTTCTAGCAGTGGTGCTATTACAGTGTTGCTACTCATCTGATTTGACCAATGTTAGAATGTTTTGATAATTAACTCTATTGGTGATCTTAGGATACCACACTTCCGGAAGAAAGCTAAAGAAAGAGCTTACCATTGTCTAGGACCTCTTCCTTAAACCTAAAGTTAAAACACACCTATTTATATGTTATTATACCTGAAGTTATTCTTAATCAAGATCCTCTGCTTTTTCACTGAATTTAAACACATTTAAAAGGAATTTTCCTCAAAGGTAAGACATTTAATAAATCCCAGGTGTGTTTACATATTCAGTTAAAAACACTGACTTTATTTCATTTCATAAAAAATTATATAATTTTTAAAATTATATAATTTTAAAATTATAAAAAATTAATGTATGTAAAAAATTATATAATCAGTACCAAAAATATTTATAATGCTCAAATACAGCACCTTGGTTTTGACATTATTGCAACATATTCTAAGGAGCCTTGATAAAGGAAGTGTATTTTAGAACTGAGTAAGATTCTAGAGAAAGTAAATTGTGGTAGACAGTTTTGCAACATAGAAACTCATATATTTTACAAAGCTATTTTGAAATCATTTTAAGAGGTACATTTTTATAAATGTACAAATTTATATAATTTGGCTCTTTACTGTTGTATTTTAGAATTGGAAAGAGATCTTAGGGGTAATATATGTAATTCATTGCCCTTATTTTATAGATAAATAAAAGGAAATCATGAAAGTTAAGTTTAATTAATTGGTAAAAGTTACACAAATAATTATAACCCACTATACTATATAACGGCAAGATTCTCCCTGTAATAGGAAATAGAAGCTATTACCAAAAATGTATGTGGAATAAATTAAAAGAAGGGATGATAAGAATAAATTTTCCTTACCAAATATTGAAACTTTATGTACACTACTTAAAATGTATTTAACTTAAATAAGATAACTTTCTCAAATAAAACTTTATTTTGCTATTAAATAATTTTTTTAGCTAATTGATATCAAACCAAATTAAGATTTACACAGGACATTTATGTATATAATAATATTGTAGTTATATAACTATGTAAAATGATGTGCCTTGGTTATTATGACATGTAATGACTTGAGGTTCAGTTTTACTCTAATGAACTTTTAATACTTGCAGATTGTAACATTACATTGTAAAATTCAAGGATTCCCTAATATTAATATAGGAAAGTAAAATATAAAGTTTTGACAAATATGGGTATAAATTTAGTATCTGATATTTAATCCTGACTTGGGGAAATCTAATATGTAAGTAAATTATTATTTTAATAATTATTCCTAAATTGCTAACCTCTGAGAGGTGAATGACTACATGTAAATAAAAGGAATAACCAATTAAAAATGCTATAGGTGTAAGTTCCATAAATATATTCTAATGGAAATGAATGTAACAATACATTAAAAATTTTTTTTTTCTGTTTTGAGTGATGTGTATTTTTAATATATGTCTTGCCACATGGAAAAATCCAGATTTCAGATTTTATCCCATTTCGAATTGATGTGTTAACAAAGGTACAAAATTCTTATTAAAACTTTTTATATTTGGAAGATGTAAAATTTTGATATGAAGGCCAGGGACATAGCTCTAAGGTGAAGCATTTGCCTAGTGTGTATGAAGCCCTGGGTTTCATCCCCAGCTCCCCAGTATGGGGGGGGGGGGTAGGTCAGGGGAGAAAAAGACAAAATTACTTACCTAGGAGAGAAATGGAGGGAAAATTCTAAGGACCAATAGAGGATTGATAGGAAATCTAAGCAGTGTGGAGAATTAGAAAGGAAACAGAATAGTACAGCACAAGTCAACACCACAAGCACAAGGCAGGTGGGAAGTAATTTGGTTCCAATGCTATCTACAGACCAGCCTTCTGAATTGCAGGCCAAATCCAAGGTTTATACAAGCTTTAAATTCAGGGATTTGGTCTGAGCATGTCTGCTATATAACATGTTAACTTTGGAGAAGAAAGTTAATACATAGCAAATTCTCATTGCTATAACCAGAAGCCATCTCAGAGGGGTCCTGTTGTTAGGAACTGGACTGCTCTGGGGAGCAGAAAAGTTGGAAATATAGTTTGAGGTTTCTGTGTGTAATCCACCACAATGATTGGGTAGGACAAGGCCACAATAAATAGTTGTGGCAGGAGAGCTTAGGCTGGGACAAAAAGTGGAAGATGCAAGGGTTGATGGTCCTTCTTTCTGTCACGAGGAGCAATACCAGTCTCAGGTGGTATGGCAAGAACCTAAATTAGAAAATTAGGATGAGGGTGGAACTCAGTTTTTGACTGTCCCCTCCCCACATCCTGAGGGTATACTGTGGCTTGAACATTTGCCAAGCCTCCCTTGCATATGCTGAAGTCTTTGGGGCTGAATATATGCCTGTCCTGTGCCACACTCAATGACAAAAATCAGACAGAAGGGCTTTCTTTGGCTTGGATGTTGTCCATGCCCCCAAGGGCATAGACTTAAGTCCACAGAGTTAAATACAGGCCTGCCAGCACAGCTAATTTACCTAACAGAAGGTCTTGCTGTAGAGCAGATATTGACTGTGTTCCAGTGTCTAGACTAAAATCTGTGATCCTTAATATTGGCTTGCCTGGCATGAGCCTGAAATGACCACATAATGCCAAAGCTAGACCAGGGAGAAAGACTTGCTGTGGCCAAGACATTGACTCCACACCTGGGCATGTATTTAGATGGGCCTCTGGAACTAGTATATGCATGCTTGGAAAGAAGTGTCTCCAAACCAAACATCCCAGCTAGGAAAAATGTTTGAAACTTCTTTTTTCTTTCATATTTTTTCTTTATTTCATTTATTTCATTGATTCTATCATCTATTATATTATCATTTTGTTTTTCATTATTTTTTCCTTAGTTTTTTTATATTATACTTTAATAGAATGTTTTTCTGCCTATTCTACTTAGTCTTCCCATTTTATAAAAAGTGATTTTAATCTTTATTTTTAACTTTTTAATTTATTCTATAATATTTTCACCCCTTTCTTTTCTACAGTTATTGCTAATGTAGTTCTTGTAGTTTTTAAATTGTTGCTGTTTTCCTATATGTGATTTGATTTTATGTTGTGCGTCTTAATGTTTGTTTTCTTCCCTCTGAATGGAGTGGTGATCCTTGAGCCTAGCACTGCTGAACTACACCCTCAGCACTGTTGAGAGAAATAGCACTTTACTTCAGCCATGACCTAGTCCCAATCAGACCTTGGTAGATTACTTTAAGAATATATATAAAGTCCCCCAACCAATGACCTGAACACATCTAGGGAGTCCTTAAATTCCACTCCTGGGCACTTGTTCCTATAGCAACAGGAGAGAAATAATGCAACTGTCTCAGATATTGCACCTAAAAGGAACCTAAATAAGACATGCCCATACCCTTGCAGACAGCACGTTTTAGGCACAACTAGGAGTAACCACCCTATACAACACAGCTGCCTAAACTACACACTGTCAATAACTACAGAGGAAAGGTTCCTCAGGCTTTAACAAAGTAGGTACTGTGTTAAAACTTAACTGTCATAGCCAGAGAAGGCCCAGGGATACTGTACTACAAAGGCCATTTAGAATTAAATTTAACACTACACAACAAATTGATAGCCCAGGGCACATTGTCAAGAGAAGACTATTCTCTAAGAAAGCTCTCACATAAAAATGGAAGAGATATATATCTCAACATATGCACGAATCTCAACACAGAAATACAAGAAACATGAAAAAACAAAGATATGATAATTCCAAAAGTTCAAAATTTCCTTGAAACTGATTCCAAACATAGTGAAGTGGATGAAACAGAAAAGGAACTCAATGCTAAAAAGAATCAATCAATTCAAAGAGGATACAAATAACTGAATTAAGAAAGACCATGCAAGACATGAAAGAACAATTTGATAAATAGATACAGATACTGAAAAGGAACTAAACAAGTATTAGAAATGAAAAGCTGAACAAGTCAAATAAACAATTTAAGTTTAGAACCTCACCAATAGGTAAATCAAGTGAAAGAATATTGGGCTTAAAGAAAAGAAATATTCATACAGTAATGAGTAAGAATGAACAAAACATGCAAGACCTATGGGATATGATTAAGAGACTGAATCTGTGAATCATAAGTATACACAAAGGAGCAGAGGTACAGGTAAATGGCATAGAAAACCTATTCAGTGAAATGATAGTAGAAAAATTTCCAAATCATGGCAAAGATATGGGCATCCAGGTGCAGGAGGCATTTAGAGCTTCAGTTAGACATAACTACAAAGGAATCTCTCCACTTCATGTTATAGTTAAATTACCAAAAATACAGAACAAAGAAATACCGAAAGTTGCAAGAGAGAAGTACCAAGTCACTTACAAAGGCAAATCTATCAATGTAACAAGTTTCTCAACAGAAATTCTAAAGGCCAGAGGGCATGAAATGATTTTTTTCAAGCCTTAGAGGAAAATATATGCCAACCTAGATTACCATATCAAGCAAAATTATTCTTCAAAAATAAAGACCTTCCAAGATAAGCATAGTTATTCATGACCACTAAAAACCAGCATTATAAGAGATACTTAAAGGAATACTACACAGAGAAAAGGAAGCAAGATAAACATAATTATGAGAGCATGTGAAAGAATAAATCTCACTACAAGAGTAGAAGAACAAATGAGATAAAAGAAACAAACATTGTTAACTCAGTAAACCATCAACCCTTTAAGATAAATAAAGGAGAAAGAAAGCAACATAGATTATTTGAAACAGCCATGAGAAAAGTAGCAAAATAACAGGAATTAGTATTCTTCAATTATAACTCTGAATGTAAATAATCTCAGTTCTATAATTAAAAAGTGCAGAACGGCTGATTGAATTAAAAAAACAAAACCCAATAATCTGCTGCCTACAAGAAAGTAGCCTCACTAGCAAAGACATATGCAGGCAGAAAGTGAAAGGACAGAAAATGTTAAAAGCAAGAATCCAAAATCAAGCAGAAGTAACTAATATTCATATTATGATTTGAATCTGGAATTTTCCCCAAAGTTTCATGTGTGGAAGTCTTGGTCTGGAGTGCAGTAGTGTTCCCAGGTTAGGAAATTATTGAATCATGAGGGCTCTAACCTCATCAGTGGGTCAATCCATTTGTTGATTTAATAATATGAAAGGACTACTGCAAGGTGGTTGAAATTATAGGCAAATAGGGCATGATTGGAGGAAGTAAGTCACTATATATGTGCCCTTGGGGACTATATATTGCCTCCCACTACCCCGCACTCCCGGCTTCCCAGCTGTCATGGACTGACCAGATTTCCTCTGTCTCACCTTTCCACCATGGTTCTTTCTTGAAGCCAGTTGACCATGAACTGAAACCATGAGCCAAAATAAATCTTTCCCCCTCTAAGTTATTTTTCCTCAGGTATCTGTCACAGGAATGAAAAGCTAGCACAACTTACATTTCATATCCAACAAAGTAGATCACAAGCCAAAAACAGTCAGAAGAGACAAAGAATGTCACTACATATGAATAAAGGGGAAAATCCATCAAAAGGATATGATTGTAAATATATATGCATTGAATAGAGAAGCACCAAATCTTATCAAATGAACACTTCTGGACATAAAGGAAGAGATAGACTCCAATATAAAATTAGCAGGCGAATTCAATACTTGACTATTACCAACAGATCATCCGAACAAAACATTAAAGCAATTTTAGAGTTATAATATGTATGGACACCTTAAAAATTTCCAGAATCAAAAGAAAATGGAAAAACAATAAACCAGTGTCAAGAGCCATCCGTAGGCTGTGTGTGGACTATATCAACATCGCAGCCTAGTCAATAGGAGAATCTGGTGTCTGGGAACTTCCAGTGGAAAACTCCTCTGGCTAAGACTGCCCACATTGTGAGCCTTGGGAAAGCTCTGCATGATCCCACACATTACCAGAGATGGGGTGACCTGCTGCAGCCACACAGCCTCTCTGAGATGGCTATGACCTACCAAGATGCCAATCAACCTGCTGACCGCAAGACATCATGAAAGCAAGATTTCATCCCTGAAACCTTATTCCCTACCTTTGATGTACCCCCTTAAATAAACCATGGAAGCCATTTTCTAATTGTCCAGCTCCAGCTCCTGTGTAGGCTGTGCCTATCAGGTGCTCCAAGCTTCCTTTAAAACTCTTCTGGCTCTGTGTCTTTTGTTCTTTTTTTTTTTTTTTAATATGTTTTTTAGTTATACATGGACACAGTGTCCTTATTTTGTTTACTTATTTTTATGTGGTGCTGAGGATCGAACCCAGTGCCTCACACATGCGAGGCAAGCGCTCTACCACTGAGCCACAACCTCAGCCCCATGTGTCTTTTGTTCTTCACAGATTATTCTAGACTTTAATTTTTCTCCAGTGGCTTACACCCTCTGTGGGCAGGAAGATGGACCCCTTAGCAAGGCGCTCGTCACCTCTCCATAAACCAGAAACTGTGGGATATATCAAAATCAGTACTAAGAGACTGGGAGATGTAGATTACACATGAAGAATGCATTCTCCAGAAGTTCCTCAGCACAAGCTTTAAACAGGAGGAAGTCTACCCCTCAGCAAAGTGGGTGACTAAAGGGACTCACTGTAATTCAACATTGGATGATAAATGTAGAGACATAATGTCAGAAGCACAATAACACAAAAAAGCATACATTGGAAATCATATGTTAGAGATCTGTCATTTTGGCTGGCATTGACAGTTTTGGTGCTGCCAGTCTATGGCAGAAGGAAGGGGAAGCATAGGTAGAGAAAGAGAGGAAAGTGGGGCAAATGAAAATAGCTTGGAGGAACCTGTGGAATAGAGAGGAAGGCTGATCTTAACTGATCCAGAAAGGGTAGGGAAAGCTATTGACTGAAAAGCAACCAAAATTGCTTGGCCCTTGGGCAGAGAGTTCAGCAGGGACCAGAGTCACTACAAGGGTGACAACTATTTTCAGGCAACCCCACAACAGCAAGCAGAGACAGGAAATTAGGAACTCATAAGGAAGGTGCCGGGCTGACAAAGCATTCAGAGTGTGATTCAAACAGGTCCAAAGAGAATCGTGCCTAGAGCAACTCAGGCTGGGGATACTGAAAAGAGAGAGCTTCCATTATTGCTGTGTCCCAGTGAGCAGCTGGACTGACACCAGTAATCAGCCAGTTGGGCATATTTATGCTCCAGGTCTGATCCTGGGTAATTCACATCCATGGCAGTGAATATACAAGGCATGTGGAGGTTTAGAACCCCTCATCCTGAAAGTGGAATTTTCAGGAGGCCCCTGAGATGAGCATTTGATGAGTCTAGCAGAGATGAGCATATTCCCAGCAATAGGAGGTATGGATCAAATCTCAAAAATCTGCCAACAGAATTCCAAAGGTCAGCCAAGACTAAACCTTTCTACTGGAACTTCCAATTTAGAACTATGCATCAGCCCACTATGGAAGTATATCATATGTCAGCACTCCCCAAGTTATCTCATCTTATACTCTCAGACAAGAAGCTGAGAGCTACTACAACCAGCTTTAGCTCCTACCCACAGCGGCTGGCACCTTGAAATACAAAGATGTGGAACTTAACAACCCCCAGCCCTTGACCCAATGGTTGCACAGTCCAAAAATAAAAATAAATAAATAATTACAAAGAAGGTACAACAGTATAAGCAATGAACATCCACCCTTGCAAACAGTTTTAACCACCTAAGTAGAAACAAGCATTTTATTTCACATTACGATTTTCCCTCACCTTTATTCTATTTTTAGTTTTAATTTTTTACATTGTGCCAATCTTTGTGATTGTGTGTATGTGTGTTTGTGTATGTGTATTCTTGCTTAGCTGATAGGGTTGAAAATATATACATCATAAAATTTTTCTTTCATTGTAATTGCTTTCTTCACTTGTTTATAATTTTGATTTGGTTTGACTTCGACTGGATAAAATGTTATGTGGGTTTTATTTGTTCAAAATTTGTTGTTTTTTCCTCTTATACCTCTTCCTCACTCTTTCTTCACTAATAGCCAAATTTTCTTGTTCCCTCTTCCTCTCTTTATTCTATTACTTTTAGTTATTTTTTTTACCTCTTCTTCTTTATAGCCATCATCTGCTCCCTCTCTCCTGCTTCTGTTTACTTTTTAAAAATTTAAACATTCTCTTGCCTCCCTTCCTCTATTTTCTCTTTGATTAAGGAAGTATAATCCCACTTTCTGATAGAATGGTATAGTCCATGTAATTCTTATCCCATTCATGTTGTGATTACTAATACAGTAGACAATGTAGTAGACACAGCAAAGAAAATGATCAAGAGCATGAAGAGAAAAACCTATGGAATGGGAGAAAATCTTTGCCATCTGCTTTTCTGACAGGGAATTAATATCTAAAATATATAAGGAACTCAAATAGCTTAACGCCAAAAAAATAACCCAGTTAGGAAATTTTCAAAAGAACTGAAAGGACATTTCTCAAAAGAAATACAAATGGCCAACACATATATCAAAAAGTGTTCAACATCTTTAGCAATCAGGCAAATGCAAATAAAAACAACATTGAGATTTTATTTCATTCAAGTAAGAATGGCAATCATCAAGAGTACAAATAATAATGGATACTGGTGAGGACATGGGGGAAAAGATACACTCATACATTGTCTGTGAGTCTGCAAATTAGTACTGCCACTCTGGAAAGCAGTATGGAGATTCCTTAAAAAAGTAGTAGTAATGGAAGCACCATATGACCTAGCTATCCCACTCCTTGGTATAGAATCAAAAGATCTAAACTCAGTATACTATAGTGATATAGCCACATCAATGTTTATAGCAGCACAACTCACAATAGCCAAGTTATGGAACCAGCCCAGGTGCTCTTCAATAAATGAATGGATTAAGAAAATGTGGTATATGTACATAATGGGATATTACTCAGCCATAAAGCAAAATGAAATTATAGCATTTGCTGGTAAATTAATGGAACTGGAGAACATCATATTAAGTGAAACAAGTCAAACTCAGAAATTTTAGGGTCAAATTTTTTTCTCATATGTGGAAGCTAGACCAAAGTAAGAGGAAAAGGGAAGCTGATATCACACAGAGAGAAGAAATATCAGTGGAATAGAAGGAGATTAAGGAGCTAAGGAGGAAAAAAAGTTGAGGAAAAGTGAAATGAATTTGGCAAAATTATGCTATGTGCATGTGTAAATATACATGTTATTGTCAGCTTTACTGCCACTGTGATCAAAAAACCTGACAAGAACAATTTCAGTGGAGGAAAAGTTTATTTGGCACTCAGTTTCAGAGGTCTCAGTCCATAGACAACCAACTCCATTGTTCTGAATCAAAGGTAGGGCAGGACATCATGGCAGAAGTGTGAAGGAGAAAAGCAGCACAAAACCTGGCAATCAGGAAGCAGAGAGAGCTCTGTTCACCAGAGACAAAATATAAATCCCAAAGGCACACCTCTAATGATCCACCTGTTCCAGCTGCATTCTACCTACCTACAATTACCACCCAGTTACTCTATATCAGTGAACTAATCCACTGATTAGGTTACACTTCTTATAATCTAGTAATTTCACCTCTGAATTCTCTTGCGTTGTCTCAGCATGAGATTTTGGGGGACACTTCATGTCTCAATCACAATATCACTGTGAATTTCATCTTAATGTATATAAAGCACCAATTAAAATAAACACATAAAATAAATAGAAGGAAGACAAGTAGAACAGAAGAAGGGGAATGGGAGGAAGGAAAAGGGCAGGAACAGAGGAAAACCCAGGACTAAAATGGAGAAAATCAAATTTCCTGCATTCGTGATTATATCAAAATGAACACAGCTATTATGTTTAACTATAATGCACTAATAAAAGCATAAAAAATAAAATCTTATATGATTGTCACAGTTTTCACAATAGATGTTCTCAAATCATCATGCAGAAAATCAAAAAAAGAAAATAGCCATACTAAGCAGGGAGTGCATAACAATGAATGCCTGCTTTAAAAAAAAGCATGAGAGAAATTTCAAATAAATAACCATATGATGCATCTCAAGATCTTAAGAAAGCAAAAACAAAGCAAACCCAAATTCAGAAAAAGGAAAGAAATAATAAATATCAGAGCTGAAATAAGTGAAATAGAGGCTAAAACATAGTACAAGGGATCAATAAAACAAAAAGTTGAATGAGTTGGTTCTTTGAATAGATACACAAGATTTACAAACTCTTAGCCAAACTAACCAAAAAAAAAAAAAAAGGAGAAAATACTCAAATTAGTAAAATTATAGTCAAATAAGAGGGATGCTAGAACAGATATCACCTAAATCCTGATGATCATTAAGGACTGTTTTGAAAAATCATATCTCAAAATAATGGAAAATCTAGAAGAAATGGACAAATTTGTAGACACATCTGACCTTCCAAAATAAAACTAATAGGAAATTAGTAGCCTAAACAAATCAATAACAAGCACTGAAATTGAAAGAGTAATAAAAATATATCCCAACAAACAAAAGCCTTGGACTAGATGAATTCACAGTTGAATCCTACCAAACTTTTAAGGAACTTACAGCAATGTTCTACCAAATATTCCATAAAAAAGAAAGCTCTCTAAACTCATTCTTTAAAGCTAGTCTTACATGTCTATAAAAACCTTATAAAGATATAACAACAAAAAAACCCACTACAGACCAATATCCTTTGTGAACATAGATACAAAGATCCTCAAAAATAATGTCAATTAAATTTCAATAACACATTAAAATGATTTTGCACCATGATCAAGTTTGTTTCATTCTAGGGATACAAGAATATTTCAACATATGCAAATCAACAAATGTAATATACCATATAAATAGAATCAAAACAAAAACAACATGATTTTTTAATAGATGCAGAAAAAGCCTTTCATAAATTTTCACATCCCTTCATGATATAAGTCCTGAGGAAACTGATTAGAAGGGTCATACCTTAAGATAATAAAAGATATATGTAACAAACATATAACCAACTTCACAATGAATGGAAAAAACAATTGAAAGCATGACCTCTAAAATCAGGAAGAAGACTGGGGAGCCCACTCTCACCACCCTAACTCTATATAATATGAGAAATTGTATCCAGAGTAATCAAGCAAGGCAAAGAAAAGTATAAAAATAGAAAAGAAATAAGTTAAATTATCCCCATTTGCAGATGATATGATTCTTCTATACATTAAAAAGCCCTAAAGACTCTACCAAAAGACTCATAAAACTAATGAATAAATTAATCAAAGTAACAGGATACAAAATTAACATACAAAAATCAATACACCAATAATGAACTCACTGATAAGGAAATCAGGAAAACAGTCCCTTTAAAAAATTAAATATCTAGGAATAAAATATAATCAAGGAGATGGAAGACCTCTTCAATGAAAATTATACAATGCAGAAGAAATAGAAGAAACTAGAAGATACAAAGACCTCTCATGTTCATGAAATTGAGAGAGTTAACATTGTTCAAATGCTCACACTACCCAAAGCAATCTACACACTTAATGCAATCCCCATCAAACTACCAATGTCACTTTTCACAGAAGTAGAAAAAAAGAATCCTAAAATTTATTTAGAACTACAAAAAAACCCATATAGCCAAAGTAATTCTGAACAAAAAGAACAATGCTGGAGGCATCACAATACTTGACTGCAAACTCTACTACACAGCCATAGTAACAAAAAAAATAAGTATGGTATTAGCATAAAAATGTGCATACATACCAATGGAATAGAGAATCTAGAAATGAACTTATACATATATAATCATTTGATTATTGATAAAGGTATCAGAAATGTACGTTGAAGAAAAAGAGACTCTTCAACAAATGTGCTGGGAAAACAACATCCATCTATAGAAGATTAAAATTAGACCCTTATCTCTCACCCTGTACAAAAATCAATTCAAAATGTATCGAAGACCTTAATAGAGAATCTGAAATTTTTAAATGATTAGGAGGAAACACTTCCAGATATTGGTCCAGCATAAGATTTCCTGAATAGAACTCAGGAAATAAAAGCAAAAATTGACAAATGTGATTATATCAAATTAAAAAGCTTCCTCAAAGAAAAGGAAGCAATCAACAGAATGAAGACACAACTTACAAAACAGGAGAAAATCTTTGCTATCTATTCAATATGACATGAAATTAATATGTATAAAGTACCTGAAAAATTTAACATCAAAGAATAAGTAGTCCAATCAAAAATGGGTAAATGATCTGACAGACACTTCTCAAAAGAGAAAATATCAATGGCAATAAATATATGAAAAAAATTTCAACCATATTTAGCTATCAGAAAAATGCAAATCAAAACTACCTTAGATTTAACCTCATTGCAGTCCAAATGACTATTAAACAACAACAACAACAAAATGTTAGTGAGGACATGGAGAAAAAGAAGCCCTTATACACTAGTGGTTGAAATTAAAATTAATACAACCACTATGAAAAATAATATGGTGTTTCTTCAAAAAAATTAAAAATAGAACTCCATATGATTTATCTATACCACTCCTGGGTGTATAACCAAAAGAAATGAAGTCAGCATACAAATAGATATATGCAAAGCTATCTTTATAGGGTTCACAATAGTCAAGTTATGGAATCAGCCCATGTGCCTATCAACAGAAGAATGGATAAAGAAAATGTGCTGCACACATGCATGCACACACACACAAAAACACACAGACACACAAACCACATGGAATATCAGCATTCATCCATAAAGAAGAATAAAATCTAGTCTTTGAAGGAAAATGGGTAAAACTGGAGATCATCATGTTAAGTTACATTAGCCAGATACAAAAAATTAAGTTTTCATGTTTCCTCTTATATGTAGAAATTGGAAAAAAAAAATAGTTGAACTGAATATAGAAGATGAATCTTTAGGGAAGGGAAAGAGGACAAGGGGGAGAACAAGAGAGAAATGGGAAAAGAGGGTTTTAGGGAGAATGGGATATGATTAAAACATGATATATGCATGTATGGAAATGTCACAGTGAAAACCATTTGTATAATTAATATATGTTAATATTTACAATATAAAAGAGCAAAAAAAATATTTAAATCTTGTATTTTGTACAAATTCATACACACAAAGAGCTATATAGTCAATAACTTTTACTCTTCAGTTTGAAAGTTATGTATTTAATATAATGAATCTTTTCAGTACTTGTCTAATATTGCCAATCTTTGTATTTTGAAATTTTCATTTGTTCACTCCTCATGAAGAATGAATTAAAAGTCCACACATTTAATTTATTTGGGAATATGAGCAAACATGTCAAAGACCCAGTTAGAGATTTGAGTGAAGACAGAAAAGTGGGCTGGGATTGTAGCTCAGTGGTAAAGTGCTTGCCTTCCATATGTGAAGCACTGGGTTTGATCCTTAGCACCACATAAAAATAAATAAATAAAGATGTTGTGTCCATCTACAACTAAAAAAAAGTTTAAAAAAAAAAAGAAAAGAATGGAAAAACAGAGAATGTGACCATAAACAAGAAGGAACAAATATAAGACTATTAATAAGCCAAATAAACTACACTAAACCTCACATAAAAAATAACAGTAGACAGCTGGTCCTATCACTGTATTGCTAATGTGGATATAGCAAAATATCAGGTAAAAATGTTTTAAAAAACAAATCCATTAATTATTATTTAGAACAAAACTTCCACAATGCAAATTTTGTTAGAGCTCAGAACTAGTTTTTAGGTTCTGAATACATCTGTCTGTGAGACAAGTTGTGGGTACCCAGTGAAATCTGTGTGTTTACTAAGCTCAGTGAAAGCTGTGTGTTTCTGCACTGTTCTCTAGCAGAAAAATGCATAGGACAAAGTAAATCCAACATGCAAACTTGGGAGCTTTCATCTTCAAATGTAAAGATCTAGGTCTTGAGGCAAACCAAGAGGAGTTGGGAAACTTGAAAAGGAGTCTATAAAAGATGGTAAGGTAGTTTGACATTGTTTGCATGTGAGGGAGGGTGAAAGGAAAGGGGTCAAATATCTTGGAGTTTTGCCACCACAGGGGCAAATAGAAACAGGCTGTATTTTAAAGAGGCAGGGGTAGTAATGTTGCCAAACACCTACACCTTCAAAAACAGTCTCATTGATTAGCAGCTAACTGAAGAGGAATTGCTTATGAAAATATATACTGAAAATGATCTTTCTTTTTGACTCTGCACCTTGTTCTCTTCTTTCCCAGGATACTCAGCATAAAATTCCAAACAGCTTCTAAATGAGAAAGTGCAGATTTTTATTCATGACACATTTTCAAATAACTCACTTTATTTGCTCAAAGTAGAAACGATACAAAGAAGAGTCATTCAAATAATAAAAATAGTGTGGGGAAAATGTGTAGTCAGCAACCCTGATTTTTTTGCTTGTTTGGAAAAACTGTTTTCAGCTGTAGAATAAGCATTTGGATGTGTTAATTGGGCTAATGGGCAAATTTCTTATTCTATTTTTACTGAAGGATATCCACATATAATTGTACTCATTGGTAAAAAAAAAAAAAAAAAAAAACACTTTTAATTTTTCTTTATTCCTTCCAGAATACTACATTTCTCTTTCTATTGCTAAGCAGACCCAGCCATTGCACCAAGTGATGGGTATCTCTTCCTTTTAAAATGACAATTATAATAATGCTCTCCAAAATACTGGGGGCAGCTGTGAAATTTTAACATGGATTTTAAACTTTAAAAAAATGACTTTATGCTAATGAAAACTGTTTCTTTTTCTTTTTAACTAGAAGTCTGATAAGAAATAGACAAACAGCAGCACAAAGAGTGAAAAAATGTCCTAGCTTACCATTCCTGGGCTCAAAGGAACTCTACCAGACCAACTCCTTGTCTTACCCCTGATGGATTAAAGGCATTCATCTAAATACTTAACTAGTGAGGCTACATTTTTAGTAATGAGGAAGTTACACCCAGGAGTAAAAACTGAAAATGGTACTCTTATCCATTTAGTACAGAGTGAGTGCATAAGTGATGTAGTCTGAAGTTTATTTTTGCAGTAGCCTGAAATTGCAGTCTATTGGAGCAGTATGATGTTCTGAATGCCTCAGTAGAGTACCTTATAAATATTTATTACTGCTCTCAGGTGGCAGTGAGCTGAAACCATTTCTATCAGTGGGGGTAAAGTGATTTTAAATGCCATTTATCCAAAAGCTTTACAGCAGAATTATTTCGCTTTTTTGCTAGGTTTACTTGTATTTGTGGAACAAGTGTGAATACTCTAGTGCCAGTTTGTTTGCAAATCTGAAGAAAGGTTACTCCAATGATGCATGCAAACTGAATCCACAGGGACCTTGTTGGTCCTGACCACTATCCCCTCTGCATCAAGGTTAGGGCTTCATTGGGATTGTATCCATAAATAGGAAGCCAGTTAGAAATCTGTGTTTTGGGATGCTAGGAGAAAATATGTACATGTCAAGGTGGACCTCAAAGTTTTCATGGCTGCAGAAGTATCTAATTATTATTTCCCAAATGCACCCTCAATTTACTTTGTACAAATTCTTAGGTTTGCTATATCAATCTTTTTCTTTAGTTCCCAGTCATTTCATACAACCTTATGAATAAAAGACACATTTTATTCTAATATGATGATAAATTTGTCACATAAAAAGCTGGGATTTATTTTACACAGGGAAATGAGTATGCATATTCTACTTGTTCAGTATATATATCATCAGTTCGAATAAGTTATATATTTCTTCAAATTAAGTTGTATATTTCTTTAAATTCAGACTTCAAGACTTTGTAAAAGTTACTTTTTGCCTGTTATTTGAAATCCATTTATAAGATTTACTTAAGGATCCCTATTTAAAACAAGCTCTTAAGGAAACAACTCTTTGATTAGCTTATTCTCATAATAATATTTACACAGGACTTTATATAAACAAAATTGATAATTATTTAATTTTATCCTTAAATAGCACCATAAATCTAAATACTATCATTATCCCAATCTACAAATGGCAAAGAGGAAGCCCATTTCTCAAAGGCAAGTGATTTATAAATAGGAAAACCAAAGTTTGAAGAAGTTATTCCACTCCAAATCTTTTTATCTTTTCACTTATTTTAAAGATGTTTCATAATAACACTGCATAGACTAAAGTACTTCCAGTCTCAGTCTCTCCTTTCATTCCCTTAAATTTTGTCATTTTGGGTCCTCTACTTTGGTAACTATATATTTCTTTGGGACCTTCATTACTTACTTGGTTCCCAAATTTTTCTGTCTCCAGCTGTGCATTAGATATAGCTACTTGGATGTCTCAAACCTCCCAAATACTACATGTCTTAACATCATCTTTTCTTCTAAGCATGTTCCAGCTTTTATATCCCGGTCAGAAGTCTTGCCCAACATAGAAATTTGGGCATTGTTATCTTTATCTACTTTATCCCTCACCTTGCTGCACCTCCCAGCCAAGTAGTCTCTAAATCCTATGACTTTTCTTCAGAATGAATACTTCTTAAATCTCAGTATCCCTCTCCTACTCCATACTCCCCATAACTTCCTCCCTCCCTCCTTCACATCTTTCACTTCCATCATCCTACTTTAGTCCACTCACCTGGTTTCTACATCAGTTTCCTGAATTTTCCTCCTTATATCTGGTTTTACTCCCAATCTATTTTTTTTTTTATACCAAGAATTGAACTCAGGGGCACTCGACCACTGAGCCACATCCCCAGCCTTATTTTGTGTTTTATTTAGAGACAGGGTCTCACTGAGTTGCTTAGCGCCTCGCCATTGCTGAGGCTGGCTTTGAACTCTCAATTCTCCTGTCTCAGCCTCCCAAAGTGCTGGGATTATAGGCGTGTGCCACCGCGTCCAGCCCAATCTATTTTTTTTTT
>PVHX01001333.1:0-154259 GCA_004024805.1 Geosciurus inauris | reverse complement strand
AAAGAAACACCCTTTCAACAAAGAAAATGTCAATTCTCTTTAGCATAGCAACTTACCTCTCCATTTTCAACTCATATTACTTATCCAACCCCTTATATATATCATAATTTATGTTCTTTCAAGGAACTGTAGAAAAAAACCTTCTAAATTTTTATAATGCATTAATAAAATTCACTAAAGACAATCTGGAGAATTCTAACCAATACCATAGGCTACTAGTTTAAATAGAAATAACATTTTAATTATTTAAAGATTCTAAATTATATTGTCATTTTCAAAATTCATGGGATTTCAAAAATTCTACATCAGGGCCTACAATACCTATCCCAGTTTTACAAATCAGCATTTTGAACCTAAGAGTAAAATGGCTTTCCAAACATAAATATAAGATATGAAATGGTACTGAAATTTAAGTCCTTTGAACCAAAATCCATAACATTCATCATACCATATATCACTGCTTCTGGCCTTACCAGACAAAGATATGTGAAATTATCTAATAGTTAGCCCAACCCATGGAAACAGCCAAACTAGATCATTTAAGTTTTCATTATTATTTGGATTTCTTCCCCTTCATCTGTGCCACAAGAACATCATGCCTATATTTCATGAATACTCATATCAGGGTTCCTAAGCTACAAAAGCACAGAGTGCATCATTGTTCACTAAGGGTATATTTATAAATAAACCATTAGGGGTGATTAAGAAAGATAATAATAGACTGATTAAAGGATGGTAGACTATTCCTGACACTGCATAAGATTAAATGTGCTAATCAGATTTTGGATTTAGAGGACCCAGTTAAATCCAGAGTAGAACAAGACAAAGTACTCAAATCTTTACTTCATTTTCTTGCCTTTCAAAATATATATTAGTATTTTATCCGTGTTTCTTTCAGAGCTGAACAATTTATGAAGGCTTCACCCAGGTGAGCTGATTTTATATCTATATATGTATGTATTTCTTTTTGAGTGAAGCATTCTATATTTTAATCTTAGCTGCTATAAATTGCTTGGCAAAGAATAATGGCAAAGGAAAAATTATTTGAATGTTATATATGAACACAATTTAGCAACATATTTCTTTCAAACCATAAACTCAATAATAGCTGTTTGTAACTTACTCTGTTAACAAATAGAGAGGATGGAGACATCTCTAAAATCCTAAATATTCAATATGTTTAGGCTTCTTAAGAAAGACATCATATGCACATTTGAATAACCATTACCCATATCCTAATTTGGCTATTTCAATTGCAAGGAAAATGCAATTGACAAGCTAGGCTTCTAAGCATAATTGAAATTCATTTTGAATGTAGGAAAGTCACTTTCATTTCTAAACAGAAGACTTTGGTTTGAATCCCTATATTTTGCTTTGTTTTCATTTCAGTATTAAATTCACTAATTGCCAAAGCAGTTTCTTTATCTTCCTTTGTTAGTTGCATTTTTTTACATTAATTTTGTACTTACTTTTACTTAAATAAATGTTTATATTTAATTTTTTGAACTATGTAATTACCCAAACATTGTGTTCTGAACTCAGAATTTTTTTCTATAACAATTTGAATTACTCTGTGATTTAAGTCAATTTCACAGGCAAAATATTCTGACCACTAACTTTTATGTAAATAATCCCAAAACAAACTATGAAAAAAGACCTATTTTGTGTCAGTTAATCTAATATGCCCCAAGATTTTTAGGGCAATATACATTTACTATGGAAGAATTCTTTTGCCATTAAGGATTCAGTCAGCTCTTCTCATCTTCCTCATTCAGAATTTGAACATTATTTTTTTAATTTACTTTAACCTCCCAGAGTTTAAACATCAGTTTGTTTATCCTAGTGTCAAACTATAATATGAAGTGAGTATTCTAAAATCTTTTGTTTGGAAAGAAAATTTTTTTAAAAAAAAATTGGTTTTTTGAGATACACCTTTAGTTGCTAGCAATTGACCTTAAAAAAAAAAAAAACTTATGTAAAGTTGATTGACTTTTCAAAGAAATTTTTATAGTAACAATGTGACAAAATTACAATTAGGATGGTTATAAGAAATTTATGGTATCTTCTCTCCAGGGACAAAACAATCCAATAACCAAGTTTTTAAATAAGTCTTTTTTTTTTAATTTTTATTTTTTAGTGTCAATGGATCTTTATTTTATTTATTTGTATGTGGTGCTGAGAATCGAACCCGGTGCCTCACGCATGCTAGGCAAGCGCTCTACCACTGAGCCACAACCCCAGCCCCTTAAATAAGTCTTGAAAATGGTGCATCAGTAATTTAACTGTGATGATTCAGATGCCCAACTCTTTCATCAAATATGATGCCCCTTTCATGGAAAGTATCCTTTGGAAGTATCCTTCCAAATTAGTTTTACAAAGTGCAGAATAAAAATTCTGAATGTTATCTGAGTTTTGAAGATGTACCTATACTACACAAAATGCACTAACCTGTTATTCTGACCCCATAAGACTGCCTAGACTTCAGTGAATTTGAGATGAAATATATTGTTAGCACTGATTATATTCTCAAAATAAATCCAATCATAAAATGATTAAATTAAACTGGCAGATTAATTTTAGGCATAGTTCTTCATTCCTTTATCATTGGCCAGATTGCAAACAATTTTATGACCATGGGAAAAAATACAGCACAATCAGTAGCACAAGAAAGGTCAGCAGAAAATATCAAGTATATAACATTTTTAAACACATGCCTTTTTTTAAACTTTGGTGATGTCTATTTTCTGATTGACTATAATAAATCAACATGTCTGAGTCATTGCATGCTTATACACATGAAACAAATTTTCTCAGAAAAATAACAAATCCACATATGGTGTCTTATACCACAAAATATTTAACCAGTTTGGGATATTTTTTAATTAATTTATTTATTTATTCTAATCAGATATATATGACGGCAGAATTCATTTTGGTTCATTGTACACAAATGCAGCACAATTTGTCATTTCTCTGGTTGTACACAGTGTAGCATTGTACCATATGTGCAGTCATACATGTACCTAGGGTAATGAAATCCATCTCATTCCACCTTTTTTTCTGCCCCCATGCCTCCTCCCTTCCTTTCCCTCTCCTTTGACCAATCAAAGTTCCTTCATTCTTCCAATGCCCCCTCCATATTATGGATCAGCATCCATTTATAAGAGAGAATATTTGGGCTTTGTTTTGGGGGATTGGCTTATTTGGTTAACATGATATTCCCCAACTCCATCCATTTACCTGCAGATGTCATAATTTTATTCTCTTTTAATACAGAGTAATATTCCATTGTGTATATATACCACAGTTTCTTTATCCATTCATCTATTGAGGGGCATCTAGGTTGCTTCCACCATTTAGCTATTGTGAATTGAGCTGCTATAAACATTGAAGTGGCTGCATCATTTAGTATGCTGTTTTTAAGTCTTTAGGGTATGGACCCAGGAATGGGATAGCTGGGTCAAATGGTGGTTTCATTCCAAGTTTTCTAAGGAATCTCCATACTGCTTTTCAGAGTGGTTGCACCTATTTGCAGTCCCACCAGCAATGTATGAGTGTACCTTTTCCCTGACATCCTTGCCAAAACTTATTGTTGCTTGTATTCTTGATAATCACCATTCTGACTGAAGTGAGATAAAATCTTACGGAAGTTTTGATTTTCATTTCTCTAATTACTAGAGATGTTGAACATTTTTTCATATATTTGTTGATTGATTGTATTTCTTCTTCTGAGAAGTATCTGTTCAGCTCCGTAGCCCATTTATTGACTGGTTTTTTGATTTTTTGATGTTAAGCTTTTGGAGTTCTTTATATATCCTGGAGATCAGTGCTCTATCAAACCTGCATGTGATGAAAATTTGCTCCCAAATATAGCTCTCTCTTCACCTCATTGATTGTTTCTGCTGCTGAGAAGAAGTTTTCAGTTTGAATCCATCTCATTTATTGATTCTTGATTTTGTTTCTTGTACTTTAGGAATCTTGTTATGAATGTCGGGGCCTAATCTGACATGATGAAGATTTAGGCCTACTTTTTTTTCTATTAGGCATAGAGTCTCTGGTCTAACTCCTAGGTCCTTGATCCATTTTGAGTTGGGTTTTGTGCATGGTGAGAGATAGGGGTTTAGTTTCATTTTGCAACATATGAACTTCCAGTTTTCTCGGCACCATTTGTTAAAGAGGCTATCTTTTCCCCAATGTGTGTTTTTGGTGCCTTTGTCTAGTATGAGATAATTGTATTTATGTGGGTTTGTCTCTGTGTCTTCTATTCTGTCCCATTGGTCTACATGTCTATTTTGGTGTTAATACCATGCTGCTTTTGTTGCTATAGCTTTGTAGTATAGTTTAAGGTCTGGTATTGTGATACTTCCTGCTTCATTCTTCTTGCTAAGGATTGCTTTATCTATCCTGTCTCTTATATTTCCAAATGAATTTCAGAAACATGCAGTAGTTTGGATTAAGCTAAAGGAATGTATTTAGTGAATATAGAAATATTTTTAAATAGTGATTCTAAAATTATTGAAGATTTCTTCTTTCAATCTTTTGATTGACACCTCTCTGTAACACTTATATCTGGTTTACAATAATATTTATATCAAATGCTTGGGTGGGTTTTTTTTTTACTGTCTATTTGAGACTTTTCTTACTCTTTGGGACTTAGTAATGTCATAATTAAACATGGTTTTTACTTGATTCTTGGCTGAGAAGAATGAATATGTTACAGGGGATCTGCTTTGAGCAATCCAAAACTCTGCTATCAGCAGAATTGATGAGATCCACCTCTGGGCAAAGACACAACTCACTGAGTTATAGTGACTTCATGTTTTGTAGGAATTACACAAAAAGGTTTCTGTGTAAAGATAGAGATATTATATATTAAAATACTACTTCAAACTGAGGTTTAAGATTGAATATTTCAAAATCATTTAAAACCAGCAAGAGTTGACAATTCTGCAATTATTAAATCTTTTTTTTTAATATTTTTTTAGCTGTAGATGGGCATAATGTCTTTATTTTATTGCTTTGTATGTGGTGCTGATGATCGAACCCAGGGCCTCACACATTCGAGGCAAGCACTCTACCGCTGAGCTACAATCCCAGCCCCCAATTATTAAATCTTCAGAAAACCATAGCTCTTCTGCAACATTGTTATTGAAGTAGTGTGTCTCCACTTCAGTAAGTGAAAAAAAAAAGAGAGAGAAAGAGAGAGCATTCCTCTTTAGAAAACTCAAAGGCATTCTTCATTTAATTAATAGGTAGGAAAAGTCTTGAGCAAAAACAAGTAGTCCCTTCTTTTATTAACGTTTTTATTAACATTTTCAAATTATCTAATATTTTGTTCAAGTGCATATATGTGCCTCATTTTTTTCTTTATGCTAATAGAAGTATACCATTTTAGTAAATTTTTTCTTATTTTAAATATGTTAGTTGAAATTAAGCTTTCTTAATGTAGGCAATACAATTAGTCAAAAAGGAGTGATATAAAATTTAACACAGGACTGAGTGAAATTTGGAAATGGGTTTATTAAGCTAGATTCTGAAAGTTTCCATGCTGGTTGAGGTCAGAGTAAGGAAAATCATAATTATAGATTTCTCAAGTACAACAATTAAAAACAACAACACACACATACACACACAGAGAACCTTATAGTATCTACAGTTCTAATTGTAACTAAAGAGAGTTCTTCCTCCTCTGTACAGTGATATTTAATTTATACATAATTTTGCATGTGGGATTAGCTAAACTTGTACTATAATACTCATTCAAAAGCCAAAGAGAAAATGAAGCAAACAAACTACAATTCTTCAGAGATTTCTAATTTAATACTGTCATGATAATAGCACATGGACTATGACTATATCTTCCAAATCAATAGACATTTAAGGCTAGTATGAAAAATAGTTTTAGTTGTTACAGTATGAAGATGTTTACTTTTAATTATTTGATTTTGTTTTCATACTAATTGAATATAATCCATGATACCACCTTATTAAATTTAATGTGTATCTAAAGTAGAAAATTTAATGAATCAAAAATTATTGAGCAATAACAGCACAGGTGTAATGCTGGATGTAGCAAAGATCATGAAAGTAGTACACAAATAACTGAAGGTGAAAAGTAATAGAGCAAGTCATGTTCAGTCACCAACCCAACAAGTATTTATTAACCATGATCCTTCAACACATCAGGAATGAGAACATTTCTAAATATAAGGTAGATATCAGTCTTTGTGAATCTTATGTTTTGTTAGCATACTTCTAGTGATGCCTCAGATGACTAAAATAAACTAAGATTGCATACACTGGGTGCTTTGTCTCTTTTTGCTGGACCCCAAAATAAATTTCCTCTGATGCCTAGTTGGCTCAACTCAAGTTACCTATGGAGTATTCGGGTGCCTAGTACAATCCTAGGAAGATATTGTCAATAGAGGTGCTTCCAAAAGAACATGCTATACAAATGCCAAAGCCCTAAGGAATGGACAGATAGAAGCTTCATCATGAATAGGAAGATCAAGCTTTAGATACCTGATCAAGTACCCTGCCAGTTACCCTAATTCCAAACACTTCACTGTAACCCCCTTGGCACTTGCCAAACATTTCAGCTCTTAAAAGCAATGCAAAACCCAAAGTGTAAGAATGCTTTGACTCTGGGAAGCTGAGTGTCAAAACAAGAGAGACAAGCAATCAAAAAGACAACATAATTTTTCTTCCTATTCTGGCAACTCGGTCTTGCTAATTTGACTTTCTCAATTTTTATCACAGGTCATGGTTAGCTTGAGATAAACAAATATTGGGGAGCTAACATGTGAGTGATTTAGAAAGGTTTAGGTGGAACTTCTTCTTGATTTGGCTATGAAAAAATAAAAAGTAATCCTTTGCTGAGTTTTCTTTCCAGAAGTTGTTGATATAGAAAGAGAATCTGTTCTTAAACCCAAATAATAAAATAAAAAAAATAAGACTTAATGTGCAGGGCTGGGATTGTGGCTCAGCGGTAGAGCGCTTGCCTTGCATGCGTGAGGCCCTGGGTTCGATCCTCAGCACCACATACAAAACAATAAAATAAAGACATTGTGTCCATTAGCAACTAAAAAAATATTAAAAAAAAAAAGACAATGTGCAACAATTGAGAGAGGAGGGAAATGAGGTGGAATGAAGTGACACGGAATTCATAGCAAGTTTCCTCAGGGCTCTCTAGCCTAAAATCTTAGGCTTTCAAAGATTTTCTGAGTAAAATTCCACTCTACCTATGCAATTGTATCTGCTTCAGTGGAATTTCTAAATCAAAATCACTTGGTGTGTGTGTGTGTTGTGTGTGTGTGTGTGTGTGTAATGAGGTGGAAGAATAGATGTGTATTGAAAATACATATACCTGGATCCTGAATCTCTAAGCCAAGGCTCAAAATCTACATTTTTAGTTTGTTGCTCAAAGTTTCTCAGGCACACTCTAATTTGAGAATCTGCGCTAAACTATAAACTACTTGAAATTTGGTTTGTATTTACATTTTTACATCAAGTCCAGCCCAAAGTGTCAGATTCTAAGGCTACCTCTGTTATAAGCATATCACAAGTTTTCCAATTATAATTCAACTCCTTTCACCAGAGTCATTCTATAATAAAGTGAGAGATGAAAGGGAAAGTTCTTGAAGCATGACAGGAAGAGTCTCTAAATTTAACAAAGCAATGAAAATCTTTAAAAAATCCTAAATGGGAAAATTCTTCCCTTGTAGAGTCTGGTCATGGTGGAAAGAGAAGTGAAGCAACATCTCAGCATCATGTTTGGACAATTTACCTTGTCTACCAGTTTCCTTTGAAGAGAAATGAGGGAGTAGGGTGGATGGTCTCATATGTATCCTTAGTCAAATGCAAGATAGACACATTGTAACTATAAAGGATTTTCATTTTTAGCTCATTGGTTTTGTCCTTTTATTACCTAATATATCAAACTTCATCAAATAGTGCCCTCATTTTTCTTTATTTTGGTAATATTTTTTCAAGTTTTAAACATATTACTATTAATAACATTATAAAACACACACCACACAATCCTCTATACTATTTGCATTTCATTTTCTCAGAGATTCTCATTTAATTTGTATGTCCTTGTCTCTGCAAGGATTAGCCTTATCCATTAAGTTATGTCTGATTCATTACAGGCCAAATTGGGTTCTAGCAGTCCAACAATTATTTTAGTATTGAGGTACTGTTATACCTAGTCATGTGAACTCAAGACTTTAATAGATTTATGCTCCATTGATGGCCAAAAATCTTTTTTTGCAGAAGGACATAAATATTCCTCACTTGCCTTGATAATTTACCCATTGCATGCTTGAAGGAAGGAAAATTTGGTTTTATTTAATGTTTATGCTTAAAAAGTTTAATCCAATGAATTTGAATATTTTATCCACATAAATGATTATAGATATGCATATTTTTCAAACATTTTTGAGCTTGAACTATTTGGAACTTGCTTCACATGTATGTATTTTCTTTAAAAATTCAGTGAAGAGTACATAGCCTTTCTCTTAAAATTGAGAAAATGAAGTCATATGAAAAACACTGAAATTGTTCTTCAGAGTGTATGGAAAACTCAAAATGATGGACACTACAAAGAATGCTAGATGATGTGCTACCTTGGAAGCTGAGCATTTAACCATCTGAATTTATTTCATATTTAGTCTTCTTCTGGCATTTTAACAGTGATCATTATCTACTGTTTTGTGAACTTCTTTGTGTTGGTAATACAGCATTACCTTTCAGTGTTTCAAGGAAAATGTTCCAGCTTACCAATACAATAGAGAAAATTTCTAAGTAATTTGTCGTAAAAGTGACATCAGTAAAATTTTCTAACAATACCATTCAAACAAAAAATCTTCACAATTCAACAGTTTTCTCAGAGTAATGGTACCACCGTGTAATTCTGCAGTAGAAAAATATCGTAAGATTTTCTGTTTAGGTTTTCCTCATTCTTTTGTGAATTTTAGTAATGAGTCAAAGCCCAGTTTGAAAAAAATCTATGAGATCCAATATAAAGGCATCAGATGTGATAAGATTCAGCTGATGTATAATCTGAATATGGTGACTTTCCTGAACTTTATAGCCAATTTTGCACACAACAAATAAATATTTATGAAAAATATAAAGCCAGGAAAATCTGTAATGGAATGGATTCTATAATGTATATCCAAATTCTAATAGTGATATTCTTTGCTTGTGGATGAAATTAAATTCTATGCATCTATAAAATAAACTTAAGTGCTTAGAACTTTTTCAAAGTGAAAGGAGAAGCCCTTCGAGAGTTTTAAGCAAAGAGAGATGATATGATTTAATTTCTGTTTTAAAAAAATCAATCTAGATGCTATGTAAATACTCAAAGGATATTAATTTTAATCACACAAATGAGTATAAGTACACATATTTTTGAAATTGTTTTAACTTGAACTTTTTGGAAGTAAGAAAACTAATTAGAAAAGTATTGCAATAGTTCAGATTTTAAAAACATAAATATGGTGGGTTGGATTAGGGTAGTAACAGTGGAGAAAAAAATAAATGGATACATTTGGGATAAGATGTTGAGAAATGGAGCAGGGCAAATGCTGATGGCTTGAATGAGGAAAGTTAAAAGGTCATGGATGACATCTGAGTATCTGATTTGAGCTAAATGGGTGGCAATACTGCTCAGTACATAGTAATTTTGAGATTCCAATTAGACATCCAAGAAGATATGTCTATTTGGCAGTTGGATATTTAAGTCAGGACTTCTGAGCCTATGAAATGATGAATTTTAGAATCATCCATACAGAAGATTTTAAAGCAATGGAAATAAATTTACTAATTAGAGAGTTGATGAAGAAGCAAAAGAAACCTGAAGATGCCAAAGATCAGAGACTGCACAAGGAAAGATCCACCAATAGTATCTAAGAAGGGATTGTTAATAGAGCAGGATGATGACCAGTAGAGTGTACTTCTGTGGAATTGAGGAAGGAATGGATGCAAGAGGAGCAGTGTGTCAAATTCTGAGATGATAGCAGATAAGTGACTCTTTGCTTTAGCAATCTGGGTGTCAATGATAACCTGGACAAGATTCATCCTGATGGAAAGGATGGGGATATTGATCTGTTTATAGTGGGCTTGAGAAAAGAGTAAGGAGAGAAAAGTGGAGTCAGAAAATATAGACAAATTCTTCAAGATGTGTTGCTGTCAAAGTGAACAGAGACATGTGACAGTAGATGGAGTGGTGACACTAGATGGAGTAATAACAGTGAAAGAAGGAAATTGTTACTATAGGAGACAATAATTGTAAGAAAATGGTCCAAGTGCACTCAAAAGGAATTTGATAAAATCCGATACAAGTTCAAAGAAATTGGCAGTTTGGGTATCAGAAAGCAAAGAGAGTTCCAGTTAATTTCTGTTTCCTATGTCCCAAGTATCAAGCTCCTCATCCAGAGTGTAGGAAGAGGAGGAGAGACTGGAGTCTGGAAAAGAAAGAAGATGATAAATATTTGTTTCGGAGACAGGAAATATATACATATTGTAAACCTATTATAGAAAATCTCTGAAATGATTATGGTGTCTGCATGTAAAATTAAAAATTCCAAACCATGTGTGTGTGAGGAAGTCCAAGAACATTCTTTTTTGTTTTGTTTTGTTTTGTTTTTTTAGAAGTGTATGATTTATTGATGAAATTGCAGGCTTTCAATTATTTACCTTTTTCTCGTTTATTTACATCTCCTAGGCATTTGTTATTTTTTAATAGTTTATTTAATTGCATTTCAAGTCATAGCACATATATAGAGCTCAGTTTTCCCATTTCTCTGGTTGCAAACCAGATAAAGTTACACCAATTATGTTTTCATACATGCACCAAAGTGATGACTATCTCAATCAACCACCTTTACTATACCCATTCCTCTTTCCTGCCCCCCACCTCCCCCATGCCACCTCCAGTGTTCCTCCATTTCTCTTATGTTTCCCATTCCCACCTCCCTTATTTATCAGCATCCACTAATCAGAGAGAACATTCGGCATTTGGTTTTTTGGGATTGGCTTACTTCACTTAGCATAATGCTTTCCAATTCCATCCATTTGCCTGCAAATGCCATAATTTTATTCTCTTTTATTGCTGAATAATATTCCATTGTGCCATTAGAGAAATGCAAATCAAAACTACCCTCAGATTTCATCTCACCCCAATCAGAATGGCAGCTATCCAAAATACCAGCAACAATAAGTGCTGGCAAGGATGTGGAGAAAAAGGTACACTTAAACATTGCTGGTGGGATTGCAAATTGGTGCAACCAATCTGGAAAGCAGTATGGAGACTGCTTAAAAAACTTGTAATGGAACCACCATTTGACCCAGCTATCCCACTCCTTGGCCTATACCCTAAAGACTTAAAAACAGCACACTACAGTAAAGCAGCCACTTCAATGTTTATAGCAGCACAATTCACAATTGCAAAACTGTGGAAGCAACCCAGATGTCCTTCAATAGATGAATGGATAAAGTCCAAGAACATTCTAATTTTTCCAACGATGACTACCTTGAAATTTTTTGAAAAATAAAATATCAAATTCTTTACTGCTCTAAAACATACTCTAGCACCCCTACTTTTCTTGTGTTCTAACCACTCTCTCTATAATTTTATTATGCCTTTCTTAAAGAAGGAAAGGAGACTGACAAGAGCATAAAATGATTACCTGTCTTGGAAAAAGAGGAAAAAAGAGAACGCACAGAAAACAGGAGACAGGAATATAAGAAACACCTTCTCCCACCCATCATTTTACTTAGGGTCAGTTTAGAAAATGTAGTTGCAGCCATGCTATGTTTAATAAATAGGAAGAAATGTTTGCTGCCATTCAGTTAAAGTAGGATTGAGAGTACCCTACAGGCTGATTATGGGACTTATGCCAGTGCAATAGGGATTGCCATCAGCTGACTTTGGTGCCTCTTATGAAAGTACAGGGCAGAGAGATAACTTGTAGTGGAAAATATGAACAATTTGGTTATAAAAAACAGCTATAAATAAATTAACTATAAATTGACTATCAATAAATTTAATATACAGTAAGTATATATAATATTAAAAGGAATGAATATATTTAGAAACACAAGAGAGCACTTTATTAAAAACATAATTAGGTACAGATTGCTACTACCAACTTAATGCATTTATGTATGCATAATTACTAGGTGTCAGGTACTTTGGTAGTTTCTTGGTACATTCAATTTTGTGGAACAAAGTTGTGCTCTCTCAGAACTAAAACAAAAATTTACTATAACATTTGCTATATATGATCAGAAGCAATACCAAACCATCTACACCATGTGTGTCTACTCAAACGGAGACCTTGCCTAATGTCTAATTCTCAGCAGCCTTGGTTCTAGTTCTGGTTTGTTAGTGAGGTACAGGATTATTAGTGAGATACAGGAAGCAAGGATGGTCTGTGTCTCAATTTGTCACCTGTAAAATGAGAGCTTTGGATAAGATGACCTTGGAAATTTCTAGACATTCCAGCTCAAAAAGAATTTGGTTAGCCTTATCTGAGCATTCACCTATAGCTCTGACAAGATGACCAGTCTCCCAAAGCCAGGCAATACTCAGTGCTAATTATGGAAGTAATTATGTAATTTGGTTGTTGCTGATAGGAGGTTAAGAATAACAGGAACCAATCCTCAAGGAGAAGGAGGAGGAGGAGGAAGAAGAAAACAGCATTTCAGACATCATATTTTCAGTTGTGTTTCTTTAAGACAACTCTGTAAAGTAGACTTTGTTATCATTTCTATCTTAGAAGTGAAGGAAACAATCTCACAAAGGTTATACCACCTGCTGAGTAAGAATCAGAGCCAGACAGAAAATTCAGGTCTTCTGAATCAAAGTCCAGATGCCCTCCACTGAACCTAGTATAGCAGGTCACCTTTTCTGTCCATAATATAAGGACTCACAGAGAAATAATTTAAACTATTCAAGTGTTTTCAAAGAATGTTTTGAATTCAAAAATCCAAGGAATAAAAAAGAAAGAAAGATTAAATTATGTATTTGTAACCTGCTTCCAAACCCAGTCCCCACATTAACCTTTTAAGAAGAAAGGATTATTGCTGTCTTGTCAGCCTAAGGGACTTTGTTATGCTCCTTGAGGGAAAGAAAAGAAAGGACAACTGGAAGACGCCAAAAGAACGTCAACTGTTCTATATGAGAAAGGTAACCTAAGGAAAAATAATCGTCAGCAAGTTATGAGCCTTTGAGAGTCTGGAGTATGAAGGATTTTGAAATTAATATAACTATATATCCTAGATGTATCATAGTATCCTATGACGTGGGGGCTTTTGAGGAGAGAAATGAGTTAAGGTTTTAAGGAAATTTTTATTAAAACTGGCCATAAACCAGCCCCATTTTATTTAAATTACTCATAAAACAAGCCAAGATTCTCAGCTGAGGTGTCCAAAAGCATAGCTTGCCTAAACACATTCAAGATAAACTGTTTCTATGGGGAGCCATTCCCCTTGCCTGCCTGTCAAGTTAGGAGACTGCCTTCCCCCAAATACCTCCTACAACATTTTCTATTACTTAAGACATCATGAACAAGAAATATAACTTTTTATTTCACAATTAATGTAAAGAATTTACTGGGTCTTCTACAAGAATTGCTAACTCTGTCAATGTATATATTCAATTTTATATTTAAATCCAGTATGTGTAATGATAGTTCAATGAAGGCAAACCATCTTCCCACCCAGCTTAACTTGGCAAGGCTACAAATTTGATGACATTGAATCTAGGTTAACTTCACAAAAACTTAGATGTTTCTATTAGGATAAGGAAAATATGGAACATAAAAAATAATCAGTTAATATGATTTTATAATTTGAATCCTAAATGTCTAACAATCTGTGTGTGTGTGTATGTGTGTGTGTGTATTTGAAATATCCACATGGTATGTGATAATACACTAAATAGTTGGGATGGGGCTGGGGTTGTGGCTCATTGGTAGAGCACTTGCCTAGCATGTGTGAGGCACTGAGTTCGATTCTCAGCACCACATATAAATAAACAAAATAAAGGTCCATTGGCAACTAAAAAATACTTTTAAAAAAACTTTCTTAAAAAAACTACAGAAAAATAGAATTATGAAAATTAAATGTATTCAAAGGAGAATCCTATAGGAAAAAGCGAAAAATACTATGCTAACAAGTTAAAAAAAGAATTGTTGGCCAGTAATTTGACTAAACCTAAATTTGGAGTGGAAAATAATTTCAAATTTTATGTTTTCAAATGGCAGTGAAAACTGAAGATCCAGAGCTCCCAAAATGGGAAGGAAAAGAAGAAAAGCCCACAGAAAAAAGAAAACTTTGAATACCACAGTATGTAAGTTCCATTTGATGCTTTTATAAGTATGTATAAGTTGAACTACTACCTTATACACTTTGTTCTTTACCACAGGGATGTCTATAATATAAAATAGGAAGATAAGTACATATACATATTATACGATGATTTTAAAGTTTGGCCTATTGTTATTAGATATACAAAAATTATGCATTAATTATTAGTGTTATGTGTTGTGAAAATAAAAATTTAAATAAAAATATTTACTTATTCAGACATAGAATATTAAGACCACCATCCTTAGATAAATCATCAAAGCATTTTTATATTATTTTATCAGTTCTATCTTCTTGCTTGCAGATACTAAAAATAGTAAATTGAAAGAGGCTATAAAATTGGAAGGGGCTATAAACTGAACTGTTCTTGGCATAAAGGTATTATTTTAATAGTAAATTATAATATCTGGTTCTGGAAGGCAGTCCATCAGCATATAAACTGTTATCATGGCCATGCTCTGTCATAAATGTACTTTAGAAAGATATGTCTCTATGTCTTTTCTCCTGACTTCCACATTACAGCTTTCAGATTGTAACCAGACCCACTAGAAATTGTTTCAGTACCTACCAAGAGAGAAGTCCTTCTGTCAGACTAGAAAACAGACAAATGGGAATGATTATACTCTACAAATAATTTCATTATGTTTGATGTTTTTCTTTTTCCTGTTAGAATTTATTTGCTCTGTGTATGCATACTTATATAAGTATTTACATAAACTATTAGTAATATATAAAATTATGTTTAATTTGATAACATTTAAAGAAAATTGATAAATTACTCTCTAATTTTTAGCTTCATCATATTATTAAAATTCATCTTTTGGACAACTAGTTCATCAGTTTCTATGGTATCATAATTAACATGGTGCCCATTCTTTCTATTTCATAACAAATAATCTCTTTGGATGTAGTTTAAAATGGAATGTGATATCTTTCCATTTCTTTTTTCCACTGTGTTTTATACAAAGTATTTTGAGTTCAGCTTCACAAATTTCTCACAATTTCAACTTTAAAAAGCAGAGAAGCACAAGTTGCAAGCTAACAATCCTTAGGCCAGAGCTAGTTTCTACATATATTGGTCTCCACCTGAAAAGAGGTTTTTTTGTTTTTTGTTTGTTTTAATTTGAGCCAATTCTTAGAAATTAGGAGGAATTTCACAGTATAATAAATCCAGAATCTTGTTCTGTCCTGGAAAATGAGAAGATGTATCACTATCAGGATCCCTTCCCACATGTCCAACAGTTGGAGCTAAGTTGCAGAGGATGTACACCTAGCCTGCTTCACTTGTTGCTATCATAGAAATTGGAGTTTGTGATGATATCCTATAAAAGGCCTGGGCCAAAAGATTATATCAGATCTGTTTGAAAGGTTTCCTGGAAACCATACTTAGTTCTCTTTCATCCTCATTACTCACATCTTCATTGGTGGTACTATCTCAAACTATATGGAGTTTGACATAGCCTGTAACATAATGCCATGTTCAAATACCTGATAATGGCAACTTGCTTTTTATTAAAAAGTTCAACTTAAAAATTACTTGCAGGCTGGTCACGGTGGCGCAAGCCTGTAATCTCAGCACTTAGGAGGCTGAGACAGGAGAATTGCAAGTTCAAAGCCAGCCTCAGCAAGCAACCCAGTGAGACCCTGTCTCTACATAAAACACAAAATAAGGATGGGGATGTGGCTCAGTGGTTGAGAATCCCTGAGTTCAATCACCAGTACCAAAAAAAAAAAAAATTTGCATACATTTCTTTTGAAAGTTTCACTTCACCCACTTTTGAAAGTTGTTGTTTTTGAGTAAAACTTAAGTTCTTATTTCCTAAAACTAACAGGTGATATTATTCACTCTGAGAATTAAAAATAAAATACTTATTAGAGGTGAACTTTTGTGGAAAATAACTTGACATACTAGAAATGAAGGCTATGAAAAGATATGCATTGTTTCATCTGCTCTAAATGGACACCGAAATTCTTTTCTTTTCTTTTTCTTTTTTTTTCCTTTTTCTTTTTTTCTTTATTTCTTTCTTTTTGCTTCCTTTATTAGGTACATCCCAGCCTTCTGGTCAAGCATGCCAAAAAAATATAAAAGATCTTGAAAAGGAAGTCAAAGGAGAGACCTTGAAAACTGCATTTCATCAGACTGGTGTATTAGGGAAACCTAAGGAAAATGGAGATGAACATATGTCTGCTTCTATGAAAGGAAAGCAAAATTACTCTCTTCTCCCTGAAAAAAAGAAACAACCTCCATCTGACAGCAAAATATGTAGGGAGAAGGAAAATGATGATCCTCCTTTGACCATCTCTCAGCAGCTAAAGAAAGCATTACCAGTGGTCACGTTTAATGACTGTGAAGAATCGTTATCAGGAAAAATTACACTACAGGATTTCCCAAACACCATAGAAAACTATAAACCAGAAAAAGGCAAATATATAACAGAAGTGAAATGTGGGGCTTTCAATGTGCAAGTAGAAATCAAGAAAAGCATGTTTTGTAAAACAGGAGCACACTTCCCAACAAAAAAGGTATGTCCAACATGTCACCAGCAGTTCTCTGCCAGGCTCATTAGGAGACGCTACACATCTAGGAGATACTTTCCTAAATACAATAATACACTGGCAGAAAAATTAAAACCTGAGGTGTCACCTAAACAGGGAAAAATTGTCAGAACTGAGAGCCCCTCGCTGAAAGTAAGCATTGTTGGAAAAGAAATTAAGGTTAAATACATAAGTAAGAAACAGAATGTATTAATTAACATAACTCAACCTAAAAGAAGGGGAAAAATAACTAAATACAGAAACATTTCCTGCAGTCCCACTACTAAAGAAACTTTCAGGTCTTCTTCACAGTCTGATATTAAGTATCCTGAAAAGCAGCAGCTTGAAAACAAACACCAGAGTTCAGATTGTTCATGGACCTCTCCTCCTGTTGTGTGCACCGTGCACAAGGAAAATTCTGACACAATTCTGGTTTCTCTAACCTCAACTCCCGAGAGAGAAAAAAATAAGTCTGACACATTATCTTCAGTCTTAGATGATTCTGAGGGAGAATCTGCCATCTCTCAGCAGAAAGTTTTTAAAATTAGTCAGAACACCCCTGAGAAGAAACGTTTCTCTGGAGCTGCTGCTCTTCAGAAACGCATTCTTCCTATTTCACATGATAATTTAAAGACCACCCCTTTAAGTGATACACATTTAAGTAAAACACCTTTTGACAATCCTAAGGATGTGGATAAAGAGATAAAAACCAACTCTGCTGTCCCAGAAAATATCACATCAGATTCAAATACACAGCAAAGTACAGATGGAACAAATCATTTGCTAAGTACCATTGCCAACATTATTCCCATTCAAGATGTCTCAGACTCGGACTTTCGTTCGCTGTCTTCTCTAAGCATTCAGCTTTTGGGAGAAAAGTCAACCAGTATCTATTGCAAAGGCAACAAAACTTCATCCACAGAAGGCTGTGAGAACTCAAATTCTATATCTTTCTCTTCCAGTCAAAATGCTCTGAAGTCTTCTACCTCATTCAGTCCATCTCACTTGGCCACCAGACATTTAGAACCCAAAGATACCCTCAGGCATACATTTTCTTTTAACCACTGTGCTGAATTTGTGATAGAGCATGAGAAAAAGCATGGTGATATGACTAAAACAGACATTAACAAAGCCGTTACTCATGGTGACTCTTGTGCAAACACACAGCAATTATTGGAAAGAAACAGTACACAGAGTCCAACCCTCAGCCCTGCATCCTGCAGCAGCCTAGCTGTTGAGTGTCCATTCCACAATATTATTAGCCACAGCACTATGGAATGGGACCAAACAGAAGCCCAGAAAAATCATCTAGACACAGTAGCCCCTAGCAGAACAAAAGTGTCAGTCATGACCTTCATAACTGATAAGTTAGAGCAAAGATTAATTACTCAAAATGATAAAGAACACGCAGTTGATTCTAATTGTCCTTTGGGAATGAGAAACCCAAAAGAATCACCCAGCTCTTTGGGGAATGTTGGAAAAGACAAATGCCAGATAAAGCCAGTGATGATGAATGAGCACCACAGTGATTATGAAGACTTACCCAGTGAGAATCCTGATGAAAACTGTTTTCAAATGGACTTTCCACCAAACACTGCTGAGTCCAACTACAAAGTACGTGCTACAGATAAGCTGTTTCTTATAGAGAAAACACTCAACAGTGATGCAGACCAATGTGGTAACCAATATGGTAACCAAGATGAAAGGAGCCTTGAATTAACCAGTTTTCAACAGGAGCCAGAAGAGTGCCAAAGCATTGCATCAACAAGACCAAATTCTGAAAGCGATGAGAAAAAATATGACTCAAAGGAAAACTACTATCACCAAATAGACATATTGCTGTCTCCTCAGGAGCAAAAGGCATTGAAAGGTACAGTGGCTATACAGGATCTGTAACTTTCATTATTTTTATTGAAACTTGGAAAGTTTTAAGGGTAAGGTGTTTTTTTTTTTTTTTTAATTGCTTGGGATTTTTTTCTTTATTGCCCAAGATAGAGTATTATAGAGTTAGATGTACATGAACAATCATATATCAGCCTGCTTTTTTACATTATCATGCACTCCACCCATGACTAGTGCACAGAAAAATCATCAATGCTGTGGTTTAATATAAAGTTAAAAAAATCAATTTCTCTTTAAGAAGTAGATGTATTGCCAGATCAATTTGTAGAAAAGGTTAGCCTCTTGCCACTTTTAAATAATCTACTATATCATTCCTTCTTGCAAGCTAAGCATGTTTAAAAGAAAGGGAAGAATATGTTTGTAATAGCAGGGTTTTAAAACCTTGCTGTGGCATTACAAACATGGTTATGCATGTCTCAGGAGGTAGTGTGGAATAGCAATTAAAGCAAAGGACAAAAACCAGAAACAATCTTGGCTAATCCTAACTGAGCCATCTATGGGGCCTTTGACCTCCAACAAACCTCTGGTCTCCCTTGTGCATTTGGTTGGCCCTGCTTAAACCACTGATAGAACCCAGAAGCTCTCTAGTCCTCAAGAAGGGCTAAGATGGAAGCTGTTTTCTGATTACATAATACTCTGTCTGTTTTCTATCTTGGATCATCACAATGTCATTTTTGTCACTTCATAAAAGGCCATCGTTTTTCTCAATGAGTCTAAATTATTTTGCATTTATTATTATTATTATTCCATATTGTAAATTAAGATACATCTTAAATGAGTAAAAATTGCCTTCCAGGCTACAGATAACAGGGATTAGGGATATGGTTGAGATGCAGAGTGCTTGTCTAGTATACACAAGGTCCTGAGTTCAATCCTCAGCACCAATAAATAAATAAGGAAATAAATAAGGAAGCTAACCTGCCAATTTCACTCAGCAAATGCTCATAAATGAAATTTGGAATGTTAAAACTTAATGGAGGGCTGGGACTGTAGCTCAGTGGTAGAGCGCTTGCCTTGCATGCGTGAGGCCCTGGGTTCGATCCTCAGCACCACATACAAAGCAATAAAATATTGTGTCCATCTGCAACTAAAAAAAAATTAAAAAAAAAAAACTTAATGGAGAAGCTATCTTTTCTTCATTGTTTTTCTAAGTTTAGGAGTTAAAGATTAATTAATCAAAAATTTTTATTTAAAAACTTCATTAGGAATAGAAAAACAAAAAAGCATAATCAGTTGCATAAATGATGGCATAAAAATGTGAAATTTGCTTTGTAAAAAAAAATGATTTAAAACAGTGCAAAACCTATGAGTTACCTGCTTTATATAAACACCCTCAAGCAGAGACCATCTATCACAGCCACTGCTTCCCAATGCCAATATAACTTCAGATATCAGGATCAATGACATTAATCCTAATATTTGCTTCAGTGCATAATTATTGAGAACTGAAAAAGAAGCATGTCATAAGAGCACTTGTGCCTTCCAGAGGAGATACATGTTCACCTGGATGAATTTCTCTCTGACTGACTCTCTTTCCCCCAGGGGCATGCTCATCCTCGTGCTTCCTTTCATAAAAAGACACATTTCCTTGAGACAATCAGAAATCCAAGTCAGAATATACCCAAAACTGAGATGACTCTTCAATAAATTTAGAAACTGTCCCATTTGGTAAACAATTTCAGCCATTGGTTCCTCATGTAACTGTGGTTCATCAAAAGGTTGTTCCTACAGCTCTCTCCTTTGATCTTCAACTTCTCTTCCCCTTATAAATTCTGTTCCAGCCACATTGACCTACTTCAGTTTCTAAAACCTTCCAACGAGCATCCCACTTCAGGTTTTTTGCATATACTGCTCCCACTACCTAGACCAGTTTTTCTCCACATGTCCGCAGGTCCAGTCTCATCTCCTCATCTCTCTGCTCACATAGCACAATTTCAGTAAGCCCTTCACAGACCACTGAGTTTAAAATTTTCAATTTGATCTGTTCCAGCCCAGGCAAACTCTATCCCTTTTTCATGTTTTACTTTCACACATAGCACTTTCACCTTCTAATAGGCTGTGTATTTTACTGGTTTATTTTGTTTATGTTCTATTTTCTTCCATGAGAATGTCAACTTTATGAAGGCATGGATTTTTCCTGTTTTGATTATTGCTATAGCCACAGAGTTAGACAGTGCCTGTCCTATAGGGTACAAACTCAGTGAATATTTGTAGAACAAATGCAGAGAAGTCATATCAGCTTTCTTTATGCAATGCACTCTTCACATAACAACACTTATGTGAATATGCAAACACACACATGCACACACACAAAAAAATATAAGGATAAAAAGTCAACAATTAAAATACTTGCAGAAAATCTATTTAAAAGTAGAAATCTACAAATGTTTGCATGGATTTGATTTTCCCAGAGCTATGAGTATCTTTTTATTTTATTGAACAAAATTGTAAGTATACTACTGATACCTCAGGTCAAGACTGAATAAACTTATCAGGCCATGAATTGCTGTGAAGAACTTAGACACCTTTGGGTTAATTTACCATAAATCATAAATTTGATATAGGCACAAACTTATGTCTGCCTTTTCAAATAGGTTCTCTAACTCTTCAGTCTATCCATGTTACTCAGATTAAGAATCCCTGACGTGAGTGCTAACTAATATTTATGTAGTGCCTTCCATCATGTAAATGTATATGGGAGTTAACTAGATTGCAGGTTACAAGCTAGACTATCTACAGGGGCCAGACAGGTAATGTAAATGAGTAAAACAGGCTGCATGTGGGAAAGTGTGGAATGTTGGCGAAATAGTGACCTGAGGGAATGAGAGTGCAGTCCAGTCTAGTACATCCACGCCTTCTGACTTTTCAAGATACCTGAAGATGTGGATTTTTTCACATGAAAATCTCCATACTATAAAATGTGGAAGACATGGTGAAGATTAAAAAGTATGATGCCACCTCTGATCTAGATAAATGAGAGGAGATAGGTGTCAGGTGTGGCAAGAGGCAACAGAGCCAGCATAGCGTAAAGGAAAGGATTTCAATCTGAACCTTTTATAACTTAATACTGGGTTCTTCCTCTGCCCCATACGGCTTGTGTGTTCGTGGGTTAAAAAATTTTTTGAAAAAAGTACTTGTTCAAGGACTGATTTCTTCATTTTTAAATGAACTCAAATATAAGATCTAAGCCAAAGAACTAGAAATTCTATATCATAAAAAAAAATTTAATGAGGAAACCAAAACTAAGCAACTATGAGAAAATGACAGACGATGAGAGGGATGAGGTGATATTTTGTATGGCACAGACATGTTTATAACTAAATGGCTGTTTATATGTAACATGACACAAAACTTACATGCCATACATAAGATATTTTATTTCCCTGGACCTCTTAAAAAGGAGCAATTCCAGGGGTTGGGGTTGGGGTTCAGTGGTGGAGCGCTTGCCTCACCTGTGCGAGGTACTGGGTTTGATCCTCAGCATCACATAAAATAAATAAGTACAATGAAGTTAGTGTGTCCATTTACCACTAAGAATATTTTTTTAAAGGAACAATTCAAAGAACTCATACCAAAGCAAAAGGTGTAGAAGAATACAGATCTGAAAACGTTGGGGACCTCAAGCTTTGCAACAAATATTAAGAATAAAAAAATGAAATGAAAATTATTCCTTTCCTTGCACTTGACTACAAATGTGGGGATGATATTCAGCAGGTTGACAGGATGAAACTGGGATCTTTCCATACATGTCCATATTTCAACATTTCTTGTTGCATGCACAAACACAGGGGGTCTGGTCCAGCTGCAGTGCTTGTGGTTTCCTCCAGCAGGACTCCTCCCAGATCTGCATCTTTTTCTTGGTCTTCCAACACACTTCTTGTGCCTCCTTCTGGCTTTTAAGGTAGTAGCTTCCACTTTCACACTCATGCTTAGTGATTCAGTCCATTCATACTGCTATAATAATGCATCAGTGACTAGGTGATTTATTTCTTATGGTTCTGAAGGCTGACAAAGTCAAGATCACAGTGCCAGCACTTGGTGTCTGGTGAATCTTCTTGCTGCTACCAAGATGGCACCTTATTGCTGTGTCCTCCCACGACAGAAGGCAGATGGTAAAAAAGGCCTAACTAGTCCCCTTTAGCTCTTTTAAATGATTTTAATAGCATTCATGAGGGCAAAGCCCTCAGGAGTTAATTATCTAACTGCCCCACCTCTAAATACTACCACATTGGGTCTTAGGTTCCAATATCGGGATTTTGAAGAGATCCATAGTTTCAACCATAGCACTTAGTAAAACTGTGTTTTTTAGTGAATTAACAAATTGTCCTATAAAGTGACAGTGCACATTTTAACAGAGCCCTTCAAGAGACTTAAGTCCCTGCATTCCAGCTCCAGAAAATTGCCTGATTCCATGGTTCAATAATATCTACAGTATATTCTTGGAATGAGGGATAGACTCACATGTGAATGAAAATTATTGAGATATAGTCTCATTGAAAATTACAAAAACTTTCTACCAAGTTTTAGTGTACAAGGATTAGGCTGACTCATAGGTAATAAATTTGACTCTAAGGAGTATTTAAGCTTAGACTGAATGACTACTCGGTAGAAATTTTGTAGAAGTGCATTAAGTAATAGAGGGTGGTTGGACCATCTATATTCTGTCCAAGACAGATTTTACAAATGCCAAGCTGGACAACAGCAGTGATATTCATAATTGACCAGTTGTTCAGAAATTCTCAAATTACATTTCAAAACATACTCTAGGGCATATACTTGCTCCTGATTTTAATGTATAAGAAAGTTCTAGGGGGAGACTTCCCACCATACCAATAGAGCCATATGTACATTACACACTATTCTCTAGGCTCATAGGACTTCTTTTCCCCTCAGCAATTTGTAAAACGGCTTGCAATTACATGTAAGTCATTTGATATTAGAAAATCCTCCCTTTCATGGACACCTTCATTGTCATCATGAACTCTTTACCTTAACAAATGGCATAACTAGAACAAGTTTAAAAAAAAAAATATCTGGAGGTCATTCCATAACATTTTTAAAAGTTCCAGTTCTGTAATATTCTGGAGGGTGAAAGTTTTCTTGTTCATTGTTACAGTCCCAATAATCAACACAACAGAAATTAAAATGAAGAAAGCACTAAAAATTACAGAATAAATGCACTTTTGCTGTCATCCTTTCATTTCCCAGGAAAGAGGTAAAAGTCAACAACAAAGTTATAGGAAACTAGAGAAATTGAGTAATGATTCTTTCCCATTCCCATCCATTTAGCCCTGGCAAGTGAATTTAAATTGCAATAAAAACAAATCCTTAACAATCATATATATAAATAAAGAATGCTATTTATTTAATGTCCATCCCATTTATCATTTAAATAGTTCTTAGAACAAGTTTTTATATTGATAAATTATATTTTTACAGAGAACAGATTGTGAAAACTCATTTGCTGCTAGGAACAGAGTAAAAATAAAGGTCCAGAATTGGCCTCTTTTTAAATCTATGTTGTAAAATCAAGTAAAGTTTAAACCAGTTCTAATATATAAAATAACTTTCTAGGTACTATGCATTCTCCTACTTGGTTTCTTTTTATTTTACTTTCTTCAGTTTTAATTTTAAAGTTGATTGTATTGTGGTCATTTATTTGTAATTTTTATCCTTTTTATAATGCACAATATCTTTGCTTGTGATGACAGCTGTTAATAGTTTGGAACTGTATAAAACACCTCAAGCTGTTATTTATACAAATATAAAGTTAACAATGCCTTCATGAATTTTTGAATTTTTCTTTTGATCATTTTGAATTAACATACACAAAAGGAAAAGTATCATGATTAATAGAATTCAAACCGTTAAGTACTAGAGTTCAGCTGTAAACTCATTGTCCTGGCTTTTAATTTAACTAATCCAGGTAATAATATCTTCTTATTGAGAATTTAGCATATATATTTTACAACTTGTATTTGCCCCTTCATGATAATTAATATAGAATCAGACATATTGTTGGTACCCTGTTGAATTGAATCTACCTAAAGCAAAGTTTGGTGATCCCCCTTTTCCAATGTAAATTTATTTATTTTTTTAAGCTGCATGGTATGCATTCTTTACCTCCCTCTCTCCTTCTCTCTAAGTAATACAAGTCTAGTAAATGACTCATAAAGAAATTAAATTGGGCTGGTGTTGTGGCTCAGTGGAGGAGTGCTTGCCTGGCATGTGTGAGGCACTGGGTTCAATTCTCAGCACCATTCATAAATAAAATAAAGGTCCATTAATAATTAAAAAATATTTTTAAAAGAAATTAAATTATTTTAGTTCTAATCTGCTGTGATTCTGTTTCACGTTTTGTCTTAAAATGTTGTCTTTCATATTCTATGTGGTTTAATCTAGATCAGAATTTGGAAATTAGTAGCCGACGAAAGTTTTCCCAGGAGTTGGCTTTAACAGGTGAAAGAGCCAGTGATGGTTCCCAGGAAGAAGCAATAGACCAGTGGGCCAGGAGGAGGCAGCAATTCAAAGATTGCAGAAGATGCAATTCAACAGGAGGGAGCTCATTCACCAGCAACATCACAGAAGGATCCAGTGAGTAGTCAGCTTCTTTTCTTAAGCAAAGGCAGCAGTTTACTGCATCTTAACCAAGCTCCCTCATCCAGCTGCTTTTATCTGAGAACACAAACCACTGTTTGAACATGACAATGTGGTGATTATAAGTTTTTATATGAATAACATTTGTGGAATAATCAACTCTCTGTTATCCATTAAGAAATTTCTCCTTTGTAAATTATCTTCTTCAAAAAGCACAACTGCCTGCTAAGGCTCCTTTTCTCTTCATATAGGAAAAAAGCTATCTATAGGGTTCTTTATGAAATTAAATGTGTTTTCTACTTCAAGGAATTTGTACTGGTTTACAAAGTATGTATAATGCAAAAGAATATGATAAACACATTTGGTTATAAGTAACAAGTTTAATGCTCTATTGGAGGTGCATATGGTAAAGATTTTCTCTCATTCTGTAATGCAAATCAAAACTATTCTAAGATTTCATCTCACTCCAGTCAGAATAGCAATTATCAAGAATACAAGCAACAATAAATATTGGTGAGGATATGGGGAAAAATGTACACTTGTACATTGCTGGTGGAATGCAAATTTGTGCAACCACTCTGGAAAGCAGTATGTAGACTCCTCAAAAAACTTGGAATGGAACCACCATTTGGCCCAGCTATCCCACTGCTTGATTTATACCCAAAGGACTTAAAATCAGCATATTACAGTGATGCAGCCACATCAATGTTTACAGTGGGTCAACTCACAATATCTAAACTATGGAACCAACCTAGGTGCCCTTCAACAGATGAATAGATAAAGAAAATGTGGTATATATGCAATGAAATATTGCTCAGCCTTAAAGAATAATGAAATTATGGCATTTGCTGGTAAATAGATGGAGCTAGAGAATATCATGCTAAGCAAAATAAGCCAATCCTAAAAAACGAAAGGCCAGATATTTTCTCTGATATGCAGATGCTAATTCACAATAAGGAGGGAGGTGCCTAGGAAAGAATAAAGTTAGTTTAGGTAGAGGTGAGTGAAGGGAGGGGACAGGGTATGGGGGCAGGAAGAATAATAGAATGAATCAGACATTACCGTATGTACATATATGACTACAGGACCTATAGGATTCTACACCCAGAAGAATAAGAAATTATATTCATGTACGATGTATCAAAGTGCATTCTACTGTCATGTATAACTAATTAAAACAAATAAAAAAATGTAACACATTTTCTTCTTATGTTAATATTTCTAAAATGAAAAATATCTTTAAATTGATATGCATTTTAGTGAGATAGTATTTCTCTTGCTATTGAGAGTCTATTTTTAAATCAGTGGATACCTCAGTCCCTAAATAACAGCAGCTGACAATGAAAGATAGGTCATCATTGAGAAAACTCAAGTAAAGTGAAAATTCACATTGAAAAAAAAAACAGAGGGATTAGTTCATTTAGTTACGCAAGAAAGAAAGAGGTGGGAAGGAAGGAAGGAAGGAAGGAAGGAAGGAAGGAAGGGAGGGAGGGAGGGAGGGAGGGAAGGAGAAAAAGGGCAAGACAGCATTGTGACACAGAGAATGACTTTATGAAAAAACAGTAGTGAATGTCCTAGGACCTGTCCTGCAGACAGGCTGATGTGATGACACCATGACACCAGTATAATTCATGAAAGTAGTGGTATAATTTATCAAGGATAAGTTAAAGAGTTGGAATAGGCTAGGACTATAAATGTGGGAGGAACGCTTATAATTATTTTAAATAATTATCACTACCACAACATTCTTATATTCATCTGAGCAATGAGAAATGTAAGTTAAATGTTCTATTTTGCCCTGAGAGTTTACATTCTTGTCCCTTGATCAATGTTTATTTTTTCACAGTTCCTTCTTATTTGACAGCAAGAACACAGGATCTGAAATTCTAAATTTTTATTTTCAAATTTACTGCAATATAAGGTTCTTTTAGTGTCCCTTTATTATCCATATACCACTAAATTTCTCCCTGAAGAAGATACTTTTATGTTAGACTTCCAATAAAATAACCTCACTGCTTCACATTTGTTCTAATATTTGTGTCTTTCTACTACTAGTCTACCTGACCCTTATCAACTGTTGTATTTATATTCTAGAATTTGGTACATATTTGAAAAAATATTTTAATAATAAATGACATATTTCATTAACTTTTCATCATCATTGCTTTTTGTATTAATTACTTCAAAGTTTATTTTATATTTCTTCTCATTACAATAATCTTCTAATAACATTTTCAGGGAAATTCTGTGGGAAATAATCTGGATTCTTGTATAGCTGAAAATATATTCACTTCCATCCTAATTATAAATAATAGCTTGGCATAATTTGATGTAGAATTCTAGGTTCAAGTTATGGAAGAAACTGGGTCATTGTTGTTCTGTAACGATGGTGCTGATGAGAAGCCTAAGTCCAATCTGATTCCCACAACTTTTGTCATTAATCCAATTTTGTTTTTAGTACCTTTTAGGGGTTTCTCTTTATTCTTGGTTCTCTAAAATTTTTCTATGTACCTCAATGTGTGTATTTTAAATGCTTCCTGTTGACATCCTATGGGATATTACATGTTGATGATTTACATATTTAATGCTTGTAAATTCCAAGAGGTAGTATTTTTCCAGATATTTGCTTTGCTCTCTCCTCTTTGATGTGTCCTGCTGGCACACTCTTCAGCTGGTCATTTAACTTTTGCATTTATTCCCCATGTGCCTTAATTTTCCTTTGTACATCTCCTCATCTCTTTTTGCTGTAGAGAATTCCTCAGCTCTATCATTCAGCTTAGTAATTTACTCCTCATCTAAGTCTTCCCTGCTCTTCAGTCTATTTTCTTAAAATTTGAACAATTTCATTTTTAATTTAAAAATGGTGTTCTAGGTTTTTTATTGTTCTAATTTTTATGCCTTTGAGAATATTACTTATATAAAGTTTTAATCTACTTGTTTTATTAATTATTTCCTCAAATGCACACTTCTGATTCTGGATTTCAGATACTGCCAATTTCTAGCATAATGAGAATTTCCTTCTTGTTTTTAAACTCTTCTATAGATCTTGCAAAAAACACACACACATGCGTACACAACCTCTATCTCCACAGCATCTATCTCCTCTCCAGTATTTTTCTGGATTTTGAAATACCTCTTTCCTTTATTATGCATAAAAATTCAGTTGCCACTCCTGCTACTAAATATGTGTAATTAAACTTATCACAGTGTTCATAAAAGACCCTGCAGGAATTAGAACATACTCACATACATGTTTTCTAGCATTGCTATCAAAATAGGACACTGTGATCTGTGCTTGCTTCACTGTCTAAAAATCATCCTGAGAATTGCTTCCATTTACCCCTCTAGATTTCTTTTCTGCCCTTCTCACCTTTTTCTCTGGCCTACTAGTCTCACCTCTTTGACCTATGTCAAACGGCTTTCTGACTTTCTGTTGAGTTTGATCAATGAGGGAGATCAATAAGATCCTAGAGGGAGTGAAGAGGGTGAGGTACAGGCAAAATTGCCCATGACCTCTCCCTGTGGGTTGCCAAGGGCTGGCTGACTCTAAAGTTGCACTCCTGTAAAGTAACGCACTTCACACATTCTGGTAAGTGCTACCTGCTCCTTCCCCTTATCATTTTTGTCTTAGATGAACTATTCTTAATCTCACACTATGCCATCTGATTTCTTAAATCCTGTCCACACTTTTGAACAGTGTTTTATTAAATTTGCCTCCAAGTGTTCATTTGAGAGTCCCATCTTTTTCATACCACCCTCCTATGATACACCAGTACTCTTCTCGGATGCTATTGAATGCCATGCCATCAAGTATCACCAAAACATCTACCAATAAGACACAAACACTTACTTCCTACAGAGAAAAAGGGTCATCCACTTAGCAGAGGGTTGATAATACCTCGGAGTGAAATAGGCAAAGCTGAATTTCAATAAGAATTAGAAACTTGGTTTAAGGTAGGTCTTTTAGTATGAGAGCTTGGTTAGAATTGAGTAAGGGTCAAGAATTAACAGTTTAAGACTAATGGAAATGGTAAGGCAAGGATTTTAAAGATTTCAAAGAATCTAAGGGAATAAACTATCTGTTGGTCTTTTTTCCTGAAAAGTTGGTGAGGTTTTGTGGAAGTTCCTATAATAAAATGTTTGCCTGGTCACCAGTCTCTTGGAAGAGTAAAATTGTGCTTAGACATTGGAATAAGATCACACTAATTGAGGCAGGAAGACATGATAGTAGGAGGTTTAGGTTTTCAATGTCCAAACAATAAAAAAGGATAGAAGTTTTGTTCTTAGAGTACTCTAATCTTCTCTAAATAAATACCTAAAATTTCATTAAGATTGATGCCCCAAACTGGATTTTCCAGAAAGCAATGAAAATCTTTTTTAAAAATTTGTTTTTAATTTGTATACATGACGGTAGAATGCATTTTGATACATCATATAAAAATGGAGTATAACTTCTCATTCTTCTGGTTGTTCATGATGTAGGGTTATACTGGTCATGTAATCATATATGCACATATATGATTAGGTAATGATGTGCGATTCATTCTACTATCATTCCTACCCGCATATCCCCTCCCCTCCCTTCACTTCCCTCTGTCTAATCCAAAGTACCTTTATTTTTCCCTGGACACCCACCCCTTGTTGTGAATTACCATCCTCATATCAGAGAAAACATTTTTTGGTTCTTTGGGATTGGCTTATTTCACTTAGCATGATTTTCTCCAGAGAGCAATAATCTTGAACTGCCATTCTTATTTTTTTGGTTTTGTGTTTGATAGACTTTCTGTCTTTGAACATTTTATTTCTTTTCATGTAAGAATACAAATCTTGTATTATATGTGCAACTGATATATTAATTGACATTGATCCTAAGTTTCTAGGTCCCACAAAGCCTATACTCACACAAAAGCAAAAATAAGGAATATAGGATTTCCTGAAGACATCAAAGGAGAAATGAGGAGAGGGTTTACACTATGTATCCCATGTTAAACAATTTGAAGTTTCCTTTCTATTACTCTATTTCAAAGGTACCTATGGTTCCTTGTAGCAATCTAAGCAGTCCTGTTCACAGCACTGCTTCCCTTGTAATTCCTATATCCACTGTTTTCTGTTTTTCCTTAGACTTTAAAAAAAATCTTTTATACTGAAGAAAGATTTAACTGCAGTTTCAATTCAAACATGTGTAACCAAAATTATTGAGGTGTTCTGCAATCGAGCAACATTAATCAGCATCTACCCATCTCAAGAACTAAGCGTAAGGAAACTGAGGGATGAACAATGTGGTTATAAATATTAAAAACAAAAAAATTTTACATTAACCACTAATGTAAATAATTATTAGTGTAAATAATTATACCTTATTAATATAATAATTTTATTACTATATTAATAATATGAATTTATTGCATAAACCTTCCATTATTACCTGCAACAGTTTTTTAATTGTTTATTTTAAGGATACATAAAAATATAATGATGATATTTGTGTGATGTTTTGATATATATATATATATACTGCATAATGTTTTATTCAGGTTGAACATATCTACTTCCTCATTTTTCATTTATTTATGGTCAAAATGTTAAAATCCTTTCTTCTAGATTTTTAAAATATACACAATTTATTGCTATCTATAGTCATCCTTCTGTGTGATGGCACACTAGAACTTACTTCTATCTAACAAAATTAAGAAATTAGATCATATGGAAACTTTGTTTAATTTGATTAACTATAGATGATATTCATGTACTATAAAGAACATGTGCAGTACTTTCTAGTCCAGTGTGTCTTTCAGCCATCTGGACTCAGTACAAGTCTATTTTAGCCATTGTTTTCTGGACAAGTCTTTCACCACTAGTGCTCTTAGACATTCAGTTATGCTATGCATTTCTTGAGAAAAAAGAGTAATCAGGTGTACTACAGCCAGATCTCAGTGGCTCCTAAAAGCTACTATGTGCATTTTTCTAACATTGCAGTTCAGCGACAATAGGTTCATAGCTTGAAATTGGTCATGGTGGGAGTATTTATACAATGGAAACTGGCAAACACAGCAAATCAGGAGTTGTTTTCCTTTTGGAGCACTTGAAACATTTACCAGCACTCCACTTGAAATAACACAGCAATCAACTGTATAATTTATACACATTTAATTTTGTGCCAAACTAGAATAATCATTTATTAAAACAATGATTGTGTTTTCTTTTGGATGAATTGTGTTTTGAATAAAAACTTATATTGACAATTTATTTCACATTAGACTCAAGAGAATTAATCTGCCTGCCTATTTTTTAGTTTATCCAAGCCACTGACACACTGAAAGTGTGTTGTATTTTTTTGGAAACTTTTCAGTAGAGACTGCAATTTACCAAGAGCTGCTAGGGCTAGCATTGTTTAATGTGTGGTTTAAATTTTATCTCGTTTATAGAGTCAGGATATGCTACTAATCCATGACTTAAAACCTGACAGCTTTATCGAGCATCATTACAGCTGGTGTTTTTCACTCTGTTAATCTCACTCATCTCTGACTTCCTATCTAATAGCTGGAAAAGACATTAGGAATGACATATTTATGTATGTGGACACAGTTGATCAATCTATCTAGGCTGCGAGGAATGCTGACTAAGGCACACTAGGTAAATAACTGGAAGGCAATAAACAGAAGAGGGAAGGAACTGCAAAATGGAGCTCTGAATTTTATAATCTCAAATGGCTCCAATATCATGAACAGATGTGGCAAGAATTTGGATCTAATCATGTGAGGACAATTGATACCAATCCCTTATTTAAGTCAGATATTAAAATTATTATGGAATATATTTTCCAAATATCAATTGTCATTGAGGAAAAAAGGAAAAATGGAAGGAAGGGAGGGAGGGAAAAACAAAACAGAATGCCAGTTCTTAGAATTACAAAGTGTTTACAGAGCTACTGTAAGACATTTATGATGTATTACCTTATTATTTCTCCCAGTAGCATTATAAGTTAAGTGCCATATTTTCATCCTGATTTTACTAAATGAGGTTATGAGTCATAGAAAGGATAAGTGACTTATCTAAGATCATTCAGCTATCATTAGTGGTACAACTGGGTTTCAAATTGGTCAGCTGTACCAGAATCCATGTTGTTAAACAGAATCCATTGCATCTGATTGGACTTTTCAAATCTAATCCTGGTCTCTCTCTGGAAAAGTCCAAACAGGATCTCCTTTCATTAGATACTATATTTTTATTATCTTCAAAAAATATAATACAATGAAAGAGGTATAAGGATGCCTAAAGACACTTGGAACCAGGCTGTGCATTTTATATTTTTTATTCTAAGATCAAAAACTAAAATTAAAAAGGAAGTATTTACATTTTTTGAGGACAGGTGTTCAAATGCAATTTCAGTAATATTAAGCATATTGTTCATTATATTTTAAAATTTTATTTATTAAAAGGCTCATCTAGCACACCTAAGTTTAGTGGCAAAATTTTTGTGCCAAAAAAATATTTGAACTGTTTTCTATTTCACTCAAGTTTCCACCAGGACAGATGTTGAGAAATCTAGCAGCTATAAGTTTGTAGCAGGTGTGTGGCTTGCTGTTTCATTAGATTTTAACACAAATTTTATGTGTCAGTTTATGTAAGATTATGTTGATTAGCTGTGTTTTGGTAACTGAATGGATAGAGAACTGTTCATCCACATAATCAAATCTGTTTGTAAAACAGTGAGCTGTTTTAACAGACTCATGCATACCAATAGAAACAAAGATCACTATAATTTATAAAGACTCCCTCTCCTTAGACCTTTCCATGATAGGGAGATGATTGCATATCCATTATGGACAGCTATTGCTGAGGAAAAATAATAAAGATAAATCAATGGGCCCAGAAATCTGTGTAAGATATATTCATAAATGTTAAAATGTTACTGAATTTTTAAGGCCATGCAGATAGGAAATAAATCAAACACAAGATGCTTTAACACTTTAAAATACTTTAGCACTTCTGTAACTTTAGCAAGTACTATTTTAGCAAAAAGCTTTGGTTTAATTTAAAACTGAAAAAGGTAAGTCAATAAATTATTATAATTTTTGGCTTGCTTTTTCTACCCTTTAAAATCAAATGTCATACTCAGACTTGATTTAACCAACAATTGTAAACAAAAAAAAAGTATTAAAGGGTTTTGAAATAGTCTGTGGAAGAATGCATCCTATATCCTGATTTATTGTATTCTGTTCTAAAGTTTTCACAATTTTTATTCCAATAAATAATATTCCCCATAAATTTATCATATAATTTGCATTCTGACTTTATTGTTACACTGCTTCTCAGCCTTTTGGCAAAAATCAAGTGTAGTATCCAACTTTATGTAATCACTTTTTATTTTCCACATACTTTAATTTATTTTTTCAATCAACATGACTTATCTTACAAGTACAGGTTGAGGATTCCCTAATTAAAATGCCTGGGGTCAGAATTATTTCAGAATTTGGTTTTTTGTTAATATTTTCATACGCATAATGAGATATCTCGGGGATGAGATCCAACTTTGAACACAAATTTAAATTGTTTCATATACAATATAGTCTGAAGGCAATTTTAGACAATATTTTTAGTACACCTATGTTTTGACTGTGACCTCTCACATAATATCAGGTATGGAATTTCCACTTTTCGTGCCATATTGGCACTCAAAAAGTTTCAGATTTTGCCTTTGGGTTTCACATTTTCAGAATACAAATGCTTAAACTTCACTTGTTTTCCCACTGCAGGCCATTTGTCCATACCATGTTTCTCTACTTCTTTACCACCCCCTCTTGCCATAGAAAGTCCACTCACTCTGCCAGGTCCTGTCTTCTTCCCTTAATCTTACTCCTTTCTTGTTCTTCTGACTCCTTTACATCATCATGAGCCTGACTTACTCATCATTATATCCCCATTGCAAAACTATACGTTGTTCATGAAAGAAGAACGTTTATTTTAAACTAATTCAATTCAATGAATGAATGAATGAATGAATGTACCTGAAACCACTCAAACTGTCAAAAGACTAGTGCAGTCTCATCTGGAATACAAAATAAAAAATAAAAGAACAAGCATTAAAGATATTTGGGGTTAAAAGATACTGGCGACTTGTTCTTGACTGCAGGAGACTTATCTTGCATACTTTGTCAATACACTAGCCTTAACAATTTCTACACAAGTTAAATGTAAGAGTTGGGATTCTATTTGCATTTTTTATTTGTTCTAATTAGTTATACATGTATATTAGTTATACATGTAGAATGTATTTTGACATATTATACATATATAGAGTATAACTTTTCATTCTTCTGGTTGTACATGATGTAGAATTCTATTGGTTGTAAAATCATATACACACATAGGATAGTAATGTCCAGTTCATTATACTATCTTTTCTATTGCTCTTCCCTCTCCCTTCCCTTCATTCCATCTTGTATAATCCAAACTACTTCTAATCTTCCCTACCCACCCCTTATTTTGAAATTAGCTTCTGCATATCAGAGAAAACATTTGGCCTTTGGTTTTTTGGGATCAGCTTATTTCACTTAGCATGATATTCTCCAATTACATCTATTTACTAGCAAATTCCATAATTTTATTATTTGTATGGCTGAATAATATTTCATTTTATAGATATATATCACATTTTCTTTATTCATTCATCTGTTTAAGGGTACCTAGGTTAGTTCGATAGTTTAGCTATGTGAATTGACCTGCTATAAACATTGATATGGCTGCATCACTGTAGTACCCTTATTTTAAGTTCTTTGTGTATAAGCTGAACAGTGGGATAACTGGGTCAAATGGTGGATCCATTCCAAGTTTTCTGAGGAATCTCCATACTGCTTTCCATAGTGGTTGCACCAATTTGCAGTCCCACCAGCAACGTATGAGTGTACCTTTCCCCCCACATCCTTGCCAACATTTATTGTTGTTTGTATTCTTGATAATTGTCATTCTGACTGAAGTGAGATGAAATCTCAGTGCATTTGTCTATGTGTCAGAACAATGACTAATACATACTCTTATCAGTCTGGTATTAAGAAAACAAAGGTGTAAGTGTAGAGTCAAGAACAAGAACCATTAAGAATGATACTCTAGGGCTGGGATTGTAGCTCAGCAGTAGAGCACTTGCCTCGCATGCATGAGTCCCCGGGTTTGATCCTCAGCACCACATACAAAGCAATAAAAAAGTAAAGACATTGTGTCCATCTACAGCTAAAAAAATATTAAAAAAAAAAAAAGAATGATACTCTAGGGAAAAACCAGTGGAAGCAGACAACCCATCCTTCCCAGAGACTTCACATAACTGACTCACAGCTGAAGACTAGCTCCCCAGCTGGATGGGCCCTTTGTTGCATGGACTCTTCTTTGCAATTTCTGTAGAGCTAGCTTAAGTTCCACAGAAGCTGACGTGCTTTGTACTAAACTTGGTTTGAACTTTATATATGGAGCTTATTCTAGTAGAAATGTCTAGGAGCAGAGCTAACTGCGACTCCAGGGATGGTAAATGGTCGATGTTGTCATGGGCTCTCCACTACTTCTGCTGTAGAGCTGACTCCGGCTTCTGACTTGAAGCTAGAAAATGTTTTTATACTACCTCTAATTCTATAACTACTGCATCTATTAACATAAATGCCTCTAGCTCTGTGCCTGGTTTTCATTCTGTCATTGCTTCTTTTGTGCAATATTGCACTTGAGATTTTTCCAGAGTTGGTCCTAAAGATAGAGCTGGTAACAGCACATCTTTGTGAATGTAGTTGATGACTTTGAATAGTACAATTTAAAAATGATTACAAAGTTAAATTTTGTTTACATAAAAATATTAATGTGAGAAAATTAGATGAAATATTTAATGTCTTAGATTTTACAAGTGGTTGTGACCAAAATTATGATGGAAATGTTTTTAGAAATTGGTCTAATATTATCTTTGTTATACCATGACAAAGAACTTAGCTACATTGTGTCCATGCCCTAACATATTATGAAAAGCCAAACTTAAAATAATGGATTTTATTTGGTTATATTTTCAAAACAACAAAAATTGAGGCTGCACAATAAATATTATTGGTGTCTTTTAGTCATATTTAGAGTGATATTTAGGAATAAAAGAAAGCAAAGTGCAAATGTTTGGAAAATTTATAACTTGGTGAAGGAAGAAATAAAGAAATTAAGTGTCAAATTGTCACAAAAATTATTTAATAAAAAAGAGATGAGTGTGTGTGTTGGGGGGAGGACCAGCTGGCCACTGCTAGGCAGGGTGAGGGGTTAAAGGGAAATATTTTATCTAGATTTTTTTTCAGAGAAAAGCATAGTAGCAATTGTAATATCTGAAAGAAACTGCAAGAGCAGAGGCTAAGAACATGTTCTATTTTTAAGATCACAGTATTGCTGTGATCTTCAAACCCCATCCTCTTCATGTATTTGAATGCAAGTAAATAACTTATGCTCTCCTTGAAGTCATATTTTGGTTATGAAGTGATAGTTCTTGTATTCCCTCTTGAAACAGCTTGAGGCATGACTTTATTAATGTTTTAACTTCCTAAATGAGATATAGAAAAATATTCAGCATCTCTAACAGTCAGGAAAACGCAAATCAAAATTACATTGAGATTTCATCTCACTCCAGTCAGAACAGCAATTATCAGGAAAGCAAATAATAATAAATGTTGGTGAGGATGTGGAGAACGGTACTCTTACACATCATTGATAGGACTGTAAATTAGTACAAACACTCTGGAAAGCAGTATGGAGATTCCTCAAAAAACAAGAAATGGAAACCCCATATGACCCAGCTATCCCATTCCTTGGTATTTATCCAAAAGAACTAAAATCAGCATAATGCTGTGATACAGCCACTTCAATGTTTATAGAAGCACAATTCACAACAGCCAATATGCACCCAGCTCAGATGCCTATCAATAGGTGAATGGGGGGGCTGGGGTTATGGCGCAGTGGTAGCGTGCTTGCCTAGAAGGCGAGAGGCACTGGGATCGATTCTCAGCACCACATAAAAATAAAATAAAGATATTCTGTCCACCTACAACTAAAAAATAAATATTTTTAAAAAATAGGTGAATGGGTATACATCAACAATGGAGTTTTACTCAGCCATAAAGAATTAAATTACAGTGTTTTCCAGTAAATGGATGGAACTGGAGAACATGATGCCAAGTGAAATAGGCCAGACCCAGAAAGTCAAGGGTAGAATGTTTTCCTCATGTATGAAAGCTAAACCAAAGTAAGAAAAGAAAAGCTGAGGGTGGGAGTATCCCATGAAAATAGAAGAGACATCAGTGGAATAGAAAAAGAGAGGAAAAGCATTGTCTGGGAGGGAGGAGGGACAGGAAAAGGAAAGAATGGTGGAATTTATCTGATCAAATTTTTCTGTATACATATATAAATATACCACAGTGAATTTCACCATTATGTATATCCATAATGCACTAATTTAAAAGACTATATAAATAGAAGAAAATCAGTAGAGTAGAGGAAAGGGAATAGAAGAAGGAAGAGAAGGGAAAAGGGAAGCACTGGAGACTAAATTGGAGCAAATTATATTATGCTCCATTAAATTATGTCAGAATGAAGCCAATATTATATATATCTATAATGAACTAATTTTTGAAAAGCACCAAAAAACCCAGTACCCCCAGAAAAAGAAATAAAGTTGTGTTAAATCACAGAAAACACACTACACACACACACACACACACACACACGGGAAGCAATATAGAACCCTCTCATTTCTGTAAATGATGCAGTCATCCAAGCCACTATCCAAGCCACTCTTACACACAGAGAAAGCCCTAAATTGCTGTGAAAAACAGTGAGATGGAACTTTCTATGCTTCCTTTTATGCTTTTCTCTTCATGTAATAACAGAGTGGCGTTGCTAAGAATTGACTTTGGCAGTGCCTTCTTCAAGCAAAGAGACAGTAGGAGTAAGGATTTTTTTAAAATTCACACTTAATAATTCTTTTCCCTATGCTTGGTACTTTGAAAGGAACTTAAAGGTAATTCCAAGTTTTATGGGGTTTCATCTTCACCTCTAAATATTAATATGCATTATATAATAAATCTTTTTCCATATTTTTCCTTGACAAAAGAATTCATAGTGCTACCTCTAAGGCACCAAGTGGTGCCTTAAGTCCTGAAGCAATACTTGTTTTGATTTTTGATATTTTTTATCTATAAATTCTTCCCAAGAGAACAGTCCAGGAAACTTAGTTACTTATTTTCAAGGATAACACTTCATTAATACAGACTTTACTTCTGTGTATTCACTGCTTTTCTCACCCTGACCATCAGTGTGTTGGAACCTCTTTCTCACCAAAACATAATTGATGTTATCTTTTCTGTTCCTCAGTCACCTCTGAAGATGGTCGTTCTATGGATGTTGGCTTTCGCATTGATACTGAAGAGAAAGGATTCTACACAGAGAATTTTCATTCAGCGGCATGGGTTTTCCGAGGCGACGATGGGAATCCTGAAGACAGTCCCAGATGTCTTAGTAAAAAACCACGACCAATAGCTGGTAAGGACTCTACAATTATAGCAAGATGGGTGAGCCTTGGAGAACCTGTAGCTAGTCCCCAGGCAAGTCTCTCCAGTTACCAAACTTGAAAGCTGAGAGGAGAATATCATATATATAGCACGTATCATATACAACACATTTTTTCTTTTTTCTTTTCTTTCCTTTTTTTTTTTCTTTTTAGTACTGGAGATTGAACTCAGGGGTGCTCAACCACTGTGCCACATCCTCAGACCTTTTTTGTATGTTATTTAGAGACAGGGTCCCACTGAGTTACTTAGGGCCTGGCTAAGTTGCTGAGGCTGGTTTTGAACTCGCGATTTTCCTGCTTCAGCCTCCCTAGCTGCTGGGATCACAAGTGTGTGCCACCACATCCAGCTTACAATACATTTCTTAATATTGGGGTTTTTTTTTAATAGAAACTGTCTTACAAGCTTATTCAAACAGGAAAGTAATTCTAAAGTTGGAATAAAGAGTAATACACTAAGAATAAAGAATTTTATTTTATCCCTGGATAAAAAGTACTTATTAATTTTAAAAATATACTAGAAAGTATACAGAAGTAATAAATTGTCACTTCTTATTCAAATTCCTCTAGGTAACTCTTATGGTTTCTACGTTTTTTTGTTATACATACTTCTGTCCCTGTTCTTAAAAATATATGAAATATACATCTGATACTATCATGTATTTATTTTTATTTTAATATGTATGATCTTACAGCCTGCTTTTTATATTTGATAATGAGTATTTAATAATTACACCTTTAATTGATAATGTAAGCAATTTGTAATCTTTGCAAACTTTATTAATATCCTAATATTAATGTTCCATGATATTTTATGAGATGAATTTTAGTAAATTAAAATGAATAACCATATGTATTTACCTAATGCAATAATAGCTTGTGATTTTAAAAAAGCTTACACCTGAATTATAATTTTCAATACGCAAAATAATTATTTCTTCTAATCTTTGCTGCAAAATTTAGGGTGTAGATTTTCTATGAGCTTCTATTTTATTTTTACAAATTACCTTGGTAATAAACAATTTAACACAAGCAAAGATCCAGGCAGAAAAGAATATTTTAAATTAATTATACAATAACATATTCAATAAACATCACACCTACTATGGTCAAGGCCCTAGGGGGAGTTGTCAAAGATACATAGAAAGAAATGGCAAGTTTGAAAGTATGATAAGTTCTTCAAAATGGCACATAATTCATTCACTACAGGCATCATAATGTGCTCAGTTTCATCTTGTCTTTAATTATACAGATAAGATGTAATCCATACATATGTATATATTATGTATAATGTCATTTGCCTTACCCACAAAGTAAAATAGAGCCTTTCTTGATTTTCTTCTTATAAATACTATGAAATTGAACAATGGAGAGTTTAATGAGGAAAAATTGTAAATCTAAGTTGTATACATGCCTAAGAGAATACAAGATTTGTAATTTGCATATTTAGAAATATTTATTTATACTCACATCAAATTATAAACAACTTAAGTTTAACCACTCACTGAAAAGTAAACATTAGACTCTGAATCCAAAACTTAAAGTACTCAGAGTAGAGTTTGTGAAATTCAAGATAGGTGTTGAGGCATAAAGTTTCAGTTAAATAAGATGAATAAACTCTAGAGACCTGCTGCACAACAGTACACCTATCATCAAGAGTAATTGATCATACATATAAAAGTTTAAGAGGGGAAATCTAATGTTAAGTGTTCTTATCAGAGTAAAATAAAAATTTTTTAAATGAAATAAATCAGAACAACCACTATAATAACCAAAGGTAGATGATGGGGATCTAAGAGTAGCCTTAAAAAAAAAACACCACTAAATTTTCTATATCTAACTTATATTTGAGTTAAATATAGGGAAAGAACACCAAAATGAAGGTTAGATCTTCAGGTCAGGATTTCTATTAGTTCATTGGCATATCCCAAGATCCCATAACAGTACCTGCTTCATCATAATAAACCAACAGGTATTTGTAGAATAAATGATAATTAAAATACTATAAATACAATACAATAAGTACTGTTGAACAATTATCACCTATGTGATCTTGGAAAAATCATCCACCATTATTATCCCTCTGCCTATTTCAGCATTCTGAAAATATAAAACAAAGTTATATATGTGAAAACTATAATGGGCTCCTTCTATTCATTTTGGCTATTTCTATCTTCCCCTTTTAATTCTCTTCATTTTATGATAAGTGTGGCTGAATAACAATTACAAATATATATATATATTCACATACATGTCTATGTATGCTTATATACATATACATGTAAAATATACATAATTTATATTGTATTACAAATTAAGTAAATTAACAAATATTTATGGAATATTTGTTTTTGGCAGGAAACAGAGAACAGAAAGATGAGGAAAATATAATTCCTATCTTCATAGTATTTTAGTTAAAACCTAATGTATAATGTATATAAAAAGTACAAGTATTGTTTGTATTTATCAAAGAACAGCACTTTACTTAATTTGGTATCATTTGCTTTGGTAAAAGGAACAAATAGAAATGATTTTTTGTGTGTGCATATAAATATATCAGTACACATGAATACTGTGTACAGTATACATCAGTACACATGAATATATGTGTGCATATGTTTGTCTCTGTGTATGTATAAAAATATATTTAAGGGCTGGGATTGTAGCTCAGCGGTAGAGCACTTGCCTCGCATGCGTGAGGCCCTGGGTTTGATCCTCAGCACCACATACAGAGCAATAAAATAAAGACATTGTGTCCATCTACAAAAAAATTAAAAAAAAAAAAGAAAAAGAAAAAAATATATATATTTAAATTTTGCAAGTGAGCTTCATGATATAATTTATTGGACTGAACTTCAGTTCAAGAATATCCTCATTATCTTTTCTTATTGTTACTAACACTTCAGGTGTTACATATACCAGATGCCTGTGTCCATAACGTGTGGTACCAAAAAACAATAAAAAAAGATGGAAATTAAGAAGAAAAGTAAGTTGAAGGCAAATAAACAATTTTTGAACTGAAAATATCCTCATTAACCAAATAACATTGTAAGCATATTACAATACTAATTTATATCTACCAGATGAATTTTTTTGAAATAAAATTTATAATTAAAAAAAAAAATCCTATCCTGAGTTTCCTGAAGAATTCTTCTGAGTTGGATAAATAGGCAAAGACTATATCACTATGTGAAAATTTTAGGGTGTGTTTATATCCCAGTTTTGTTATATTTGTAAAAATATTTGCCCTTTGTCTGAATTTTTACATCCAGCAATATGATTCTAGGGCAGTATTATCTGGGGGGATAAATTATTGATGCTGTGCCCACACAGTCTCTGAAACAACAATAATATTCATTTGTGGCTTTTCAGCAGTTGTACAGTACTTGTAGATTTTCCACTAGACAGTGACAAGGGAAACCAGAACTATGCATTTTAAAATATGAGAAAATTGTCTTCAGAGAGGGAGGGGAACATATTACAAAACATTTTGATTGCCTCTTCTCCCACAGGAGAGCTCTACAGTGGAGTTCACCATTTCAAGATTTTATTGTATTGTTTATTTTCTCATACACATTGTTGACATTCAATTTGCCTGATTGAAAAACTGAAAAGGAAGAAACACAACCTCGAAAGCAATAGCTAGCTTAACAGTCTCATGCAATATAGAAGTAAAATAACAAACATAATTTGATTTGAATCAACACAGTAAAAATATTCCATTAAACAAATATCTGTTGGGTAATCAATCTGTCAAAAGCACAAGAGAGTAACCCAGAAGAAGCAAGAAGTCTTGACAAGTAGAGATATTAGAAATGATTTCTACAGTGGTCAGAAATAGAATTTCTGATTTTCTTTTTGACTTGATTAGCTACCAACCTGTTGCAGACTGCTGAAATATTAATTCCTAAGTCCTTGAATTTCCCAGTTCTGTTTCTTAAATCATACTGAGATCCAGTAAGTGGCAGTCTAGATAGTCATACCAAAGAGTATTGTGTTAACAAAGTAACGGAGATTTTTCCCCAGAAGCATCGAATGGAGCAGAGCACAGAATTTTAGAGCTGGAATGCACTAGTATCTTTTTAGTAATTTGGTATGCTTTTCCTGATTACAATGTAAAAAAAATCATTTTCTTCAGACATTTTGTGAAGACAAACATTCCTTCAGGAATTCACATGAAAAGACTCTATCCTTCCTTTCTTTAAATGTTTGTCTATTTTGGCTGCCTATGTCTGGGACATAAATTCCATGAGAAAATCACCCCTTGCCTGTCTTCTCCTCTACATTCTAGTACATAAGGAAACACCAGAAATATAGTAGGTCCTCAGAAAATGCTAATTAATGAATGACTTCTGCTAGCAAACTGTGATGAATCTGGAAGGACAGATACATATTCCCTTATTTTTATCAGATAATTTTGTTATCTGTCTGACCAAGGAAGTGGTCACATCTGAGCATGCATGGACAAATTGCTTAACCTTTTACTATATTTGTTATTTCTCATAGGAAACTTAATTTGAAAAATATTGATTTACCTCAGAATATCTGAGATAAATTTTAATAAGTTAAATGGCAAATCATCTTACAAACCATGACAAGTAATGTAAGTTTGTAATACTAATATTTCTCCAGATGTCAAGGACACACTCACCTAATTCTACCCTCCAGAGATGGTAAGGAAAAGATTACACATCAATTGGGAGACTGAAGTAAGGGCCTTTCCTACTCTAAATAAAATTGTTGTCCATCACTTTGAACTCTCAAGAGTTCCTTTGACCTCTTAAATGCTCTTTCTTCTGGCCATATTTCAGCTACATTTAGACATTCTGTAATAGTCTTTGAATATGGACCAAAAAGGAGGCCACCACACAGGAGAAAAGCACAGAATCTAAATCTCTCTGAGAAATGAAAAGTGACAAAAAAATTTTTAAAAATTGACGTAAGGCAGCAAACTATATTATCCATAAATTTTAATGTTTGCTATTTTTTTCTGATGAAAGGGGACTCCATTAAATTTTAATTCTAAGGTGTTAAGTTGCCCTGACCTTATTAATAAATCACTATTCTTATTTCACAACTAATTACCTGGTTTCTCCCCAGGACCCAGAACAGGCCTATTAATACTTCACTTCTGAAGCTTAAAGATTTACTATTATACTTCATTATCATTTTTTAAAATTTTTTTTTAGTTGTTGATGGACCTTCATTCATTTATTTATATGTGGTGCTGAGGATCGAACCCAGTGCCTCACACATGCGAGGCAAGCACTCTACCACTGAGCCACAATCCCAGCCCATTATACTTCATTATTATTTATTCTCAGTTATTTTTAGTCATTCATTGACATATAGGAAAAAAATTGGCCAATAAAGTATGTCTTAAATGTATGGGTGAAGACTCTGTTTTCTTATCTCCATATATAACCTTACACTAAACATCTTATTTACAGGATCTAGGTGACTTAAATCTTTAAGATACAGGTGCTTTACAGGTAGCTGTCACCCAGCTTTGGCGCTGTTCTCCTCTACCCCTTCCCCACCATGTGACTCAGGCAAGTTGTTTAACCTCCAGGTGCCTCAGTTTTCTCTTTCTCCAAAGTAGGAAAAATAGGCTGTTGTGTAAAATAAATTAGATGCTACTTATTTAGTACTGGAAAGAACATTTTTATTAGGTGTGGCATGTAATAAACAACAATAAATACTAGCTATTTTAATAATAATATAATTAATTTATAATACTGAAAAAGTAACTCAAAGCAATGCCCCCTTTGCTTTCTTTTTAGTTCGTGAGCGAACAGTGAGACTATTCAAGGGAACTGGAGATTATCCCTGGGGATTCCGAATTCAGTTCTCCAAACCAATCATGGTAACAGAAGTGGATACCAGTAAGTGGTCTCACAATAAAAGTTTTAATTCATTTCAGAACAATTATCTCAACCCTAGCAAAATACAGAAAATAGCCTCCAATATCATAGTCCTGTAAAGCACACATACACAGTAGAAGCAATTTCTAAATCTCAGTTTACCAAAAATTAATGATTAAGAACTATTCATATCATGATCACATATTTTATTTTATTTTATTTTATTTTTAACACAATATCTTTATTTATTTTATGTGGTGCTGAGGATCGAACCCAGTGCCTCACGTATGCGAGGCAAGCGCTCAACCGCTGAGCCATAGCCCCAGCCCATGATCACATATTTTAAAGGACAAGTTTTCCTGATGGAATGTACCTTTCTATTGACAGAGAGCATTACTTAGTCTTCCCACCAAAAAACCCTACTTATTTCTACAAAAATGGGGCTCAATTCTGGAAGTAAGAAGAATATTGACCATACAGCTGCCCTCTTATCAGTATTTAGTAGTTTCTGGGACAAATTCTAGTACCCATAAATTCTTTTCTCTATGGCTTCCCAGGTGTCTAGATTTTTAAATCAGTATATTAGGGATTTGTAAGTAATGTTAAGTTAGATTTTTCTACTTTCTGATTTGTAATTTGAGAATAATCTGAGACGAATGATTTGAAAAAATCAGAGCCCAAACAATATCATTGGTAGAAACATAAAATAAAGATATCCATACCCAGCCTGGTACATCAGGGGGAAAGCAATGAGATTATCACAGAGGAAAACTCAAGGCCTCTAGAGTTTCTGAATTGCTTTATTGTCACTTGTTTGTTTATCTATCTCCCCATCTGAATTCTGAGTTCCCCAAGGTCAGAAACTCTATTTTATCTATCATTTTATCCTCATATCTGGTGAAGCACCCAATGGACAAAAGAATGGTGCCCAATAACACTTGTTGAATGACTGTGAGAGCCCTGGATACCAGAAGGCTGTAACAGCATGGGGTAAAAGGAGGGGAAGAGCAACACTTCAGGAGGACACACCCTTCCTGCTTTGGCCACACACCCTAATCCCATTTCTGGCCTCATTATAACTAGGGTCCCATTTGATTCTCTTTGTCAGCACTCGGAATTTCCCTGTTATAGACTCTGTAGTACTGTTGAAAACTGCCCTTCTTCTGTTGTGAAAAAGTGAAAGACTATTCAGTTCTAGTAAAGGTGACAGGAGCCACAGGTGCATCAGAGGAAATTGTTGCCTCCCAGGCCATCACAGTGTTCAGATCACCACCAATTTTTTTTATGTTCATGGAATTTTTAACCAATTGTCAGGGTATGAGAGTAGAGAAAAGAAATATTTAGAGCCCAGATAGAATGTAAGATCTTTTTGGCACAGTAAGGAAATTAAAGTTTATCCTGAGGAAACTTCTTGCAGGTTATCACTCATCCCAGGTGATCAATAGCACACGTTCTATGAAATACAGAGTTTAGTCTCCTATAAGCCTGAGAGGAATATCTAAATACTAAGTAACCCCAACACCTATTTTAGATTCATTGATGTTACAAAAGAGAAAATTTTACTTATTTATAATATCAAAGTATTGATGAGTTAATTTCAATTTAAGTATAAAAGCCATGTGGTATCACAGAGGAAAAGAACTCACATTCAGTACAGGTGCCTTTCCTTTCTGGGTGTTTTGAAATGATTTCTAATTTTTTTTCTTTCTTAGATAATAAAGACATCACCCCTTTGTTTCATTATTGAAAGTTTAGACTAACCTAATAATCTTAGAACTACAAGTCAGTGTAATATAATCATCAAAATGTCAGAATGCTTATCCAATGTAAATTTTTTTCCTTCCCTCAGCTTGAACCTGCTTCAGATTTGCAAGCATGGTTATCTTCTTTACAAATTCCTATCTCTATTTCCTACTTATCAGAAATTCTACCTCTACACCTCCAAATGGAATGGAATTTGTACCTTTTTCTCCCTTCTTCGCCTATGGAAAGCCAGTCCTTCCTGTTGTGTGCTTGATCCCCTTTGCTCTCACTTTTTCATGACTTTCTAAATATTAGTAAATTAGGAACAGATAAAAAACTTCTTTAACATAACAAAGGAAGTTCCTTTTTCTCACTTCCTATCTTCTGATTATAGACCCAAAATGAATGTACAAGAGGTTGAAGGAAATCCCTGTGCCTGGCAGAGGGAAGACAGAATGAGTGGGCAGAAGAGCCTCAGAGCACAAAGTGGGTCTGTCTGGAACCTGAAAGAGGAAGAAAAGCAGGAATGGACAGGAAGAGCCTCCAACTAGTTCTGAGAAATTCTGAGACAGGCTAATAGGGAGCCCCAGAGCAGAGTATCTATTAAAGGAATTCTGCATTTGGCCAGCAACTTGCCTGACTCTAGCACCCGCTCCAAGTTCAGTCTGGAAATCAGAATGGCCTCAGTGAAAGAGATGATGGATCCAAATGTGTGTCAGTCAAAAGTTCTCGGTCAGTTGCAGTCCTTGCAATAGGTAGATATGGGCAGTGGTAATGCAGGGCTGCCACAAAGGGTGAAGGATAAAAGGGGAGAAAAGGAAACTGGTAGGAATCATTCTAATAAAGGTGAAAATCACTACTTTGAAAATGAAATGCTATAGAAAGAAATCAAAGAATGACAAAATTAGCAGCAGGAAAAACACATTTATCCATTTTAAATCTTAGTATTTAAAGATGTCAGTTCTTCTCCAAATTATCTGTAGGTATAATCACAATCAAAATTCTAGTAGTTATTTCTGTCTTGAGTTTTATTTATTTATTTATGTTAGTTAGTTAGTTTTGGTAAAACGTTCTCAATTAGATTCTAAAATATTTTCAGGAAAGCAAAGGGCCAAGTTACTGAACTGATTTTTTTTTTAAATCCAGGGGAAAAGCCTTCTATTCCATAATTAGATATTAAAATACAAATGCATGGATATATTCTCATTCTAATGTGAGTGGATTTCAGTTAAAGCTTAGTCAGTTAATCAAATATATACGTGTATGTGTGCATGTGTGTGTGTGTGTGCATGCGCGCACAATTTATGTTATTTAGCCAATTATTTCTTTACTGCTTAGGGGAGGGAGAGAGTCTTTCTCATGTCAGTGGGGTTTAGGGGTGGAAAGATGAACTTCAAACAAGTAAGGAAACAGCTGAAGAAGAACCTAGCAGTAGGGCTCAGATGACAAAAGATAAAAATTGCAAATGTCGTTGAGGTCAGTTTTACTTGGCTCCTTAGTGTCCTTTATATGAGCAAGAATACAAAATAATTGTGTGCTGTGTTATTTCTGTTTTACAGATACAAAGACAGGCAATATTTTAGCATCAAGGGCTTCAGATTTCTTACTACATTTTTGATAGAAATCTGGCTTTAACAAAATCAATGTTTATTCATGAGAAATTTATTAAAGGATGTTTCACACATTCTCACACTGCCTTCTCTTTTCCCTTCTTTCTTCCCCTCTTCTCGTTTTCTCTTTCTCCCCTCTCTTCTTTTCTATTTCCCTCCTCTACTTTCCTTTCTCTCCCTCATACTTCATGAGATTAGTTTTCCACAGAGACAAAAGAATTTGTAAGGAATGTAAAAATTATTATCCTTTAAAAATAAAAAAAATTAAACTGGTGTGACTTTATAAATTCAGTAAATTTTTACAAAATATCCCAAATCTTTACATACCTTTTGTGCCTGCCCCTCTAGACAAAATAAGTTAATGTAGCTTAATAAGATGTTATGACTTATTTAATTTCTGATACCTTTGCAACTGTTCAAATGTGAGACAAATAAAAATGTTTGCATTGCAAATGGCCTTTTATTTAGGAAGCCCCAAGGTTTTTGTAATAGGAAAAGCTGAGACATCTTTACTGTACCAGAAATGGTGCAATAAGTAGTTAACCTAGGATTTTATTCATCATAAGAAAGTGCTGCCCTGGCAGGGATTCATGTAGCTGCTGAGTCTAGTTCTCCTTTTTAAAATGTATTCCTCAATGCTGAAGAGCACCCTCTGAAATCCATTGTCTAGTCAAATCTACTAAATGAGGGGTTGAGGGACTTTAAAATTACACATATTTTCAACTCTTCTGAGAATCTTATTCATACCCGAAAACATTGTTCTGGATGCAGTAGAGAGACTTAATTACACACTGAAGATAAAAAGATAAAGCGATGAGACCTGTAGGTGGGATAGAAATGATTATCCATAAGTATAGAGAGACTGAGCTTGCTTGGAGCTTACATAACTAATTGCCCACACCCGGCTGGCATTTGCATGAACATTTTCTATGAAAGCCTAAATGCTTGTGAGATCTGTTGGCATAAACAAAAGAAACAGATGTTTCAACTTTGATACCAAGCAAACTTGAAAAGAAAACTATAAATTTAAGGAAAGGCAAACTATAGAGGACATTTTGAATGAAACCATGTTTTTGGAAGCGCTAGCATTTAAAATGCTACTGTTATAGTACAATTTTTAAATGAAAAGTACAAGCTCCTTTTTTAATTATAAGGTTTTCAGATTCTGCATTATATGTAAATATGCATGAAAAGATGGAGTAGCTCAGCATTCACTTCATAATAAACACAGAACTGTGCAGTCAAGTATCCTATTACAGGGAAATGTAAATTGAGAAAATCATGGTCTTGTTTCCCACCAGCAAAGTAGACTGAATATTTCCATCCACCCCCAAGATCAGCCTCAAGTGGGACAAATGTCTGTGTGGTATATATCACAAGGCTACCTTGAAATATCTCCAAGAAGTCCTAATGCCTCAAACTCCCATCGTAATTATAAGATAAAGGAAAACTTTATCTTGCATTGCAAGATTTTGGAACACAATCAGTACTCTTGATAACTAAAGTTAAAAGCAATTATATGAACTACCCAGAAGGGTTACATTCCATAAATAATTCCTCTACAAACAAGAATTATTTTTACTCTCATAACTTAATGGTACAAAGACAGCACAATTTTAAAATAAGCAGGGCATTTGAATAGACATTTATCTGAAGGGGATGTATAAATAACCAATTAGCAAGTGAACGGTGTTCACCATCAGTAGCCATCAGGGAACCACAAATCAAAACCACAGAGATACCACTTCACATCCACTAGGAAGGGCTGCAATTTTTAAAAAGTTAGATAATAACAAACACTGACAAGAATGTAGAGAAATCCAGAACATGCATGCAATGTTGGTGAGAATGTAAAATTGTGTAGTCACTTTGGTAAATAGTCTGACTGTTCCTCAAAATGTTAGATATGGAGTTCCCACTTGGGGCAATTCCACTTAAGGTATAAACTCACAAAAAAATGAAAACAGATGTTCACAAATTTCAAATTTGAACCCAAATTTATATAGTGGTATTATTTATTTTTTTAAATGTGAAATAACCCAAATGCCCATCAACTGATGAATGGATTAAAAATATGCTATATTCTAACAATGAATATTGAATATTCAGCTAAAGGAATATATGACAGCTTATAATATGGATGAATCTTGAAAACACTAGGCTAAGTGAATAGAGCCAAACAAAAAAGACCACGTTTTATGATTCATTTTATATGAAACAGCATAGTCACAGTAGACAAGTCCAGAGAAGCATAAAGCAGATTAGTAGTTGCCTCAGGCTGAGCAGTAGGGGGATAGGAAGTAAATGTTATTGACTATAGTTTCTTTCCATAGTGACAAAAACGTGCTAAAATTAGATTGTGGTAAGGGTTGCACCACTCCATCAATATACTAAAAACAATTGAATTACACAGTTTACATGAATCAAGTAGATTGTATATGAATTACATCTCAATAAGGGTGCTTTAAAAAATGATTATTTTCATATTAGTAAACTCTTTAAGTAAAAAAAATTATTTAAAATTAAATTTTACTTAGGAATGACAACCTATTACCGGACCTCTACATTTATTTTAGTGGCTTATAACTTTATCTAGTCAATCATTTAACCTATTGATTGACACAAATACTCAAATGTTTTCCTTCTACTTCCATAATCCTTAAAGTTCTTTATCATTTACTTTCCCATCTCCAGATATTATCACCTTTCCTCTGTTCTTATTTATTTATTGATTGATTGATTTCTTGAACAGAAGAGGATTAAAAATCCTGTGGTTACTCTTTTTTTTTTTTGGTACTAGGGATTGAACTCAGGGGTGCTCAATCACTGAGCCACATCCCCAGCCCTTTCTATTTTTTTCTTTTGAGACAGGGTCTCACTAAATTGCTTAGGCCTCACTAAGTTGCTAAGGTTGTCTCAACCTCCTGAGCCACTGGGATTACAGGAGTGCTACCACACCCAGCAACTGTGGTTACTTTATGGAGCTATGATAGGACTGTTGATACTCTTTTCATCCTGAAATTCTTCACTGTCTTCCTTGACTTTTTACTCTTGAGTCCATACTAAGATATCTGTTTCCTTTCTTATATTTTCTTTGCCTCCTCTTTTCTCCTCTATCTAAAGTTAATTATACTTCAAGATTTTGTCTTCAAACTCTGATTTCTCTCCTTACAATTGTCCCATTAGTCAAGAACCATGAATCTATTTCCCAGGCCTACCTTATCTTCTAGGCTTGAAACATATTTTTCAATAATTCAAATGAATATTTTCAATTTTCTCTTCCAAGTTTAACTCAGTGTATCTAAAACCAACACATATTCAACCAACACTTAAAAATCTCCTGCCTTGTGTCTGAGATTATACTAAGCATGGTAAATATCAAAATCATTAAGAAATTTGACTTGTCTATGAGGTGTTTACAGTCCATTAAAATTATATAGACAGAGTCAGGCACGATGGTGCGCGCCTGTAATCCCAGCACTTTGGGAGGCTTAGACAGGAGAATCACGAGTTCAAAGCCAGGCTCAGCAACGGTGAGACACTAAGTAACTCAGTGAGACCCTGTCTCTAAATAAAATACAAAATAGGGCTGGGGATGTGGCTCAGTAGTCGAGTACCCTTGAGTTCAATCCCTGGTACCAAAAAAAAAATTATATAGACAGGTACACAAATGAATGAATACAATGTTTCACTTCCCATGACAGATTTGTCTACCTCATTTCCAGTTCCCATTTCTGAAGTAATATTTCAGGTTTGTATTAATTTTAGCAATAATTTCCATACTGATCTGCTTAACATAATCTCTCCCTACTAATATTTTCTGCTCACAATCTTTAATGGCTCTCTATTGTTGAAGGATCAAGTATAAATTCTGCATCTTCACCATCAAGACCCTTCATACTTTGGCTATCATTCCTGCCTCAACGCCTACCCACAGCCTTATAGTCCAGCTAATCTGAGTCACTACCTCTTTGACATGTCTTAAAACGTTGTTGCCATAAATTTGTTTAGAATACTTTTACTTTCTTGCTTTTCATATTGTTTGAGATTATGTTAGCTTTGGAACAAAAAGTATTTATGATTTAAGACCAAAAACTGAAAAACAAGAAAAGGAAAGGTTGTTAGTCATGTTATTGGTCCATTGTGGATGTTCTTGTTTGGAGAATACTTTTATACCAAATAATGTTTCATGATATCTAGGTTTCTTTTTTCTTATGAGTTTGTCATCCCTGTGAGCCTTAAAGTCATCGGCATCTGGCAGGCAGATGGGGAAAGAGTATGAAGGGTTGGCTCTTGAGATGTTGTAAGGGTGGGGTCTAGAAGTGACACACTTCCCTTTGGTACAGTCCAATGGCAGATTGCATGTCCAACAGCAAAGGAGTGTATTGGTCAAAAGACAAAAGGAATTGGATTTGTGAACACCCAGCACTCTCTGCCATTCTACCTTCTCTATGACTCCCCACTAAAGAGAATTTATTTATTAATCAGTCAGACAAAATTTTAATTCCTCTGAAAAGCATTTTGTAACTACTCCAAATTGGAGTGAAAATGTCCCTTTCCAAAGTTTCACATTACCTATTGCCTTTTTTTTCATGTTTGTTACTCACTATATTACAAATATATATTTTTGATTAAGCATGTTTTTTCTTTTGCAATGGAATTTGCAATTCCTTGTAGATAGGAATTATGGCATAAAATTTTGGCAAAATTCAATCATTCATTCAATATGCTTTGATTGGAAGACTATAATACATAAGACAATATTTGGTACCATCAGGAATACATAAATTAATAAGAAATTGTCTCTGGACCTATGATATCATTTTGGAATTTAACTTAGAAGGCATTGCCATGAATAAGTACTTTGAGTTCTTTTAGACTAAAGAGGAATATATTCAAATTGTCACCCATACCATGAAACTTTAATTAGATACAGCATGATATTATGTAAATGAACAAAATATCAAATACTATGCTTTACCTACCTTCCAGTATTGGTGAGCCATTGTTTTATCAAGCAGAGAAGGCTTTCCCTACTATTATCAACAGATTTAGACAGATGGTGGCCATCATTGAAATAAGCTGTCTTGTTACCACACTAGTGGACCCATGCTTTAAGATTAAAATAATTGTGACGTATGACATTCTACATAATAAAATCCCGATGTTGCTTCATAATACTCTGCATGTCCATGAACAGTATACATTCCCCAAGAACTGAGATTTAAGAAAGAGGAAACAAGCGTAAAATGAAGCACAAAGGAAAAAACAGATGTAAGAATTTTAGCCAAATATGTGGAAGCCCTTATTAAAGATTAATGAACCTTGAAATGACTTATCACATCTTTTTTATCCCTAGAAAATGTTAGATATGTTCCGGTAAGTGCAGGTGCTAGAATCCAAGGGATAAAATAAATAACTTCTGGAAAGGTCCTCCTGATCTTTCATAGCCCGAGTCTTAAGGCTTGGACTATTTTTGCTTTCCTTTCTGTAATTGCTCAGGGAGGAGCTTATTCAATAAAAGTAAAAGCAGTTCTATTTCTTTTTTCTCTGACCACTCTAAGATCTGTTTTTGCACAACTTTGTAAATATTTCAATTACTTGTTCCCTCAACAATCCTGCAGAGAAGCTCTGCTCCTACCCCATTCTCCTTTTATAGATGAAGATATTGAGGTTAAGTGATTTTCTCAGGGTTACAAAGAGACCTAGCAGCAATGGAGGAATGAGAACTAGCAGTTCAACCTTCTGGTGGATGAATAGATTGGGTTTCTGAGCAGCTTTGCTATTATATTACGAAGAGGCCACTCAGACAACCAGCTGAATGTGGGAGTCCAGGAAATGAAAGGGAGGCAGCAAGCAGAGCATTTTCCTTCTTTTTAATGACATAGGCAATTGTCTAAAGTTGGAAATAAAGGCCCTTTAGAGAAAGCCTTTTTAAAAGAATACAAACAGCAGGACCCTCAAGTGGGGACCCTCCTTCAATGAGACCATTGTCTGTGTGCTTACAGACAGTGCTGCTGAGGAAGCTGGGCTCCTGATTGGAGATGTGGTGCTGTCTGTCAATGGTACGGAGGTCACCAGTGTTGAGCATGCAGAAGCTGTGCACCTTGCAAGGAAAGGTAGGTGGGCCAGTTACAGAGTCCAGAGTTAATATGAAGGAGCAGACAGCTGCAATACATGGTTCAAACATGAGGAGGGGGCAACTGCTCAAAGGAGACAAATGCATTTTTCTCCCAAAATGCCTCTTTCATACTTTGTCATAAACTTAATTTTTATAGGAATTTAATCACACTTCTAACCCATGAACTTTTAGTATTGATGATCAGTCACAAAGTGAAACCAGAAAAATGGCAGTAAGAGGAACATTTTTTATTACCAATATATTTCTTTAAAACCCTTGCACAGATAAAAAAGATATTCTCATTACAAGGATTCACTTACTATTTATTTCCTTTCTTCCTACTAACATCCCTCGCTCTCTCCCTTCCTCCCTTTTTTCTTTTCTGTCTTTCCATCAGTTTATAGCTTTAAGAGCCTCAGGCTTTTAGTGCAAAAAAAGAGAAAAAAGAAAAAAATAAATAAGTCAATCAATCAATCAATCTGTGGTTTAAAGCTTCTGCGGATTCTGTGGATTCTGCAATGGCCACCTGAGGCTATCCTCTAAAACAATTCCAACAAAGATAAAATTGCCACAAGAACAGTAATAATGCATGTCCCATACCCTTGCATCCCGTCACATCGAACTTTGTGTGGAAAGGTTAATACTGTCATCCTCTCTGCAAAACAATTTACTTTTTTTGGACCATGTTACAAATCCTCATCTCCTGCAGACCTAAAAATACATAGCTGGAAAATATTGTGTTCCACCAAAGAATTATTTGGTATGGTATCCATTCCTGGTTCCCTAAAGGTTATATACATACTTCAGTGCCACTGAAGTATATTATCAGACAAAAAGATATTTAAAATGTGTGCGTGCACTTGGGAGAGGTCACACTTCTCAAGCAGTAGGTGTCACTTGCCTTTCTCATGCTTAGGGGTTGGCAACAGTGAGTCTTCTCTAGTGCAGACTAGCACAAGAAATTCACTAACAAGTGTTACTTCCTAATGAGCATTCTGAAATTTTTTTTTTTTGGAAATAGAATTTGGCTTGGTGTTTTGCTGTTCTGTAGTACTAGGTATACAAGGAATCCAAGAACATTGTCTGTTGAGTATATATAGCAACTATATATAAATCTTACACAAACATTTATTGTTTATGCAGAACAGCTGAGAAATCAAAGTAATATGATCATGATTATAATAATGAATTGATAGTGTCCTATACCATAAGAGAATTTTACCCATTGCCTCTGGACTTAGTTGTTCCTAGGTTCTTTCTCAGCGATAATTGCTTTTAATAATATTTTTAGTAAAATAAACCTTTTTTTAAAAATTTTTAAAATTTTTTTTTAGTTGTAGATGGACACAATGTCTTTATTTTATTGCTTTGTATGTGGTGCTGAGGATCAAACCCAGGGCCTCACACATGCAAGGCAAGCGCTCTACTGCTGAGCTACAATCCCAGCCCCAAACCTTTACTAATATTTTTACTCTTAATATTTCTATTTTCCCCAAGAAGTTTAACATTCTTTATGATTCTGAACCATTTCACCTCAATGTATCAGTTAATGGAAGGCAGAAGACATCTCTGCAACTTGAATAGAGGAGTTTCTGGATTCTGGCAAGGTGATGAAATAATGTTGGTAGTGAGAGAAAAACCAAATTCACTACCCTAGTTCGTGTTGATCCTTGAGAGCAACATGGTAAGATGGGTTTATCTCCTATTATAACCTGGAGTAAACTACTCCTTGTTTACCATCCCACTTCTCCCCAACGAAGACTATGGACCTGTATCTTTGCCAATCCTTAAACCCAACATTCTAGATCTGAGATGTTCAATTGGGGACAGAAAGAGACTGGGGGGTGGGGATCATTTTGCACCAGTGTTTGTGTGAGAGGGGTGGAAATTACAACTAACAGTAAGAGAGAGCTAAACATCTCCTAAAAGAAATAGGCTAAGCAACTGCTTATTATTTTATTTGTCTTCCATGTGGCCCTGGGTGACAAATTCTCCATCCCAATACTATTGAAAGCCATAAAAATGGCAGCACCTATTGTGGGCCCAGCTGGATTAGGGAGTTAATCATTCCTCACTCAGACATAATCTGCACATTCTTGGGATTAATATATTATAGCAGAGATTTTAGTTGAGAAACAGTAGAGTATATGGCAGAAGAACAAGGAGATTTCCTGAGATTCAGAATTATTTGGTAGGAAATAAATGACACAAACATAGTAGCTGGGACAAGACTGCAACCTGAGAGGCTTATGGCCCTGGGGAAAACCCTGTTACCACCACCATTTACTCACCAGGAGGGACATCACCTATGGCCTGGAATTTAAACCTTCTCCCTATATCGCTTAAAAAGGGGGTAGGGGGTTCCACATGGGCCTTCCCAACGAGTTGGGGGTCCAGAGAGACCGAAAAAGAAGGGGTCTCTGGGGAAGATGATATGGAGTCTCTCTGGATGGTGGCAATTCATGGAGTCACTCACCCATACCCCGGGGTGTAGGTAAAAATCTGCTCTGCCCAGTGAGACGCAGAAACACCTGGAGAGAGAAGCAGTGACACCGGAGTGAGAAGCAGAAAACACCATTTATTCCAGAAAGTGCAGAAACTTAAATACACTCTTAGACCAATCAGATCCAAAGGTCACAAACAAAGGGGTGCATTCTGGCAAAAGCATAGTCTATTAGCATAGAATGGGGAAAGATGGAAGGGAGGGGTTGAAGGTATTGGAGAGTGCTCCTACATCCCTATACATATTTTCTTGGATTTTTTAATAATCCCAGAGCAATGGGAGTTATCTAGTAAGAAAATGAGATATCTGAAAAACACAATTACAAATAATAGAATGATAACATACAAAAAATCTATAGCAAGCAAAGCAAAATAAATGAATACATCTGAGAGAACAAGCATTTGAAATAAGATCAATAAATATCATAAAAGTGGTGAAGGAGGATATTAATAGGATATTATGTGTGAAACAGAAATGCAGATATAAAGAAGCAGCCATTGTCAGTACTAGATATAAAGAAGATAATTATTGAAATGAAAGGTATAGTAAGTGAATTGAGTAATGAGAAATACAGTAGATATTTTTAAATGATCCAAACTAATGTAAAACACTCTTATAGAAAGTATCAGAAGAGTTTTAAAGTGAAAATAACAAAAAAGGAAATACACAAGAACAGTTAAGAAATACAGATAATAAAATTAGAAAAAAAATCATGATAGTATTTCAATCAACAGTGCTTGAAGGAAAAAAGCAAATATATGAAAGGAAAAATATTTTTAAGAAAAATAAAAGACTTCTCTAGAATTAGTGAAAAAAGAGAATTTAGAAAATGCTCACAGATTACCCAATATATAGGGGTAAAACCCTCACACTGGCAATATTGAGGTGAAATTTAAGAATATCAAAGAAAAAGGGAAAAACTTTAATTTTCAGGACATAAAAAATTATATTATCACTAAAGGAACTGAAATTTGATTGACATTAAACTTTTTAACAGCAACACCAGATGCTAGGATATGATAGAGTAATGTTTTCATAATGTTACAGGAAATTAGCAGTATGACTCAAGTATAATAGTCAACTAAACTATTACTTAAATGTAAGTGCCCAATAAACACATATGTTGGCATTCATAGCTTTAGAAAAATTTGTTTAAAATATTCCCAGATGAAACTCTGTACCAAGAAGAAATATAAATCTAGAATGGTTTTATGTTAATCATGGGAAATAGAAGTTAAGAAATAACTTAAAGTTTCTCATTGTCCATATCAGCCAGGAAAAATGATTTTATTTAACTCATAATTTACTAATTTCAAAAAGTGATTAAAATATCTAAATAGAAAATAGGCATCAATAATGGATAATGTAAGCAGAATGACAGAATAAGAAGTGCCAGACTGTCCTTTCTCACACAAACATACCAATTTGGTGACAATTCACAAACAAACTCCCATTTTGAGAAATCCAGATACTAACTAAAAGTTCCCATTTTGAGAAATCCAGATACTAAGTGAAAGTTGCCTTATCCCAGGAAAACAATAAATCAGCCTCACTGAAGCTAAGAGGGAGATTTGTGGCATTCTCTCACCTGAATTCTTACACCCACTACTGAACCATATGATTAGGAAAAGAATCCCTAGCTACCACCTTCTCTAAGAGGAGGGAAAGGGTTGGTGTGCACATCAACCACTCTAACTTTCCCAGTGGAGTTCCAGAGGACTGGCTTTCAGTCTTAGAGATCTGATGAAGAACAGACATGGAAGCTTCAGCTTGTAAACACTATAATCTTTCCTTGCTCAGCATAGAACAAAGAGACAAAATTCTAGCTCTTTGCTAACCCTAGGAAGGAAAAGAGTTAATGTATGTGCACATCCTCCCAACATCTCCATGGTTCCCCAAAGAACTGGCAACTGTCTAGCTAGTCTTGGAATATCAAATAGGTCTGATGCATTCAGATCAGAAAGGAAGAAGTTAAATTCTCCTTGTTTGTGGGCAACATGATCTTATATGTAGATAACATAAAGATGCCAAAACAACAAAGTTGTAAAGTTGCAAGAGAAAAAAAACAACGTTCAAAAAATTAGCTGTTTTTCTATACACTAACAACAAACTATCTGAAAAGGAAATTAGGAAAACAATGCCATTTATAATAGCACTGAAAAGAATCAAATACTTAGGCATGAATTTACCTAAAGAAGTGAAAGACACATATACCAAAAACTACAAAACATTGATGAAAGAAATTAAGAAGATACAATGGAAAGGTATCCTGGGTTCATGGATTGGAAAACTCAATAGTGTTAAAATAGCCATACTACCCAAAATAATCTACAGATTCAGTGCAAAGACTATCAAACTCCCAGCAGAATTTTTTTACAGAAATAGAAAAACCCATTTTAAAATTAATATGGAGGGCTGGGATTGTAGCTCAGCGGTAGAGTGCTTGCCTCTCATGCGTGAGGCCCTGGGTTAGATCCTCAGCACCACATACAAACCAATAAAATAAAGACATTGTGTCCATCTACAACTAAAAAAAAAAAAAAATTTAAAAAAAAATTAATATGGAAACACAAAAGACTATACATACACAAACCAATGTTGATAAAAAAGAGTCAAGATAAAGACATCACATTTTGTTTCAGAATATATTCCAAAATGACAGTAATTGAAACAGTATGGTAATGATATTCAAATAGACAAATAGTTCAGTAGAACACAATAGACAGCCCAGAAATAAAGCTATGCATGTATGGTCAACTGATCTTTGATGGCATACCAAGAATGCACAATGGGGGGGAAACAGTGTCTTCAATAGATGGTTTTGAAAAAACTGAATTTTCACATGCAAATGAATGTAATTTGATCCTTATTTTACATCAAACACAAAAATCAACTCAAAATAAATTAAAAACTTAGGAACTCCTAGAATAAACAAACTCCTGGAAGAAAACAAATTAAACTCCTAGAAGAAAACAAAAATTTTTCATGATATTGATTTTAGTGGTGATTTTTTGGATATGAAAATAAAAATATAGGTAACAAAAATAAACCAATAGAGCCGGGCGCGGTGGCTCAAGCCTGTAATCCCAGCACTTAGGGAGGCTGAGACAGGAGAACCGCGAGTTCAAAGCCAGCCTCAGCAATGGCGAGGCGCTAAAGCAACTCAGTGAGACCCTGTCTCTACATAAAACACAAAATAGGGCTGGGGACGTGGCTCAGGGGTCAAGTGCCCCTGAGTTCAATCCTGGTACCAAAAAATTTAAAAAAAAAACCAATAGGATACATCAAACTAAAAACCTTCTCACTAGAGTTAATCTCCAAAACATATAAGGAACTCCTAAATCTCAAAAGCAAAAACCCCCATGATAGACCAATTAAAAATGAGCTAAGGATTTGAATCTATACTTCTCCAAAGAAGACATGAAAGGAGCCATCAAGTATACAAAAATATGTTCAGTGTCACTAATTGTTATGGAAATACAAATCAAAACCCCACTGAGATATTACCTAATATCTGTCAGGATGGCTATTAAAAAATAAAGTAAAATAAAATAAAAAAAAAACAGTAGATAACAAGTGTTAGCAAGGATGTGGAAAATTGAAACTCTTGCATATTGTTAGCAGGAATATAGAATGTGTAGCTGCTATGGGAAATAATATGAAGGGACTTCAAAAAACTAAAAAGAACTACTGTATGATCTAGTACTGTTGGTTACGGGTATGTCTTCAAAAGGATTGAAATCAGGGTCCCAAAAATCATGTTCATTGCAGCACTGTTCATAATAGGTAAGATGTAGAAACAAATTAAATGTCCATTGGTAGATGAATTAAAGAAAATGTGGTATATACATAATTGAATACCATTCAGCCTTTAAAAAGAAGAAAATTATGCAAAATGTGTCAACATGGATAAACCTGGAGGATATTACGCAAAGTGAAATAACCCAGTCACAGGAAAAACGCTGAATGATTACACTTATGTGAAGTATTTCAAATAGTCAAAATCATAGAAGCAAAGAATAAAATGGAGGTTGCCAGAAGCTAGATAAAGGTAAAAAGAGGGAGTTGCTAATCAATGAATATGAAATTTAAGTTTTGCAACTGAAAAAGCTCTAGAGACCTCCAGAACGTTTTACCTATAGTTAACAACAGTGTTATACACTTAAAAATTTGTAAATAGGGTAGATACCATGCTATATAAATAAATAAAATTTTTATTATTAATTCTTATTAGCAGTAAGCCGAATCAATATTTAAAATGCAAAAGAAGTATTAGTATATTAGAGCTTAATTCATAGATTTGAAGAGAATAAATGCTATATTCTATAGAGCATACATACTCTTTTCTAAATACAAAAGAATATTTGCAAAAATTGACAATATGGTAGGCTATGAATGGAGCCTCAATAAATTCCACTCAACATTACATAGATTATATTCTCCATCTATAATGTAATTAAGTAAAATTAATATAAGAATAACTTTATTTAAAAGTTCTATGGATAAAAATATTTTAAACTGTTGCTGGATAATTTTTACACTATTTAGAACTGAATAACAATAAAAATATGACATTTCAAATTTGGGGAACACAACTAAATAGTATTCAGATGATATGTACAGTTTAAATATAGTCACCCAAAGCAAGAAAAATTTAAATCAAATGAGTAAAAATTAACTCAGTAAATTAGAAAACAAGCAACAGAGTAACCCAAGAAACCAAAAGGAAACAAAGAATCAAGTTTAAGGTAGAAAATACTAAGGAGGCTATTTACCTCTTAACAAGAAGAAAGCAAGAGAGACAAAAAAAAAAAAAAAAAAAAAAGAGGAGGGGACAGATTCTCAATATCCTTCCAAGGGCACAACCCCAATGACTTAATTTCTTTCCACTAGGCCCCTCCCAATAGCACCATAGGTTGGCTACCAAACCATTAGCATATGGGCCTTTGGGGGACTTTTAAGATTCCAAACCACACCACTACCAAAATCCTAATCATCCTAATCACAAGAATAAAATATTTAACAGAGAAACTTTGGACACAATTCTTTTGATATTGAAAAAAAAAAACAATGCTGATAATAACAACCCTGTTTATCAAAATATCAAAGGGCCTGACGAATCCAATAACACACACACAAGAGAAATAAAGAGATATGTTCCGGGAGGAAAGAGAAAAAAACATTATTATTTGCAGATTATATGATATTAATTGAATCAGCAGTACAACATCTAGAAATAGACAAAGACTGACCAAACCAAGATAACGTCATAAAAATCAGTAGTATTTGCTTACATCAGTAATAAACAAAAAGAAAATGGAAGGAAAATGATATATGATTAACAATAGCACCAAATTATAGGGTAGTTAAGAATTAATCTAACAATGAATGTATGAGAACTTCATAGAAAAAAATATTTTTGATTCCCTCAAGGTAGATAAAAGAAAATTTAAATACCTGGAAATGGGGTAGAACAATTTGTAAAGATCTTAATTCATCCAAAATTAATATAAAAATTCAATAATATTCCAATAAATTATATGTAGCTTGTGACACTTATCCTCAAATATGCAGAAGACTAAATATCTGCAAATAGCTATGGCATTTGTGAATAAGGTAAGCCATATTAAAGGACTCTTCATACCAGATATTAAGATATATCACAAATCCATAACAATAAATAAAAGGTGGAGTTCTTTCACAGAACAGATAAAGACTAGTGAGAAAAAAAGGACTAGAAAGCTCAGAAACATACTCAAATATTAATTAAAACTTTTTAAAAAGTTTTTTTAGTTGTAGATGGACACAATATCTTTATTTATTTATTTTTATGTGGTGCTGAGGATCGAACCCGGTGCCTCACACATGCAAGACAAGCTCTTTACCACGGAGCTACAATCCCAGCCCTAATTAAAACTTTATATATGGAGAAGGTAACCCCACAAAACAATGGAGAGAGGACAAAATTTCTAGAATTTCACTTTTATAAAGAAGTTAGCTACATTCAAACATTATGGCTTACTTAACCTTTATACCCTTTACAAATGTGGACTTCAGCTGTATTAAAGATCTCATTTGTAAAGTTAAAAGCATTGTCAATAAACGAATTGGTAGAAGAATGACCTTGTTATTAATCAAAGAAGTGCAAACTATCAACAAGATGATAGTTTGGATCCAATTGATTGGTGGGGGAGATTGAAATAATAATAGCCAGCTTTGACAAGACAGTAAGGATAAGGAAATGAGCCTCCTCTTGCACTCTTTTGCGGATGCAGGCATTTGAGAAAGCAACCTGGCAGTACCTATAAATCTTATGTCCTAGCAGTTGCACTTCGGTGTGAACAAGCCCAAAAACCTTGCAAAGGGACACATGCAAGGGCATTTGTTGCAGTGTTCTATGTAGTAGAAAAGAATTACAGGCAGTTTGGGTGACCATCACTAGATGAAAAGATAAGTAAACCACAAGAGATTCACACTCTGTGTTTCTACACTTCACTTGACAACAGTAGCCAGCACCATGGATAGATTTGTAAAACATGGTTTTGAGTTGAAAATGAAAGAGAGAGAAGGGGAGAAACAAAAGCATGGTGGGAGAGACAGAAATAGAACTTACATCTTAGCATAATATTGTGTTTCTAAAATAAAACAATGTACACAAAATACCATAGTCAGAGCTGTGTGCGGTGGTGCACGCCTATAATCCCAGCACTTTGGGAGGCTAAGACAAGAGAATCGGGAGTTCAAAGCCAGCCTCAGCAATGGTGAGGCACTAAGCAACTCAGTGAGACCCTGTCTCTCTATATAAAACACAAAATAGGGCTGGGGATGTGGCTCAGTGGTTGAGTGCCCCTGAGTTCAATTCCTGGTACTACTTCTATTACTACTACTACTACTAATAATAATAATAATAATACCATAGTCAGTATCTTTTGCGAGGGACAGAATACCTGAGGAGAAAATAAAATAAAACAAAATAAAATAAAGCAAAAAGAAGTCTTGCAAAGAAAACCATGTGCCAGAATCTGAGAGTAACAATCAGCTGGTCTGAGAATCATGAACACCTGAGTTCAACAACTACAGAGGAATGCTTCCTGAGTGGAACCCAAAAAACAACTTTAGCCCCACCTACATCTAAAATGTATGGGCAGTAATGGTGAAAGAAGGCAGAACAAAACAGGATTACTGAGGAAGGTAGGTCTACGAGAAGAATATACATGACCATGAAATTGATTTATATTTGAGAGCAAATCACTTTTTACCAAATATTAAATCCTAAATCTAGCTGTACATCAGGTTCACTGGTAAGAAATTCATGGTAGTGGTCTGCACATTTGTAATTTGAGTCAATTCTGCCTGATGATTCAAACAGCCCTGCATCAGAGCACAGCCCAGCATCTTAGAGACATGCTGCAGCCCTATGATTACAAGTCTGTTTTCTTAGACTCCAACACCAGTGTTACCTCCTCAGACTAGCATGACAAAAGGGATTCACTGAATATTAGAAAGTCTAATTTTATAATTAGGATTGCTATTTAATAGTACTAAGCACACACACCTTTATTTTGCTGACAGGAAGACCAAAACAAATTTTTAAAAAGTGCTCAGTGTCACATTGTGAATGACAATGTCTCTGAGTGAATATTTGTTCTGGTTAAGTCTCCCTTACTTTCTGGTTTTAGCTTTTATATATATATATGGCTAATTATTGGCAGATTCAAATAGGAGTTTTAATCAACAATGAAAAGAGTAAAGGAACACAGTTAAGCTTCATCAGTCCAGAGTCCTTTCCCTTTTCAAGGCTTCTTTGCTTCACTAAGTGCAATCTTTGCTAAAATCAAACACACGGGGACCTCTGCAGGCCAGGCCCTCAGCTGCTGAACACAGAGCAAGCCCTCAGGGACAGTGCTGTCTTGCACATTTCTCCTCTGTGCTGACGAGGGTGGGAGAGTTTGTCTGACAGCAGAGGTGTGACTCTGACACAGTTTAAGATTGGTGGCATAATAAGAAGACGGTAAGCCAAGGAGAAAGTGTGAATTAGAAAAAGAAATTATTTTTCTCTTTCCTGTAGCTGTAAATAACCTCACACAACTCCTTACTTTGAAAACTCTGGGCCAAAATGCTAGGGAAGAAGAGCTTGCTGGGTAGCTTTTGTTTTGAAGAACATCATCACCGAAGTGCTAAATTTGCTAAAGATTGAGTTTTCTGGCTTTTTCATCTCATGAGACCAGAGGGTCTTTTGACTCTTTCACCTCAGGCTACAGACTTCACCTTCCAAAATCCTTCATCCCACCCACTGCCAAAAAGCAAGCAAGATGTCCAGAAGAGGAAAGCAATTCTTTAGGTTGGAGAGATACAGAGAAAAAGAAGTAAAGAAGGGAGCTAATTTTGTTGCTAAGAAATATTGGGACTGAAAATGAAAGCAAGCAGAGGACATTAAGTCATAGTCAAGGAAAGGAAGAAATATGGAAGTTGGTGGCAAAGACTGTGCTAAATAAAAGAGCCTCTCTTGGAAACGGAGAGGTACCTAGGAACTGGCAACTCAAATTGTAGTCAAACATTACCTGAGAGCTTGTTACAAATTCAGAATCTCAGGCCTCATGCCAGACCCACTGAATGAGGATATGCAGTTTAGCAAACCACTGGCTGATTTGCATATATATTTGGTTTCAAAAACACTTCCTAATTTTAGGCTCCCAGTAAGTTACTAAATAAATGATAACAAATTCAGGAGGTTTTAAATGTTTTTCCTTGACAATTTAGTTCTTTTCACATATACACACACAAAAACACACACAGAGACACACGAATTACAATGACTGTACTAATAACCTTTTTTGAAGGTAACATCAAACATCTGAAGCCTTAAATCAAGCTCCTTTCTGAATGTCAGGTCCAAGTCCTCTGGGCCCTGATAGAACTGGAAAAACAGTATAAAACCACCACTGCCCGACAGCTGTTTAGAACTCAGAAACTCCTGGTGCATCAGGCTGATGTCCTAAACCTGCCTATGAAAAACTTTCTTCTACTATGATGACACTATACTGGAGCAAGGCCATCTGTATCCATACTCCAGAGAGAATTTTTTCTTGTGGTACACCAAGTTATGTTTATGGCCAGGCTGAAACACAAGCTTAGCCTGATCAGTATCAGAGAAACTCATATGCAGACTGTGTAAGCAAGAGGAAAATGACCTCAGGGGGTACCCACTGCAACAGTACATAAATAAATTGGCAGATGTGTCAACTATGCATATTAGTCCAGGAGTGCAGTTCTTTGGGGACTGAAGTCCAAAGACAAAGACATTTGTGGGTTGCTGGTCAATCTGGAGCATTTCTTCTAATTTTTCTGGATATGTTTTTGACAGGAGCTTAAGGGCAGTTCAATAAATTAAAATGTATTTACATGGCAATGAAGAATTATCTTGACACACAGAGAGTTATTTAATTACCAAGGTGCATTGCATGCTGCTAAAGTTAAGACTGTGTCAGCCTTTCTGAGACAAATCTTTATTTTCAGGGCTATGTGGCTCAGCCAGGAATGATCCCTTGGGTTGGAGCTTGTCATTTATAGAAGAGGAGTGTCCTCGCTGACCCCCATTTCCATAGACAGCTCTAAACAGATCGGTAATCTCAATGTCAGACATCATGATGAAGTCAGCACAGCCAAGGCCAAATGTCCCCCTTCAGGGATGTGGCCTCTCTCTCAGAGGAATTGTAAATGAAGTCATACCCCATTTGCAGTCTTCAAAGCATGTCAGGGTTGCTGTCTGTCTGAGTGACATTCAGAATGTTGTCTTGAGACATCAAAAGATAGGTGTGTGATAAAAGTCTGTGTCCACATCGGCAGCATCAAAGCACAGTGACCTCATATTAACAGGGACAGGGATAATTTCCCCAAGTTATCCACCATACAGTCCTATGGGGAAGGAGATGCCAGTAAATCCAGGCACCAAAGGCTTTCTAAGAAAAAGAAGATAGGAATCTGGAAGCTCAGAGTTAAACTCTCAACTTAAGTTGGATAGGAGGTGGGGGAGGGCGCTTTAGCCCTCCTAGATCTTCTAATTCCAAGTTCAAGGGTTGATAATTGATTTTAATGAGAGACAATATTGGCAACAGATACAAGCAGTGACTTCAATCTTCCCTTTTGCTTACTTGGGTCAAAGAGGCTAATTATCTCAAAAGTGAGGCAGAAAGGTGAAACTTCACTATCCTCCTTAGGAAACAAACCAAAATGTGTTTAAAGATTTAGCTGATATAATTGTAACCAGTGAAAATGAACAGACTTGAGTCCATTATCTGAACCAACAGGGCTCTATGGTTAAATGAAAGAACTGTGCCCTAGAAGTCAGGACACCTGGATCCCACATCTGACTCAACCCCTTGTAAGCTGTGAGTCCTCAGGGAAGTTACAACTTTTATTTTCCTAAAAAACATGAGGGTTTAAATTACCAAGGAATCTGTTTCATTCCTAAGCTAAGATCCTATTTCATTCCATTTCTAAAAGCTCTAACCATTTCCTCATCTACTCCTGAATAGCAGTGTCCTTCCAGTTGATTGTAAGATTTTTAGCCACTGAATAATCCCATATTCATGCCTGTAGGTCCAGACATCTTGACTCTGGTGGTGGGATCTGACATCAGCCACTGTCCCAATACTCCTCGACCTACCTGCCGTGGCTATCTACATAAGAGGACTCACTCTGGCTTCATGAAGGGTTGGAGGAAGAGGTGGTTTGTGCTGAAACATGATGGCTGCCTTCACTATTACAAACATAAAAAGGTAACTGAGGGTAGGGGTAAGGGCTGACCCTGGTATAAGAACAAGAAGCTATAGGGAAAGCAGTCCCATGGACTATTCCATGTCCCAAGTATTCCCTTGTATGGTACCATGTTGCAAGATTGTGGAAACAGTGTTTTCTCCTGTGACTTCTTGGTAACTTTTCTTCAAAAGCTTGGAGAATTATAATTTATTTTATCTGCTGCTGTATAAATCAAGGCTGGTGTAAGTTTCTATCTTGTCTGCTCCTATTTTCAGATTCTCTGTGAAAACTTTCTTATCAAAGCCAAGAAAATAAGATCCAAACTGAATACCTAGAGAAATCAAGGTGGGCCTATGGCAAAGCACAGCTGGCTGGGACTGCAGAGCCCAGGCACTGTCTCCTGTGTGATAAGACTTGGATATCATTAAGGCTTCTGAGGCACAGCACCAGGAAGTGGCCTGGAATACCTTGTTTCATTTTCCAGATCTCCTAAGTGATTTCTACCTATAGGTGAAGATTGGAATCATCTAGGGAATATTCTCAAAATATGCAGACTTATTTCTTCTCCCAGATGTTTCTTATTTGGCAGGTCTAGGATGGGGCCTAGGCCTGTCAATATGGGGAAATGTTTTCAGGTGGTTCTAATATGCAGTTCACATTTTGTTAGCATAAGTGTTTTCTCAGCCCCATAAAATCCAGTGTCTAATATTTTTTGATCAGATGCAAACATGGTAAAAACAGAGGTTTCACAGGGACATCTCAATTTACAGCTTCTTTTGAAAATAGTCTGGATGTTGGCAGGAGCTAGATGGACTCTTTTCCCTAGGGAGTACATATACCCTTGTATCTTCTGTCAAAGAACCACCTATTGGCTTCACTTTGACCACATTTGTGACCGACCTGTATTTGGAGTTTAAAGCAGGAATTTTAATCTTTTACCTCATTCATTACACAATCTTATTTTTTCTCACTTTAATTTCTATTTCCCTAGTTTCTTAACTTTAAGTTGTATGTATATATGTGTGTGTGTGTGTATATATATATATATGTGTGTGTGTGTGTGTGTGTGTGTGTGTGTGTGTGTATGCATAATGTTAACCATCTATCTATGACACAGAACATGAAGTGCTCTACTTCCATGGAAATGTGAGCCCTATAAACTACTTGGAAAAAAAATTTGTCTCCTTCCAGTGCAGGAAAATAGAATTCTTTCTACTTAGGATGAGAAATAATGATCTATCCTTAATTTCTGTTGTCTGAGTACTAAAGTGGAACAGACCATAAATTTCCAGTCTGGGTGTTGTTTCAGAAGCCCCAGAGTTTTCTGAAGTACACAGGCACATTGACTTCTCCCTCTTGCATCCTGAATCTTCAAGAATGGACTCCTTGAAATTGTGCATTCTTTTTTAAGTTTTCAAGCTGATTTTGATTTGTAGCCTAGGTGAGTATCACAACAAAGTTTATCCCCATCCAGTCAAAAGACAAAAATTAAAACCCCTCATCTGAGCTTGCAAATTGTTCTTGAGATTGATATCCTGAGATTATGTACTTCCTGTCCTTGACTGTAATTTGGTTCCCTCTTGTAAAATAGTAATAATAGTAGATGTTAGTTTTTAAGGTTGTTTTCAGCAAATTAAATACATAAAACAACTGTAAGTCAGACACTCTTTGTTTGAAGATTGCTGGTTTTTGAAATTCAGAAGGCTGGTGGAACCAATATTTTAGGTCTGGGTTTGCCAGACAATGGTCATAGGACTAGGGTTGCTTGCAGGTGTTGTATTTGGCTTGCATAGTGTTTTCATAAAATTTTTAATTAAATGCATTCAAGTGTAGCATGTGCTATGCAATTTTCCATAATCCCCACTACTCCTCATTTCCTTACACTGAGCCCAGTCATTTGAATTACCCACCAGGCACTGTTGGGATTTGAGTGTATGAATTCTGGGGTAGAATTTATGTGAAAAAGTTGGAACTTTAGTGATAATAATAGTTGGAGTTAAAATATTTTTTAATTGTGTCTAGTTTTCTTTTGAAAAGAATTGTGAATTTTACAGTTTGTACACAGCTAAGGAAAAACTATCATGAACAAATGCAATTGTGGCCATCATTGCCACAATAGGTATCAATATGGAGATGGAAATTTAAAAAATGCAACTTTATTTTGTTTATAAAGAGCCAAAATCAGATCCCTTGGAGTGCTCCAAATTCCAGAATACATTATGTCTGATCTTTAGAATAGACTCAGAAGAGTTAATGGTGCATAAAAAGAACATAACAGAATAAATTAGCAGAAAATGAACTCGGCCACACAGTATTCATCCATGCAGCAAATATTTATTGAGTCTTTTTATAGCCAGGCATTAAGTAAGTACTGGGCAGGCAACAAAACAGACACGAAGCCTGCCCTGTTTGTGCTTATAGTCCTGTGGAAGAGACTGTTATTAAATAAACATGCAATTGTGATTAGTCCTAAAAGTAAAATTATAGGGAGAAGAAAATTGCAGCAGTCGGGATGGAATCAAGAGACAGACTCATAGAATGCTTTTAAACAAGGGAAGTTTAATATAAAGAGTTGTTAAATTATAGTAAAAGAATAACTACAAGATATAAGAAAATCCTATATGGCACCAAGATAGCATATCAAAGAAATGACTTACTTGGAAGGGGTCCCCTCTCTAAGGCTAGAGATTCAGATCTCATTAAAAAATTATTTTAATTCACAGGATGGCAGCACTCACTGCTTTGCCAAGCCACTGTTAAGTCTATAATCATAGGACAAACAGAAAACAACCCTTTTGGGCACAGATGGGGCAGGCAAATCTCAGCTGGTTGTTGCTGCTGGATAGTTATGCAATGAGAGGAGGGTGCTCCGGTGGCAAAAGGTCTAGGGTATGAGGTGTCCCTTTTATAAAGACCTTGTCAAGAAATGGCAGTCTGGAAAAGGCTATAAGAAAACAACAACAACAACAAAAAAAACCTAGAGGAAGAGGGAAGTGAGCAGTGAAAATGAGGACATCAAGGTGGGCAGGAGACCTAGAGCATAGGAAGTCCATATGGAGAGAGTTGCAGGAAGGTGATCACCAGGCCAAACTAAGGCTGCAAGGTTTCAGGAGCACATCGTGTTTTGAGTGCATGGCTGAGACAAAGCACCCCTGACGTTCATACATTCACACTGTGGACCCACCCTGTTGCAGCTGAAAGAGCAGGATCATCCCTTCCCCTGCAATGCTCCTCTAGCACCCTCTACTGAAAAATCTTAGCACCATGCTTAATGTAAAGGAAAATGTAAATGTAATGTCAACCTCAAGGAATTCAATCCATTACTACGGTGCATATTTTAAGAGTTGAATTTAAACAGAGGCTGAGAGGCAATAAATTGACCATTGGAACAAAAATAAAATGAATGGCCTAGATAAATTAGGATGGGGCAGGAGAATGTAATGAATTCCTTTCCAAGGATATAACATGTTAGGTGATACCTAAAGGTTGAATAATAATTAGCCAGCCAGGAAGTTGGAATGAACATTCTCCAGGCAGGAGAAACAACATGTGCGAAATGTTTCTCCAGGCTGGAAAAAGATGTGTCATGTTTGAGGTCCTTAGAAAAAGTCTAGTGTAGCTAAAGCCAGAGTGGAAAGTGGAGAGCAGAAAAAGAAGAAAGTTAGGCATAGAATGTAGGCAGGAAACCAATCATGCAGGCCCCAGAGACCATAAAAGGGACTTTTGCACATACTTCTAACTACAATAGAAAGCCATCAAGTGTTTTAAGTAAGGCGATTTTCAAAAACTCATTCTTAGTGTTGAGAATGAATTGAAGGGTGATAAGAGTGGAATGAAAATTCCACTTAGAAAGCCAATGCCATAGTGTAGGCAAGAGGCAACAGTGTTGACCCAGGTAAGGGTATTTTACTAGACAAATTTCGAGATATCTTTAAGAACCAGAAATACTAAGATTGGGTGATGGATTAAATGCAGTATCTTAGTTTTCCAGGACTGCTATAACAAAATATCATAAACTGGGCACCTTATAAGCAATGGAAATTTATTTTGCACAGTTCTGGTGTTTGAGAAGTCCAGGTTCAAAGCACCAGCAGATTGACTCCCTGGTGAGGACTCCCGTCCTGGTTCATAAGCAACCACTTTTCACATGTCTCACATGGTGAAAGGGACAAGGGATTCTTAGGAGTCTTTTTTGTAAGAGTCTTAATCCCATTCATGAAGGCTTCATCCTAGTGACCTAATTTCCAAATATCCCACCTCCAAATGCCTCTACATTAAAGAACGAGGTTTCAACACATTAATATGGAGGGGAGGGGAATATCCTGTCTACAGCTTAGAGAAAGGTTAGCTAAGGATGGCTCTGAAGTTTTTTCAAAAGTAATTGGTTGGATAAGGTAGCACTTTCTGGAACAGGAGCAGGTCACAGAAGTATAGAGTAAGGAAAGGTCAGTAGTTCGGTTTGAACTGTGTGGTATTGTTGACGTTGTGGATGCCTTTCTTATGTAGGCAATTGGATATTCAAGATTGGAGCTAGGAAGAAAAATTGAGAAGTATGTGTGCGTGTGTGTGTGTGTGTTAGTTATATTAAAAGATATACAGATAGATAAATATTATAATATGCCATGTAGTGAATATGTGTAGTATTTAAAATCACAGAAATCAATGCCATTGCTAAGAGAGAGAATGTAAAGGGAAAAAAAAAAAAAGAGATCCCTTAACTTAAGCTGAGGGTGGGCAGAAAAGGAGGACATAGGAAGAGTGATTGAGAACAGCATTCAGAGACCAGTTTTTGAAAAGCTTAACTGCAAAAGAGACTAAAGAAGCAGATAACTTAAGAGTATCTAATTCATATACAATTAATGCAACTACTAATATCATTTAATTTGTCTGCTATCACTATTTTTCTTTCAATTTGCCCCTCTGTTTCATATTTCTTTTCCTCATTTTTCTTTCTTTCAGTAATTAAACAGTTTCATTGTTCCATATATATCCCAGTTATTAATTCTTTTAATATAATTTTAATAGTTACCTAAAATTGTGCCTCATGTATTGACATATTAGAATTTAATATATATTACTACTTGTACTATCTTATGGAGTTCATAGCATCTAATTTAACCATGCTCTAAGTAATATGTTCATGGTCTCATATATCTTAATTCCACACATAGTATAAATCCTATGACACATTATTGGTATTCTTTTATACTTATTCATCTACTTACCCTTCCTATTAATATTCCTCTGGCATCTTCAAATGTTTAACCTGGGGTAATTTTTCTTTTTCTAGCAGGACACTGTTTAGTGAGTGGTCTACTGGTGATTAATTTTTTAGTTTTCATTGGCAAATATCTTCCTCCTTAATGCTTTTAAGAACTTTCATTGGCTACAGAATTATATATTTGGTGGTTATTTCCTTTTAGAACTTTGAATGTATCTTTACATTTTCTTTCGGCTTTCATTGTGACGATAAGATTCTCAACTACTTTTTCAACAGAAAGCTAAGAGAAAACTGTTGTCTCTCTATGCTTTCTTCTGTGTGTATTCTTCTGACATACTTGCAATTGTATAATTTAATTGCAAATTAAGTCTACAAAGTTCTTAACTTCAGTACTTACATTTTTACTTTTACTTTCTATTTTGATTTTTTTATGGTTTCCTGTTTATGCTGAAATTCTCAAGCTTTTCTTTCATTTCTTTTAATATATTAACCTAGTCATGTTAAAGTCCATGTCTAATGACTCCTTTATCTGGATGCCCCATAGATCTGTTCTGTCATCTTCCATTTCTGTAATTTTGTTTATGTGAAAAAGATAGGAGTACTCATAATTCAAGGTCATCTCAATCTTATCAGTGCTGGAGTGGTTGTAAGACAACCTTCAGACCCTGTGAGGGTTGGTCTTTGCCTCATTCACCTAATTTCTGGGGTTATTCTTCAGAGTTCTAGCTCAGCATGACCTATTAGGAATACCTCCTTAGTTAGCTCCATGACTGTCGAATGCTCTGTTCACTTCTCAGCCTCTTGAAATGGATATGATCCTGATGTTGGGCTCTTCTGCTGGATTTTACTCTCATTAATATTCATTTTATTCCTAGCTCTGTGCTGTATTCAGAGACATTTATATATTTCAGCTTTTCCATTTTCTCAGCAGTAGAGGTGATACTTGATCAATTAGTTTGCCATTACCAAAAGAATTCCAATGACAACTGACAAGGAAGGTGGTATGAAGGAAAAACTGTTTTTTTCATAGTTTTTAAAATGTAAGTTACCAATTTAAATGTGAATGCTGAGAGTTAAGTACAGAGAAACAGAGAAAAGAGTTAGAGACACAAAAGAAGAGGAATTATTGGTAAACCTATTTACTACTTATCCTAAAAGTTGGCTATATCCAGGCCACTAGTGCCAATAGCAGATTGGACTTTATGAAAATTAAGACTGAATGTTCAACTAAGTTAAAAATAAAAGGAGGCATTCCCTATACAGTGTAGTGAAACAAGCCAGTTTTTGTTCTATTCTATGAATCTATGTATGCAAGAACCCAAATGTGGGTGTGTGTGTAGGACTGGGAGGCTCTTCACACACTGGGCTTTACAGATGCTCAAAGAAAAAAGCAGTGTACTGTGCTGTAAATACTTGTCTCCATTTCAAGACTTCTGATTGTCATTGCATATTTGCTGTGTTGGAAAAAGAGTCTAACGGATGGCATAGCACACATAGTGAGAGGAGACTTCATTTTCAACAAATATTAGAATTGGAAACATGAAATAGGATTAATTATTTCAGTTATGTATGTTGAATTTCTTTTGTAAATAGGCTTCTTCATCTACATTTCCTTTTATCAAAGGAAAGTGATGCATACTCCCTTCAAAAGTTTTCAAGAGGTTAACAATTCATCTTACAGAATTGAAAAGTTCTGTAACTAAATGTAGGCAGGGAAGAGAAGTGAATAGTATGGACTCTGAAGGTCATTCTGTCTTTGCAGACCACGGTCTTTTTTTTTTTTTGGTATTGAGGATTGAACTGAGGAGCACTTGACCACTGAGCCAAATCCCCAGTCCTATTTTGTGTTTTATTCAGAGACAGGGTCTCACTGAGTTGCTTTAGCGCCTTGCCTTTGCTGAGACTGGCTTTGAACTTGGGATTCTCCTGTCTCAGCTTCCCAAAGTGCTGGGATTACAGGCATGTGCCACCACACCTGGCTCAGACCACAGTCTTGGAATAAAGATTTTATGCTACCACTCTTAGTCACCGAAGGCTTACTAAAAAAGTGGGTAGCTATTGGGACTTACCCTAGAATTGATCCAAGAGGCATAAGAAAACCAGGCCCAGGGACTGGGGTTGTGGCGCAGTGGTAGCGTACTCACCTAGCGCGCGTGAGGCACTGGGTTCGATCCTCAGCACCACATAAAAATAAAATAAAGATATTCTGTCCACCTGCAACCAAAAAATAAATATTTAAAAAAAAGAAAAAAAAAGAAAACCAGGCCCAAAGAATGGGTTTGAATGGACAGTGGAAGAAAACAATGTAGTTGATTTGTGAGGGCACTTTGTAGCTATTCTTGTCACCTAAATGGTTTTATGCCTATTAGATATCCAGACAGAGACAGTGCTGGAGCACTGGATAGAGATGTGGAAAGAGATTCAGTGGTGTTCATCATTTGCATGTGTAGATGATATTGTATGCTAGGAAGTCACCTAGGAAGATAGCTGGTGGGGCAAGAGGAAAACCAGAGGGTTCAGAGGAATGTGTCTTGAGAGTATGAAGTGAGCAGTAGAATGAAATGCTACTGAAAAGTGATTGTGCATTAGACAAGAGCATCTTGGTGGGAAAGTGAACCTGTCTTGCTGTGACTGGCCTTGTCTGGATTTAACTTATCTAGATTTTTAATTTTGCTCTTTTTTTCAATGTAAGTCACATTTGTCTTTGCCATCTCAGGGGAGAAGGGGGAAACTCTTTTGAATGCCATTTCGTGCAACTAGTTTTCATTCCTCTTCTCCCTTCCTAATGAAAACTTTTTGAGGGAGCCTTCTCACACTGTCTTTCTCTTTCTTTTTCTATCCCACTGCAATCAAGTATCTGCTTGAGGTGGTGGTTTAAATTACAAGCATGCTAGATTATCCAAAAAGAATGTGTAAGATGAGAAAAACAACAGGTCACCAGAATGTAATAAGAAATTATGTCTGCTTGATAAGGCTTTTATGCGAATTAAATTAAGTTACATGGAAACTAATCACTACAGGGGGTACATAATTTCAAATACTATACTAGAGTCCATCTTTCTCCATTTTACCCAATTTTCAGTAAACTGCCCGTGGTCAGGTAACTAATCAGAGAGTCAGATTCAAATTCAGACATGCTTGGTTAAAAATATCAGATCGCATTTATTCTCTCTTTCTATTACATCAAGCTTCCATCCTCATGCCTTTTTTTTTTTTTTTTTTTTGGTCATTTTTATGCCTACCTGCAAACTACCTGCCCCTAGAGACTACAGACCCTTACCTAGCTCCTGTCACACCATGGTGCTTTGCCGAAAGTTGCCGATCTGCTTCTAATGCAGATCTCAGCTATCTCTAGTTTCCTATCCCACTTGTTTCCATGTCCTGTCATTACTAAAGAAAGCTAGGAGACCACAAAGAAGCAAATGGAAGACCTATTAGGTAAAATTTGTGACCATCATTTTCTGAGTTTATGGGACTAAAACAAAGACATACCCATGTAAAATGCTTGCAGCATTCAGAAAGAAAGGAATGAGTATAAAAGTGTGTGTATGAGAGACAGAGACACAGACACAGACAGAGACAGAAAGATACACGCACTCAATATAGTAGGAATCTTAAGGAAGTCTCCAAATTTCCATACTTCATTGGAACCGTATTTGTAATTTCGGAGTTACCCAGTAGGTGGAGTAGCTTACTCACAGTTAGTTTTTTCATACCCCATAGTACACAGTAGTTCAAATCAAAATTCTTGTTAATGTTGGATACATGAGAAATAATTTATACCTACCTCCTTCATTTCCAAAATAAGAAAATGAACTCTAAATATAGAGTTAAAAACAGAATGTCCAGGACTTAACTCAAGTACTTGATGTCCACTGAAATCCCTGGATTGATACTGGTTACCTGCCTCCAACTTTGCGTGATTTCCCCTATGAAGCCCATGCAATGGCATAAGCAGCTAGTTCTGGGTTAGGAGGGCTTTAGGGTATTAGAGGGAGGTTTTATGTCATAGGATGACCATTTTTTCTCAAGATGATACCCTTTTGGACCTACTTCTATTAAAAAGCCTCCCCGACAAGAGGACATACTAGAACAGAAATTCACCTACCCCTTTGTTTTTCTGACTTTCTTCTGTTACCATCTGCTTTTCCCTGCACAATGAAAGTATATACTCAGTAAATTAGAAGAAAGCAAGGCTTTGTTTCCATGCCCACTGTTAAAAGATTTATTCCTGGGAGAAATTCACATTTATTCAGTTACACACCAAATATTTACTGATAACTTACTTATGTGCTAGGGATAGAGGTATAAAAATGATAGAAACAGCCCACGGTTTTCATGGAATTATGTTTTACTATAGTCAAAAGACAGAATAGAAATAAGGCAATTATAGATACTTATAAATTATTTGGATTCGAGAGTGGCAGGAAGATGGGATGCAATTCAGAGGCTATATCCAAGGAATGTCAGAAAACTTGTCTGTGAAGATGATGAGTAAGGTATTAAAAAAAAAGATGTGGGAGAATGAGTAGTTAGAAGAAATAGCTAAAACAAGGGACCTGAGGCAGAAGCACAGAACTGTTCTCAATCATAATATTTTTTAAAAATTTTTTTAGTTGTAGATGGACACAATGTCTTTATTTTATTGCTTTGTATGTGGTGCTGAGGATCGAACCCAGGGCCCCACGCATGCGAGGCAAGCGCTCTACCACTGAGCTACAGTCCCAGACCTCATAATATTCTTAATAAGCATCGGGTAGTTTATCAGATTGTTTCATAAGTGTTGCTACGTGGTATGAAGAAAGATACTAAAGGAAATCAGTTTTAAATGAGGGAAAGAAAGGATCTTTCTGGAACCTGTCAAGCATGTATCCCTTCCTTAGTGTGGTGGGACTGGGCAATGAGTGCAGCCTCATGACACAAGTACAAGGGTACACCAGTAAAAGGGGAGGACATCATAAAAAATCATAAAGACCCATTGATGGGACAAACTGGTGACTCCAAGTATAAATGGTCATTACTTAAAAGCAGCTCTTTCAAAAGCTTTAAGAAAAAATAATCTGCCCAGCTCTAGCTCTCTGAGTGTTTCTCAAAATGTGACTTGAGAACTGCAAATTAGAACCACCCAGGCACTTGTCAGATACCCCAGGCATCACATCAGGAATTCCAAATTTGAACTGATGCTCTGTAGAATTTATATTTTCCAAGAGCTTTAGCTCTTCAAATAGTATGCCCTTCTTCTCCCTTGCACAGGTTCAGTTCCTCTAAATAGGAAGAGGTTAAACACCTGAGAGAAAAGATTAATGCATGCAAAATAACCTTCAAAACACTAGAGAGTTGTTAAGAGATGTTTAATTTTTCCCTTTACAAAAAACAACATAGATTTATTATTGTAATTCAGGATTTTTTATCTATAATATTTAAAGAGGCATTTTTCTTTCTGGGTTTGAATAAAGAAAGAGCATTAAGCATTCTTCAAGGCCACAATATTATTTTTCCTACGCATGCTGTAATTTTGTGAGCTGTAATGTGTTCTCCCTAAATGTCAAAAGCATAGAGCTCTCACCTCATCCTGGTTTGGGGACATGATGAGGAGGAAGTTCTGTTAGTGAAATGTGGGTTGGGAGAATGCAATTTCAGCTCCTGCAGCAGACAACAATGATGACATAGCAAATGGATTTGGAATAATGAAGAAAATCAGTATGTTCGTCATGTACACTGGAATCTTTGTATTTGACTTAGAAAACTATGCCCAAAATGCTAGGATAAATTTTACCTATCTCCCATCCTTAAGTAGGTACTAGAATTTTGTTAATCTTTCCACTGATCCAACTTCAGTAATCAAACAAAAGACCAGGATTATCCACTTGCCCGGTATGATATAACCAGGTATTTTTTTTTAATTTTCCTATGCATTTCCTTTTATTTTTTATCTTCAAAAAATTGAATAGAAAGCACATAACTTCTTTCTCGCACAGGTTTTTCTAGTAGGGCATAATGTCTGATAGCATTAGCAGCAGTCCCTGCAGCAGGGCCTTTGGAGAAGATGTTTCTGAAGCTGACAACCTTTGTTCAAGGACTATTAAACCACTGTTCACACTTCTTCAAAGACTTTTAACCAAAATGTTATTAGAGTGAAAATCATTTTATGGCTCTATAGTACATTATTTTTTTTCCCCTGAAATGGCCTTATCTCTTTTGAGTGAAGTATCTGCTAGATCAGTGAAAGAATTAGTCAATTAAAGTTACTGTCCTTTTTTTTTCATGAGAAATTCTTGGGGTACAAACTCCAGAATTGGCAATTAAGATACATTATTCATGAGGTACAAATGTCCTTTGCATTTTTCCCTTTGGGACAAGTTTATCATCCTTGTTTACATGAAGGGTATTTGCTTGCAGATCTGCCCTTTTACTTCAGAACTGAGATAATGTTTCCATTCAAACTGAGTCATCCTTGTCCTAAATATTGCATAATGGCACAGTCTGCCATCTCCCGTTTGCTTTGGCCAAACACAATGACAAGGCAAACGAGGCTATGGTTCCTGAATCTGTTTGTACTCATTGCCATTTTTTGTGGTGGTCAGATGTGTTTGCTATATTGCAAGGAATTATAACATTGAATGAGTTGCATAAAATTCTACTCAGGAAATCTTACAGAGCCTGCAAATGGAGTGCCTGCTATAGCTATGAAAAATGTGTTCTGAAAGCACAGAAAGAACATTTGCAACTTGAAACTTTTCATCAGAAATTGAGAGAGCTCAAGGTCAGTTTAATATTAATTCTCCCCCTAGTTCTTTCATCTAAGAGATATCAAGTTGCATTTGAATCTGGCAAAGAGATATGAATGTAGGCCAGTTTAGCCTTCAAAGGACAAATTTCTTGAGAAATATTCTGTAGCCATCTATTAAGGCTTGAGTATCATTAGATTATTTTAAGGTGAAAATGACCAAAACTTGCCTTTTCATTGAAAGGGAAATTCATTTCTGGTAAGTTGAAATTGCTTTTGAATAATTTATAGGGAACAGAGAATTCATCAACTCTGATATCATCAGCAGCCATGAGATTGCATTGTTCTATAATGGGTGCTATGGGAACTAGGAAGCTGGAGTTGGTTAGCATGAGAATTTCAATCCAGAATCTCATGTAGGGTAAAGGCAGGTAATATTTAAGAAAGGAAAAGCCCAAGTTTAAACTAATTATATACAAGTAACCTTTAAAAAAATAGCTTCCTTGTAAAAGAATCTCTGTAGCCTTCCCACTCCCACACAATGTTGATATTCAAATTCCACCATTGTAAAATTGGCCGGGGCCAATATGCAACCCTCTTTCTAGTAATATCACCTCCACGGTTTCCTCCCTTACATTAGGTGAGGAGATGAAGATAACAGGAACAAGACAAAGAAATAAAGCCAAATACAATTAAAATACGATAATCCAAATAAAATAAGAAAAGACTACTAATTCGTTATTGATCAGCTCCCTATTTTTTTCTATTCAAATGTTGGAATTCTTTCTCTTACATAAATGCACACGTTTGTATAATGAATTATATCCTTAGTCCTTTTTGTTCTTTATTTTGATATAGGATCTTGCTAAATTGCCAAGGCTGGCCTCAAATTTGCAATTCTCCTGTTTCAGCTTCTCAAGTCTATGGGATTACAGGCATGTGCCACGGTGCCCTACTCTCTCATTCTTTGGGGCATGCTTCTGAAACATACTATTTTTAATCTCAGACCCAATTCATCAATTTATAATATAGGGACTTTTGCAATACACCATGCTTAATCTTCTTGTTCATTAATTTTAAGTACTTTTACTGACCATCTTTTATATGTAAAGGACATGGATAATCATTATATTAGAAACCAAGTTGAATAAGACAAAATTCTTACACTCATAATAGGTACTGACTGATCTAAAACTTCTAATGCGTGTATGACTTCCACATGCAATGTGGGAAACAGAATTCCATCTGGAAGCAACAGCCTGAGGAAAGTCCAGGCAGGATTGTGTTGAGACTTAACCAGGTAGCCATAAGTCAGCCAATTTGATTGTATCACGAAGTACTGTATGTGGAAAAGACAAATGGAAAAGACTACAAAAAAATGTTAGTCCGAAAGACTAACTTTACAGACTTGGACTGTAAAGATAGCCCAAAGCCAAATACTAAAGATCTTTGAATTCAGACTATAAAAATGCACCCTATTTTGGTGTCGATGAAGAACCTCTGAATGGTTTTGAACCCCAGAAGCATAACCTAAAACAGAACGGAAGATTTTTGGAAGATTTTGAAGTGGTGCTGGAAACTTGGGATGTAGGATGGGTCAAGAAACCTTTAATTTAGGCAAGAAATAAGAGACTGAATTTGAGTGGTGGCACTGAAAATTAAAGAAAATCAACCTTAGGAATATCTTGTTTAAGCATCTGCTAATTGGAACTCCTGCTGCTATCCTGCACCCCTTTTTTCTAGTCTTGAATCCTCTATGCCACTGTAGGCACTCTTTTTATTTTTTAAATGATGTGCTATTTTTTTTTATATCTTTATTTATTTTATGTGGTGCTGAGGATCGAACCCAGTGCCTCATGTATGCGAGGCAAGCGCTCAACCGCTGAGCCATAACCCCAGCCCCTAGGCACTCTCTTTTTCAGTTCCTGTACTTCAGCTTCTACACTATTACAGAAGCACATGTTAATATATACCAAATTTTCCTTTAATATTTTGATAATGATATTTCAATATAATTGCTCTGCTTTGTAATCCTGTGTAGTTTGATTTATACATTTAAAAATGTTAGTCCGAAATCTCCAGACTACCGAAGATCAAGAATTTGTAGAAACCTTGTAAAGTTTCAGGTCATCTTTTGAGTTTGCGGGAATCACAAGTTTCTGACCATCTCCAAGGTATATGTTCTTGAGGGAAAATATCCCAACATTCACACTTTTTGAAGGTAGTCTTGCCTTTGCCCATTACCTGCCAACCAAAGAAGAAGTTCCCCTCACTTGTTACCTCATGGAAGGTTTCACTTCTTTTATTATTTTTTAAAACTTCTTCTAGGTTATGAGCATTCTAGAAACATGTTCAGAATACCATTATTTCTGTAACTAAGCACAATCTCAATCTGCATTTTGCTTTGTTTCTGGAAAGTTCTTTCTATGACAAATAATATGCTATACTCTTCCTGAATCTAAGTCCCTTTATTGTTGTTGCATACCAGAAACTGACCACTTTCAAAGCTGAATGCCAAGTCTCCTCTGATTCTCTTCCTTACAGGAGGGAGCAGGAGGTGAGTAGAATTTCCTGCTGTAATCTAATGCTGCACTGTACAGTGCACCTGGACAAGCCTGTTTGACCATCCAGTGATGTGGAGAGGAAGGAAATTGTTGATTAAAGAATGTAAAGAGGATATTTTCAGGGACAGGGAGTGCACCAAACTTTTCCTTAGTTGTGTCTGACTAGATTCACTGAATATTTGTGTGCTGAGAATCTTGGCACATGTGCACAAACTGATAACCTCTGTTACATAAATCAAAAGCCACAGGCTTGGGACACACACTGCAAATAAATGCACACAAATATTTTCTTTATTAACATTATAATCAAACTAAAATAATTTTAGTTTCACAATAATTTTATGATAGGGCCTTCAACTTACTTCATTTCCTATGAGTAAAAGATGAAATTGGTGATAGAAAATACTATGAATACTATAAAACTTAGGGGAAATTTCAATGTTTTGTTTTTATTAGATCTTGTTTTCTTATTTTACATAGCTACCAAATGACTAATGAACAAATAATTTGCTAAAAATCATACACAATTTTTTATGAATATTCTCTTACATTATTGGAAGCAAATAAGTCCATGAGATTTCAGGGTTTCTTTTAAAAGTCTGTAACTTAGCATTTTCAGTAATAATAATAAAAAAAATCCAAGATGAAGTTTGATCATTAAGATCAAAGTCACAGGGGCTGGGGCTGTGGCTCAGTGGTAGAGCGCTTGCCTCGCATGCGTGAGTCACTGGGTTCGATCCTCAGCACCACATACAAATAAGTAAATAAATAAAATAAAGATATTGCATTCATCTACAACTAAAAAAATATTAAAAAAAAAAAAAGATCAGAGTCACAAACACAATAATGTCTAATATCACAAAAGGTAGGCTTAGGATCAAATGACTTTTATAAGTTGATAGTTGTGGGTAGGATACAAATACACAGTACAGAAAGCCACATGGGTATTTATGCAACACCAAAATTGCCAAGGGGTTGAATTGGACCATAAGCATCCAGAACACAAAACTGAAATAATAAATGCAAAAAATGCTTACTCTCTGGTAACTGTGAAGTTATTGTTTAAGTAATAATAGCACCATAGAAACCCTACCCAAACCCTATGCCCAGGAAAGAGGATAACTGTCACAGAAAAGGACAAAATGAATAAGGTATTAGGAAATAAATGGGGGCAGAGAGTAAAAGGAATGTGGCATATCAAATTCCTAAGAAAGGAGATAGTGAAGATACTGTGTGCAGAATAATACTGAGGTATTCATAGTAGTCCATGGGGGAGAAAATTATGGATAATGTATTCAATGTATTGTTTTTCATAAGTAAATCATTTTCAATAACTTAATAGTGTATGTATTTTTCTACAATTATAGCTTTCCTGATTTTCTAGTGTTTGATTGTCTTTTCTTTTTAAAATGAAATAATGGTAGATATTTTCCTAAACATTCCTCCTTAAGAAAAAAATTTTAAAAGAATTGAAAAGTATGTCCCATCTCCCATGTTACATTTTCTGCTCTTATAATGGATAGTCTAGTCCAGTGATCCTTGAGCTTATTTATGACATAAATCTTCAGAAAAATTTTAACATATGTCCCTATTTTATTTATTAATCAAGTAATATTGAATAATATTTTCTTAATTTATATTTCCCTGATATATGTAGATATTTTTAAATTACACAAAAATAGAAATTTTAAACGGTGAAAAAAGAAAAAACTACTAAAACTCATTTTACTTATTAAAGTTCTAAAAAAATCTATGTTCTCTTTCATTGTAAAAATATTGTTATTGAGATGAGTTGATAAAATATACCTCATTATGTTAAAAAGTCATGCTTTGACTCAGGAATTCAAAGGCCTAGTTCAGAATTTTGCTTATATTTCTATGTCATTTTAATAGCTGTCATAACTAAAACAAACACTTCTCAAAGATACCAACCATCTGAATGAAAGAATCACTTTATTGGTGCCTTTTCTAAATCCTGGTATCCATTTTGCAATCTCATCCACCAATTATGCAAAATTTTTTCCTTGAAATATGGCTAGTAAATTTCCATCTCCCCTGATGTCAGTCAATCATCCATGCAAACTAACTGGGCAGTGGTGCATTTTACATCTCATCTGGAGATGTAAAAATCCAAGTTCTTTAAGTATGCAGATATCCTCTTTTATAGGTGAAGTCCACTGTTTATGCCAGCTAAGTCATTAGATAGAAACATTCCCAAAATCCTTTCTTCATAACATGAGTTTCTTTTAAAAGAGGTTCCTTTCTCATCCATTATTAAAATGTGACCTTTACCTTGAAGGGGCAAAGCAAGCTCATTCTTTTCAAATATCTGCTCTGTAGTACACTACTGATAGCTACTTGACATCACACACACACATACACACACACAAAAAAAAATCAGCAAACTTGGCAGGCAAAGTTTGGTTGTTATTAGATTTTTTATTATTAATAAAGGAAGCAATCCATCTTTAAATTTGACATATCTTCCTGTAACACAACCAGCACATCTCTGTGTTGTGCAAAAGATTTTATGCTCACTGACCTCACATCATAAAATTATTATAAAAAATTTTTAAATATATAAAGTAATCAAAGTCCTCAATTCACCTAACACACATTAATTTAACACTGCAATATGCTGAACGTAAACACATGGCCATCAGTGTACAGTCTATACTCCATGTTTTGGAACTCAGTTGCCTTCAGCAGAGAGAGCCCTCAAGTACAGGTTCCTAACCTGTGAAACTCTGAAATACAAAATACAGATGATGCCAGGGACAGCTATATACAAAACATTCATAAAATTCAATTTATTATTATATTTTAGACAAAAGTCTAAAAAATAGAAGTTTTACTATTTTCTTCTTACTTTTCAGTCTTTGAGGTGCATACAACAGATACTAAGTTCTTATAAATTTGGAAATTCACCTTTTTGAAATATAATTGATTATCAAAGGCCAGTGGTTTAAGTGACAAAGTTTACTTATTAGTATTTTCAATTGTCTATATAAACACAGTGGACATTTATATAGAGTGTGTGTGCACAAATTTATTGATTCTGTTAAGAACAAATCAAAAGTGAAAGAACTGAAGAGCTAAAAAAATGATAGAAAAGTTAAAATTTAAAAAAATTTTAAGGAACATTATTAAAACAAAAAGAAATTCTGAAACATATTCCTCTAGAGATCTTTTCTAAAACACTACGGGGCCTGAGAGGAAGGGAAATCCATATTACAAAATGGTGTTGGAGCAAGAATTTCATGCTGATTCATTGATCACACAGGCCTTGGCCTTGTGTGTCCTGAGTTTTTACAAAAAGGACCTACACATAGCTTTTTCTGGTTCACTGAGAAAGTTCGAAATGTCATTCTCCCTAAAACTAGAAAAGATGCATTTGACAGCTGTAAGTACCTCCATTATCAGAATTTTGTGATCACTGTTTAAAACTCTATCAATTTGAGGTTACAGACAAAAAAAATTTAAAAGGATTACTAACAAACGTAGCCTGAAATAAATATCCAAGGAATAAAATAATAAAAAACTCGCCTTTCACATTTTGTTTTAATTGATTTTTCATGAGGTTGATAGTATACATTAGGGAACCAACGAAGGACTAAATAAGCAAATAAAATCATACAAAATGACCAAAAGTAAGTAGTTACCAGAAATTGTAAACAAAGTTTTCCTATGTGCAAGGGTATATATTCTTAATGTGTTTATTTCTGAAAATACTAACATATCATCTATTACATTCATTTTTAGAAAGACAGATTTCAGAAGTACAGTTGATTCTTATCATTGTCAGTAGCTATGGTCTATAAGGTCATAGTAAACCCTGAATTAGTTAATAGTGAACAATTGCTCCTCGGGGAAATATAGGGTTAAGTTCCTATAAGCCTCTACTCATATTTCCATCAACCAATCAATACATAACCTTGTTTTATGTGTGCTTGTTTAAAGATATCTCATTTAAATGTATTGTTGATTCATTGGTAATGAACTCACAGCCTATCGCACTATAACTTATGCCTGAATCTAGCTCACCTAATATAGATATTTTCTTCATGAGGAACCACACAGCCTTCTTGTGCTTCAAAATATTAGATAGCACTTCAGCACAAAGTTGGGGAATTTTAAACAGTGAAATTTTTAAACACCTTCAACAACAATAACAACAACAAAACATAAAAATGCAAAAGAAAAAACTAAAAAATGTTGCATTAAATAGGAAAGAATACTTGTTTATAGTATAAAACTTGAAATAAGACAAAGCATCGTCTTGCTCAATTTTGGCCAGGGACAAGGGCATTGCACAAGTCAATTTTTTTTTTTTTTTGCCACTATGCACATGACCATCAATGACCATGAAAGATCTTAGTATTGATTGAGGGGTTTAAACATAAATTTTAGCAAGAGGAAAAATTCACAAATATGAAATCCATAAATAAATTAGGATCAACTTTCCCTTATAAAATTGAAAGTAATAAATTAGTGGAATAAAACAGTGAAATACAAAAGATAACTTTCCTTTCATTGTCAAGTTTTGTTTTAAAAAAGGAGTAGAAGCTGGGCACAGTGGCGCACACCTGTAATCCAAGCACTTAGGGAGGCTGAGACAAGAGAATCGCCAGTTCAAAGCCAGCCTCAGCAACAGTGAGGTGCTAAGCAACTCAGTGAGACCCTGTCTCTATATAAAACACAAAATAGGATTGGGGTTGTGGCTTAGTGGTCGAGTACCCCTGAGTTCAATCCTTGATACAAAAAAAAGTATAATAGTAAAAATGTAGCAAATATTTATTATTATAAACAAATAAGACTTTGCCTAACATTTAATAAGTTTTTAATTTTAACAATCACTTTCCCATGTACAAATGAGAAAACTAAGGTTTAGAAAAGGAAGCAAATTCCCCCAGCTCAGCTACTAGTCAGCTGAGCAGTATCTTGATCTAGGCTCCAAAGTCAGAGTACTTCTGCAACTCTATGCTGTGTGACTTTCCTTAATATAATCCTAGTCTCTGATTTCTAAATAAATTGATTAACATAATATCATTTTGTGGCTAAAAGTCAGTTGTATTTTTAAGCAATGTGTCTTTTGTTCAGGTGCTTATAAACTTTCCATTTAAATTACTAATTTTAACCATGAACAATTATTTTGTTGATATTCTTGTAAACTTGGGTGAGGGGGAGAGCAAAATGTAGTCTTTTAGATAATACAATCTTTTGCTCTTATATTTGTTCAAGAAAACACACTTTTGGGTTTACAGTACTTTTTCAGAAAGAAATTAGGAAATAAGTTCTTCCAGGAACACAGATGATAAATACTTGTTATGTCTCTTAGGATGGTCTCTACACAGGAAAACTGAGGTATCATTTCTGCCTCTTGTTAAAAAATGACTGAACTTTCACAGGGATAAATACTTTTGGGTGATCAACAAATTGACATTTTAAATATAGTTTTCAAAGGTCTTTGATATTCTTGAAATTCTCTAGATTATTCTAACTCCTTGTAAAGATATTTACTACTCATAGATTCAGTTCATCCAAAGCTTGGATGAATGAGATCTAGATATTAAGAACTCTCTCCTGATATGTAAGAGAAATGTATAAATTTCACTTCTGGTGCTTTTGTGAACATAAAGTTGTCTATGTCCTTGAACCTCAATTCCCAGTGGAAGAATGAAGAAATGACAGACAGCACATTTTATCTCCATGAAGTAATGTGTATTGAGACGGTAGTAAAGGAATGGGGAATAGTTACCAAGAAAGCAAACTCCCAAGTTCCACTGGAATGAAGTGGTGAAGAGACCTAAACAATGAAAGATGTCTGAGCTTTATTCTAAAAGTTATGAGAACTCATTGGAGCTTTCAAACAAAGGCATGGTACACTCATATTTGCATTTTCTAAAGTTTTATCTTTTAAATATGCTGTATGAACCATTTTCTAGGAAGGAAATTATTTGCAGAGTTATTTAAGGTAAATGATTTATTCACCTTCATGGTGGGATAAGAAAAGTATAGCTTTCTGGAAATGCTCCACTAGGGCAACCACCTTACAAGAATGGAAAGACATTTTTTTCTCACCCACCTGGAAGACTCCCCAGCTTCCAGTGTCCCAGATGAACTGTTACCCCAAAGAACATTTTAGCACTGGTAGTTTTTGCCTCTTTCCTGTAAGTTTTGGGTAGGTTACAAAATATTCACTACTGATGAGGAAAGCTATTTCAGTAAGGTCAGGCTTGAGAATATTTATAACAGGAAGAAGTAATGATGAAAATTGAGCAGACTATTGACCAAGAGCATTTATTTCAAGTTTACTCACTGAAGCCTCTTTTAATTTACAGGAAAGAAGAAGGAAAAATGCCTCTCTCTTGAATAGCAAATTTCTGTTAATAATAGTTTAGATCTACTGTGTGTTAAGCATTTACTTTATCAATAGGAATTGTGTTAGACAACCAGCATATCTTGTTTTTTCATTTACTCTGCATAACAACTATATGAGATATGGGAGTTAAAGTCTTCAAAGACTCAAGTGCTTACTCAAGGTCACACAACTACTAAGTGGCATGATCAAGACTGAAGTCTTGGCCCAATATTCTAGGTCTTTCTGTTTGGCTATATTATCTCTAATATGCAGGTACATACAACAGTAACAGTATTGAATTTAGTGTCAGATTTCAGTCCACCACAAATGTTTGAGTACAGGTCATTTGAAGATTAAGTTATAAATGATACTACCCCAATTATCAGCAGCCACACAATTGGTATAAGATTCCTTCTTTTCCTCTACTCTACTGGTCTTTTGTCTATCATTTTTAGTTGGTATTTTATAGATGTACATAAAGGTGAAATTCACTATAGTGGTATATTCATATATTTTTTTGTTTTTGGTCTTTTCTTTTTTGGAACTGAACCCAGGGCTTCACGCATGCAAGACAAATGTTTTGCCACTGAGCTACATCCCAACCTAGTATATTCATATATATATGTACATAGCATGATTTGGTCAATTTAATTCTACAGTTCCTCCCTTTTCCAGGCCCTCCCCTGCCCCATTAATACCTTCTTTATGGATGTCCCTTTTATTTTCATGGGACACCCCACTTTCTGTATATTTTGCTTTCTCTAGCTTTTACATATGAGAGAAAACATTCAACCTTTGACTTTCTGGATCTGGCTGATTTCAATTAGCATTATATTCTTCAGTTCCATTCATTTACCAGCAAATGCCACAAATTTATTCTTTGTGGATGAATAAAACTCCTTTGTGTATATATACCACATTTTTTAATCCATCTGTCTATTGGCAGGCACCTGGGCTGGTTCCGTAACTTGGGTGTTATGAATTGTGCTGTGGTAAAAATGTTGATGTGCTTGTATCACTATATTATATTCTTTCTGTTTTGTCTTATTTTATGGAAGCTTTCAATACTACAAACTTTCCTCTTAGAACTGCCTTTATACTGTACCAGAGATTTTGATGTGTTGTATCTCTGCTCTTGTTTCTCAGAATTTTAAAATTGTTCCCCTTAATTCTTTGATGACCCATTCCTTGTTCAAAATTATATTATTCAATTCTCACCTATTAAAATGCTTTCTGTTTTTTATCTTACTATTGATTTCTGATTTTTTTTCCATACGATAAGATTCAAGAAATTATTTCAATTTTTTTTTCACATTTGCTAAGACTTACTTTGTGTCCCAAAATATGGTCTATTTTAGAAAAGCTTCCATGTGAAGCTGAGAAAAAAATGAATTTGTTGATGGATGAAATATTGTCTGTTAGGTCCATTTGATTAACATTATTTTTTACTTCTGGAGGGTTTTGTGCTTAAATTATGTCTGGATGACCTATTAATAAGAGAAGTGTGTTCAAATCACCCAGTATTGTTGTGTTGGGGTCTATTTGATTCTTTATATTGAATAGGGTTTTTTTGTTTGTTTTCTTTTGCTTTGTTTTAGGGGTACCAGGTATTGAAATCAGGGGCACTCAACCACTGAGCCACATCCCCAGCCCTATTTTGTATTTTATTTAGAGACAGAGTCTCACTCAGCTGCTCAGCACCTCACTATTGCTGAGGCCAGCTTTGAACTCTCGATCCTCCTGCTTCAGCCTCCTGACTGCTGGGATTACAGGTGTGTCCTTGAATAGGGTTTGTTTTATGTACATAAATGCGCTGACTTTTGCATCATAAATATTTATAATCATCATATTCTGTTGTTGGATGGTGCCCTTAGTCAGTATAAAGTTATATTCTTGGATGTTTTCTTTTTCCATCCTTTCACCTTCAGATTATGGATGGTGTTGTCTGTTAGGAGAGTACCTTGTAAGTAGCATATGGTCAGGTCTTACTTTCTTACTCGACTCTGCCAATCTATACCTTTTGTTTGAGAGTTTAGACCATTTACATTCAAAGTTATTATAGAGAGATGATTTTTATTTCCTATGGTTTTGATTATTTCCAATGTTTAATCCAGACTTGATTCTCCTTTAATTGACTATGCTTCGAGTAAGATTCATCCTTACGTTAGCTGATATTTATTTTTCATTTTTTCTGTATGAAATATTTCATGGAGTATGTTTTATAGTGCTGGATTAGTCATTATAAGATTATTTTAGTTTCTGTTTATCATGTAATTTTTTTATTGCATATTCAATTCTGAAGGATAGCTTTATAGGATACAATAAACTTGATTGGCACCCACTGTTTTTCAGGCTTGGTATACATTGTTCTAAGTAATCTTGGCTTTTACGTTCTAGGCTGATACTTACCTCTAATTGATTTACCTCTAAATGTGACCTGCTGTTTCTCTCTTGCACTTTTAAAAATTCTATCCTGTTCTGTATATTAAACATTTTAATTTCATGACAAGGATCTTTTGGGAGACTCTGAATACCTCTTGCATTTGGATTTCCATTTCATCCTTAAGGTTTGGAAAATGTTTCTGATATTATTTCATTGAAAATGTTGCGCATTCACTTTGTTTTTATCTCAATGCCTTCTTCTACAACAGTTATCCTAAGATTTGGTCCCTTAATGTTACCCCAGATTTCTTGAATATTCTGGTCATCATCTCTATGTATCTTTTCTTTATTGTTGATTTGTTTTCAAGGTTATATATTTCATATTTGAAACCTAAAAATTTGTCTTCCATGTGGTCTATTGGTGATGCTTTCAGCTGAATTTTTAAATTTGATTTATTGACTATTTCATTTCCAGAATTTTTGTTTGGTTCTCTTTCACAATCTCTATGTCTTTATCAAAATTTTCTTTTACTTTCTGTTTTTTCCCTCTTAGTTCATTCCTTACATCTTTTATTTCATTGAACATTTTAGTTATGAACTTTTAAATTCTTTACCTAACATTTCCTCCATTGTAGTGTCAATGGGATTAGTTTTTGAAGTATTGGTAGGCTGTTTGGGGAGGCTTGTTCCTTTGCTTTTTCCTATTATTTGTATTTCTTTCCATCTGCTGAGATGATTATCTCTTCTACTTTTATTCAAGAGACTATTTAGTAAGCTTCTTTATCTCAAGTACCCCAGGCTGGGTGAATATCTATGTATTAATATTTCCACTCAGGGTGTATCCTCTGCTGTGCCCTGTACCCAGCACCACTTTGAAAGAAGATACTAAACCCTATTAACTTCAGTCACTTCAGATCAAAGTCATGTACTAATAAGCCCTAGACAAAAAAAGTATTGAAAATGTTCTCCACAATTTTTCTAACTTTAGAATAAAATTGGAGTAATGTTCTTGAATAGGTTGAAAATTTAGTTGTGAAAATTTAGTTGTGAAAATTTAGTTGTTAAAGTAAAATTAAACTATTAAATCATATAGTAAAAGGGGAAACATATTTTTTTGGTGGATAAAAGTTGTAAATAATGATGGGATATGTTGTTACATATTCATACATGTACACAACATAAACAATATCACTTGGCCAATACCATTCCCCAATATTTCCTGTTTTCTCTTCCTCTCCTTCCTCCCCTAATGCCTTTCCTCTACTCTGCTGATCTCCATTTAATTTTCAAGAGAATCCTCCCTCCCTTTCTTTTTCTTTATTCTCTCTAGCTTCCACCTATGACAGAAAATATATGACCCTCAACTTTCTGAGTTTAGCTTATTTGTTTAACATAATGTTCTCAAGTTTCATCCACTTTCCTGTAAATGACATAATTTCATTCCTCTTTATGACTGAATAAAACTCCATTGTGTGTGTGTGTGTGTGTGTGTGTGTGTGTGTGTGTGTGTATAAAACATTTTCTCCATTCCTCTGTTAATAGACACCTATGCTGATTCCATGATTTGGCTATTGTGATTTGTGCTGCTATAAACATGTGAATGCATGTATCTCTATGGTCTTATGACTTTAATTCTTTTGGATAAATATCATGGAGTGGTATAGCTTGGTAATATGGTGTTTCCATTCCTAGTCTTTTGGGGAACCTTCATACTGATTTACATACTGATTGTACCAATCTGTAATCAAGGTGGGAAGATTTTTTACTGAGTCTTTCTGATTTGGATTTCATCAGGATTTAGGATCACTCTCAGAGATTTTGTGGGTGTGATTAAATTAAGGATGCTGAGATGAGGATATTATTATGTATTATCAAAATAGGCCCCATATCATCTCAATTGTACTTAAAAGATGGAGGCAGGAACATCAGACTCAGAGAAAGATGTAACAAAAGAAGCAGAGTTTGGAATGATGGGGGCCCTAAGCCTAGGAATTCAGGCATCCCTTATCTGGAAAAGATAAGGAAGTGGATCCTCACCTTGAGCCTCCAGAAGGATTAGACCCCTAACAAAATTTTGATTTTAGCCTCATTGAAACTAATTTCAGAATTATAAAACAATAAGACAATCCATTTCTATAATTTTCAGCCAGTGTATTTGTGGCAGATGTGTTATAGTAGCACTAGGAAACTGATGCAGCCTGTGGCTGCTGCAGAGAAAGGCTTCAAGGGGGATAAAAGATGGAACTGGGAGGCCAGTAGAGATGCAGTTATAGCAGTGCACACACGGTTGGCCTGTACCATAGATCTGAGGTAAGAACACATTCTGGAGGTGAATTTTGGAGGTAGAGCTAATAGGATTTGCCAGATTCCCTTTGCTCCTAAACTACTCTTTGGTTTGGCAGGAGCTGAGACCCCTGGGTACTATTTGGCAAACTGGAGACATCAGTCTTTGAAAGCAAGTGCTGCTTTACTAGGTGAATGATTTGACAAATAAATTATTTCTTTAGCAACCAGGAACATGTTGCCAGTGGAAAAACCTAGCTCACAGCCCACACTGGACCAGTCTAAAGGCAAACTTTACTCTCTATTTCTCTGAAGAGTAGAAAAGTAAGGCCAAAGATGGCAGTAAGCACAAAAAAAGTAGATGCCTTTGAAGGGAAAAATGTGCTTGGGGGCTAATTCAAGGCTACACAGAATTTCCATTTTATATGAATCAAGAATTATACTCTTCATAGTGGAAAAGAGAGAGAAAATAATGACTTTCTTACCCAGTACCATTTCTCAGACCAATCTGAGCACCATCTTCTATTCCTTGTACTATGCAGGTCAGGGCCCCACCTGGCTGAATGCAGTAAGACATTTCTCCATGTGGATTTCAGGCTATACCCTCTGACCATAGTCCTCTCACTGGCCAGGGATATCTAAAATGTTCAGGTGGAAGACTGAAGAGAAACAGGACTGGAAGAATACGGGAAATCTATGACATCAGCTTTGCTTCCTGTGCCACACAGTGGGCATTTCTTTCCCAGACAGAGAACCACACATAAGTCTTCCCAGCCCTTGCATGCAGGACTTCCTAAAATCACATCTCCCAACTCTGCTGCATCACACAGCATTACACACCTTTCACCATCATTGTCTGTAGCTCATTTGGGCTTCCTTAGGAGGTACCTGACCACAGCAAAACTGCCTTGGGCACTGCAGCACAATTCTCATTTCTTCCAGTTTGCAGTTGTTCTTATAATTTTTCTGTATGGTTCACATGCCCAACACACACACAAACAAACCCTCCTGAACCCACTAACTTTCCCGAAGAATGAAACCACTAGAGTCTCATCAGAGGCTACCCAAAACAAGGGTTCAGCATGGTTGAGGAAGAGGAGCCATCTATATGTTCAGCATGATCAGTAGCAGTGCCTATGGGAAGCCAGAAGGGCTTAGGGTTACCAGTGAGAAGCTCTTCTCTGAAGTGAGGGAAAAGGGAATTGTGCAAATGAGTTTCAGAACATTTCAATTGCCTGTCTACATGGATGCCAAATCTTTGAACCATGTGCATAGTTGCTCTGTTCTTTCTTGCCTGGTTGGTCTCATGTTCTCCTTGCTCAGAACAATCAGAACAGATGAATTTTTTTTCATACACCATTTTGATTTTATGGTCCCATTTCTGCACCAAACCTGTCATTCACTCTCCAGATTAATGCCTTACTTTATCCTTGCTACAAGCTTTAGATCCCCAAAACAACATACAGGTGAGTATTTCCATTTTTATCCATAATGAGAAACAAAGTACATTGCTAAAAGAATAACAAATACCCAGTGTTCATGAAGAAGGTGCCCTCTTGCTCTGATCTCTCATAATAACTAAACCTTATTCTTTGTCTCTATTTTGGGAAACATTTTACCCCATATGCCACAAAGACCACCAATTGCCTAAAGAGAATGGCACCATGATAAACACAGAGATTACTCAGAACACTGTGTGCCATTAGTTGATTACATACTTTTCCAAGGCCGACCTCAGTACAGGCACAGTGAATGCTAAATGGCATGTGCCTAGCATTCTAGTAATTAATTTTGATCTCTCTGGCTTAATGCTGTGTCCAGTTGTTCTTTAAGAGAAAAGAAATGCTCTGCCTCAGCACCATTTATTTTTATATATGTATTCAAGGGAGACTTTAGAAAGGCTAGGTCTCTCTCAGGCATTGTGGAGGATAAAAATGAATCATTCCTCACTCTCAAGAAGTTAACAACATAGAAAAGGAGAAGAAAATATGTACACCAAATATGACACAGTATGCTCCAGGGTTTGGAAGAGAGACAGGGTTCTTCTTTTAATCAACAAATACATATTAGGCACAGTTTAAGGTACCAGGTGTGCAGAAGTGAAGAAGATAAACAAGGTTCTGTTGTCATGGGAAGAGATTGTCACTGCACCAGTAAAATATATATATAAAGTTAACTTCAAGATGGAGAAATAGAATTGATAGAATAGGAATGGGAGGGGATGGGAGCTAGCTGAGAGCAGGCATTTAGATAGACCTCTGTGACAGGCAGCACAGTCTAGTCATCAAGTTCTAGGGCTAGAACAGCACAAGCAGAGGAAGCAAGTGTGAAGGCTACAAGGTTGCACAGTCTGGGAACTTCCAGGGAGAAGTGATAGTTCAGCCTCAAAGAATGGGTAAAAATGGCATGAGTAAAAGCATGAACTTCATTTATTTGGAAGTAAGCATAGATTTGAATCAAGGTCTAGTGAAACCTGAGATCCAGAAATTAGGATCAGGGTAGGTTATTTATGGAGTGCTCCCAAAGGCCAGCTCTGGCTGTAGCCTGTGTTCTGTAAACAAAGGGCCCTGCCGTTCAGAGCAGTCCATGACTTGATGAGAATGTGCTGTTGCAAGATTTCTCTGGCATCAGTGGAAACCATTTTCACGTTTTATGAACAAGTATTCTTCTGAGCTTTTATTAAAGTTTCCTATTTCCTGATAAATATTCATCTTCATGCCTATGTTTCTTGTAAGAGCCTGGGCTATAAAAGAGTATTAAGTAGGACTGACAATATAATGTGTGCAGTCCTGTGCACAATGAAAATTTGGGGCCCCTTATCCAAGATGCTGATTCAAAGCTTTTCCTTTGTTCCACTTGCCATCCTATTCTTGATCTGTCATGCTGCTTTTGAATTTGTTTTCTAACGTTGGACCTCCCAGGGCAGGATGTCTGACAGACAAGTGCAAGCCCCGATGGTGCTTTTCCCCACCTTAACCCTCTTGCACCCACAGACAGCACTATGCCAGGGAAGGAGGTCAGCACTGGTCACTGGGCAGGAGCCAGGAGCAAGAGGCCAAGACTCTATGCCAGGGAGGCACAGAGGTGAAACCACACAGGAGAGGAGGCGCCAAACTCACAGTGCATGCTTCACCTTAATTCACTTATAAAACATAGATTCAAAGATAAAATCACTAAAAAATTCAAGATGCAGAGCACATCCTTCTGCTAGTGGGATCTTGTACAACGACCCTGGAAGCACACTCATGATACCTACCCTGCCTTTAGACCAAAGGAAAAGATCACTGCATCTTGTTACAGATTTTTCTTGGACTACAGCAGGAGTGAGCTGCTACTGCACTTCAAAATGCATTTGTTAGTATAATTATATAATATGTTACCATTTGGGTAAACTGAGGGACTGGTTCATGGGACCTCTCTGTATTTCAATTGGCCTTACATTCTCAGATTCAACCAAAATAGATCAAAAATATTTGGGAAAAAAGTGGTATCTGTGCTGAATATGTACAGACATTTTTTCTTGTCATTATTCCCTAAAAATTACAGTACAACAATTTACATAGAATTTATGTTGCATTAGGTATCCTAAGCAACATAGATATTATTCAAAGTATATAGAACGGTGTGCATAGGTTACATGCATAGACTACACCATCCTCAGATTTTGGTATCCCCAAGGGATCTTGAAGCCAATCCTTCATAGGTATGGAGGGATGGCTGTATTTTTCCCAAATTCCTGTGACTTACTATTATTTGAAAATACAAGATTATGTACAAAAAGCCCTCATTCACATGATATTTTTTGAAAGGAGGGAAAGAAAAGGAAGAAAGGAAGTTAAAGAAGAGAGGGTGAGGGTGAGAATCCAAGAGCAAAACTGAGAAGATAAAATTAAAGCATCTAAAATGCATTCTACTTCATGTATAACTAATTAGAACTTAAATAAATAAAAAAATTAAAATGTCTAAGTGGTACTCAGCTGTACACCACAAATTATCATGCAGCCTCAGCTGGAAACACAAACCTTGGCTATGATCTAGGAAGAAATGAAAGGAAAATGGACAGGCTCACATTCCAAAAGTATAGGACTAACCAGCTTCTGCCTGGCTACACTATGTTTTATTTTGTCCAGTCCTATCCAAATCCACAAAATGATTATTTATTGATTATTCACTATGTAGAAGAAATATACTGCCCTAGACTTTCTGGAATTACAATTTGAGACAATTGCAGTTTTGGCAAGGAATACATTCCTAAGTGCTAATGGAATCCAAGATTAATCTTGACAAAGAATGACAGGTATTTTCATTACCAGATAAAGAAGTAATATCTGTGCCAATAGAGTGAACTAAATTTTCTTAGCCCATGGTGCTTCAAATTCTCATTAATTTTTAAATTTAATTTGGGGATATTCAGCTTATTTCTGATTTTGTGCCTGATGTTTACATAATGCTATTCCAAATTTGCATAATCCAACTTGGCGTAAAAGGTGATGCTACAGATCATAAAAAGATATTGTTGGGACTATGTGTACCAACATCTAATGCATCTAGCAGAACCCTTGGAACAAAATAGGCAGAAAATTAAAGGTAGCCATTCTTATCGATCTATGTTCAATAATATTTGCAATAAATCACAGTCTCCCATTCCATGGAATATTGTCGTTCAGCTATAGAACTGGAATAGGATCCATTTTTTTTTATTTTGTCAGAGTAGAATAAAAGTAGAGCTCGTAGAGTTAAAATGTTCTATGAGAAAATATCACTAAGTTTTGAAGTTAAATGTGTTTTCCCACTGAAGGGAAAATTAATACCTAGTCAATTCTGCTTCTATGAAAATGTGCTACAGAATAGTAAACCCACACAACATCTTAAATCCCTGGTATACTCAGTGATTAGAATAAGTTTTCCACATCTTCATGTAGTCTAAAGTCAGGCCTCCTTTTGGCTTCATCCATCTGTTCTGGACAGCATGTCCCAAGAGGATAATTTTCTACCTTAGTGAGGCCTTGAGGGTTGAATGAAGGCCAAAGCCACCAGACAAGTACTCTTCACCTAATTCCAGGGTGAGGGAGAAACTTCTGGAAAAAAAGAATTAAGGGGACTCACTTCTATAGAAGCTAATAGAGACTATTGCTAAGAAACACAGCAAGGCACCATAAGAAATCTTCATGCTGTGGGGGCAAGAAAGATGGTGAAATGAGATGGATACCATTGTCCTAGGTACATGTATGACTGCACATATGGTGCAACTCTACATTGTGTACAACAAGAGAAATGAAAAGTTGTGCTCCATTTGTGTACAATGAATCAAAATGCATTCTTCTGTCATGTATACCTAATTAGAATAAATAAATTTTAAAAATCAAAGAAAAAAAAGAAGTCTTCATGCTGGATATTAGGATTATGGACCCCTTAACAGTTATCCACCTTGATCAATGTGTGTTTAAAAGAGCATTTCTTGGGACTCAGCACTGTCTTACCTATGATCTGGGGAAAAATACCTAATCCTGCTCTGATGGAGCTTGTATCTACATGAGTCCATAAGACTCAGATGAAATAGCAGCTAACAAGAGATTAAGAACACCAGCCGTAAGTCGTAAAGAAACTACCCTGCTTCTGGCTATGTTAGTGGACATGGTTAATTCAAGAAGCTTCTCTAAGGCTTTATCCTCCACTGTAAGATGAATATAATGGCATTCATGACCTCCAGGGTTAATGAGAGTGTGGCATTTTGCACATTTCACCCTCATGAAATAAATCTCATTTTATGGAGACAGTCTAATTTTGTGGTTAGGTAAACCTCTATTCATATCCTGCTTTACCACCTATTTACTGTATTTCCTTAGTCAAAAATTAATTAACTTCATTTGCCTCCATTTCCTCATTTGTAGAATGCAGATAATGTGACCCTCATAGTAGACAGTTTTATAACCTAGCCAACATCAACAAGGAATATTAATTCAAACTTCAAGGTATGAAGAGGAATCAGGAACAGTTATTCTACTGCCATTTGAATCTTCACTAGAGACAAAGCTAAACAATGTTCATAAATCACCTACACTACTGATAAAATGTCCTTTTTGTCTAATATCTGAACTACTCAGAAGATTTCTTGAGATTAGACAAAAAAGAGTTTGCTGGAAATTCCCAGTGAATTCTCTGGGCATGATAAGTAACTAGTGCAAGGACAGAGAGGGGTTCTGATCCATTTTATGACCTCTCTAGGTTTGCACAGTGAATCACAGGATGGGTTCTCTCAGGTGAAGCAGCTTCAGTGGGAAGGATTCTATTATTCACTCAAAATACTAAATCAGAAGACAGCTATAATTTTCATATGCACAAAGAGATTTCCCGCAATTTAGCATATATTGTTTTCTCTTCTCTTGTTTTTATACTTATGTCCATCTTCTAAAAAGGGGATACCCTGATCTTATGGTATCTTACTTAAGAACAATAAACCATATTCCCAATTTGCTAATTTCATTTGATTCCTCAGAGAAAGAAGAAACCCTTTAATTATATAGTGACTATTAGGGGAGTGAACAGACCCATATATATATAGTATTTGATGAAGAATCTCCCAGAAGAGATGACTAAATGATAAAAATAACTGAGAGAAGATTTTTCAGTGTTCTCTCCACAAAAAGTGAGATGTGAAGTAACACATCTGTTACTTAGATTGATTTAGCCATTCCTCAACGAATACATATATTTTTTTTTAAATATTTTCTTGTACATGACAATATATATGAGTTTTGTTGATTAAAATTTTATTAATTAAAAGCAACCTGATTAAAAAATCAGCAAAGGAGTAAAAATTTCTCCAAAGATGGGCAAATTTCCCATAAGCACATGAAAAGACACACAGTGCCACTAATCATTAGAGAAATGCAGATCAAGACCATAGTGAGATACCACTCCATACTCATTAAAATAGCTATTTAAAAAAAAAAAAAGACAGAGATGGCCAGTGTTGACAATGATAAGGAAAATTGAACACTTGTGCACTGCTGGTGGGAATGTAAAATGGTGCAATCGCTATGAAAAAAAAAAGTCAGGTCTTCAAAAAAGTCAATAGGATTACCATATGATCCAGAAATTCCTCTTCTGGGTATGTGCCCCAAGAAAAATCAAAACAGGGACTTGGGTAGTTGTTTGTACACCCATGTTCATAGCAGCATTATTCACAATAGTCAAAAGATGGAAGTAACCTAATTACCCGTTCACCATTGGATGAGTAACAAAGTATGACATAAACATATAGTAGCATATTATTCAGCCTTAAAAAGGAAGAAATTTTCAACAAATTCTATAATATGAATGACCCTTAAAGACATTATGCTGAGTGCAGTAAGCTAACCACAAAAATGCAAATACGGTATAATTCCATTTATATGAGGTACCTAATTAGTCAAATTCAAAGAGACAGGAAGTAGAATAGTGATTTCCAGGGACTGGAGACAGGTGGCAGGAGGTGGTGAGTTATTATTGATGAATATAGAGTTTCAGTTTAATAAGATGAAGAAAGTTCTGAAGTTCTGTATCCATGGTGATGGCTACATTTTAAAATGTTCAAAATGATAAATTTTATGTAGTGTATATTTTATCACAATCTTTAATTAAAAAATAATATTTAAAAATTTAAATTTGCTCCTTAATTGGTCCCTCTCATCAAGCTCCCCTCACAAACATTTCTGTGAATGATACCCAAGATCTAGCAGAAAGGATTCTCAGATTTACCCTGAATTCAATTCCTGCTTTCTCAAAGACTGTTTTACTGCATGCACATGGACAAGAAGCTCTATGCCCCAGTTTTTTCATGTATAAAATATGAGGAGTAATTTATCCTATAAAATCTTAAGAGTTAAATAAGATAGCATAAAAATATCTGGAAAGTAATTAACACTTAGGAAACCAATTACCATCAGCATCTTCACTCATCATGTTTCCCATTCAAAAGTCAACTTTATAAAAGTGCATAGCACAGTGTCTGGTGCACAGTAATAGTCCAATCTTTGAAATGTTGCAAAGAAAATACACACAAGGCACTGAATTTTGTGGCATGGGCATATACTGTGGTACAAGAGAAACTGGTGATAGCTATAAGAAGCAAAGATTTCAGGAAGGAAGAGGAATTTGAGCTGGACCTTGAAGGATAGTTAGGATGTTCTGAAGGAGAAGAAATAGGAGCATGAATGAAATGAAGAGGGGAACCTGAGCACTGGCAGAGAAGGAATGAGAGTGGTGTAATCCAGGACAAATGATAATTAATGAAATTTGATAGACATGGTGGAACCAGATTATAAAGAGGCAGGGGAATCAACTGGAGAGCTTCCATTGGATATTTTTGATGTGTCTATGAGTATCAGTCTAGGAAATAGAGGCAACACAGTGGGACTGGGTTGTAGCTTAATGGTACAGTGATTGTGTGATACTCCTGAGGCCTAGGATTCAATACCCCAGTACCACCAAAAGAAAAGAAAAAAATGAAGAAGGAGAGGTAAAGTAGGAGGAGGGGAGGAGGGAGAGGGGAAGAAATAACAAGTGTATAATTTTGTCAGTGTTCTTCAGAAAACACGAAAACAAAATTGTGGGTGTGTGTGTGTGTGTGTGTGTGTTTATATGGGGGGGAGATAGATTGAGAGGAAGAGGAGAGAAAGAGAAACAAAAAGAAATAGAATGTCAAAGAGATTTTAAGAGACTGGCTCATGCGATTATGGAACAAGTCGACAGGCTGAATTCTGCCAGGCGGGCAGGCTGAACACCCATGGAAGCATTGATATTAGAGGCTATTTGTTGGCATAATTTCTTCTTCCAGAGGACCTCAGTCTTTCTCTCTTAAGGATTTCAGCTGAATGGTTAAGATCCATGCAAACTATGGAGGATAATCTATTTTGCTCAAAGTCTACTGCTGTAAATGTTAATTGTGTCTTAAAAATGCTTTTAAAGCAACCTCCAGAATGGCATTTGACCCAAGAACTGGGTGTCAAGTGAACAGAGAAAATTAGCCACCACACAAAATAACTTAGAGGAAATTTCTCACAAAGAACAATTAACCAATGAAGAGAATAACTATAAAAGTAGAAAGAGAACTCTAAAATGTTTCTCAAGGCCAAAAAAAAAAAAGGAACCCAAGAAAGGAACAATTTGGAAGTGGGCGTAATGTGGTGGCAGTCGGAGAAGTTCAGTTATAGCTTCCTGGATAATGGAGAATTTTGCTGAGCTGCCCAGCCAGAACTAGTCCACAGTCTCTAGGAAAATAAGGGAACAACCTGTTGGGACTCAGGTGAGCCAAGGCTAGCTGTGTACACCTACACAGGCAAGCCTACAGTGAGTCAGGAATACTGAGTGTCAGTATTCCTGAGTGTCAGAGTGCTGCTGCAGGCGTGAGCCAGAGAGCATGGTATCTTCATGGAGTTAGCCACAGCAACACATCCAGGATTTAGGTGAACAAGGGTGATGGTTGGGCACACAGAGGAGGTCGAGTACATTAGAGAGTATTGGAGGCTACTGTGCATGCTGTTGGAACTGGGAATAGGAGCAGCCTCCTTCTTTAAAAACAATATACTTTTGAGTACATTTTAGTCTGGGGATTGGGGGGAAGTTTCCTAAATTTTTAGCTCTGAAAGGTGGAGGAGAGAATATGTGGCACAGAAACCTTGGTTAGAGAACATGACTGCACTGTCCAGGGCTCCCAAATATATCATTGCTGCCCAAATTGAGAGTCAGAGAAAACCCAAGAGAAACTGCATCCTGCAAACACTCAGCACTGGAGAAAATCACAAGGGCTGGGGACTGGGAAGAAATGCAACATTTAAACCATCCACTGGAATCAGGAAGAGGACCCCATTGGTCCTGCACTGTCTCTGTAGTGCTCTGTACTTATAGTTTGACTTCATGCCAGCTGGTAAAGGAAAAAATGTTTAAAAGACCCAAATCCATTTTCACAAATCAGCTGAGAGGCAATAAGTTGGCAACTGGCATCATGAGCAGTATGGTAGAAACAGATCTTGAGTGGCCACTCTCAGATGTTGAGATCAAATAGGACCATGGAGAAAGAAGTTCAGTCCTCAGATCTGACTGGTAGGCTCCTGTACCTGGATTCCTGTGATTCAGGTGAAGGACCTGTTCAATGCTCAACCCTGCCCCAATACTCAGGGATTTGGGGATCTTGCCTCTGGTTAAACTAAGATATAGGCATGAGATGCCAAGGCCTTGTGCAAAAGTGCCATCAGTAGGAACTAAATAGAAGGGCAATGGGGATATTTCAAAAGAAATAGAATTTTTCTTCCAGGTTACCACTCCAAGTCAAAAAGAAAAAAAGAGGATCTGAAAATAGAATAGGGAAAGAATCACTTTCTTTTCTCCTGCTCAAAAATGCCGAGCAAGTCATCATGTGTATAGATAAATATCTGAATCCACTGAGAGCCAGAACTCTCCTCAAGAGAACCAGGTCATTTCTTCCATAATAAGGGCAGAATGGGCTAGACTAGGAACACAAATAATAATGGACGTGTTAGATTTGTGTGGAAAAAATGTCCAGGTACCTAACAGCCTGACCAGGAAAGAAAGCTGAACAATTGTCAAAAATGAGAGGCCTAGGGCTGGGGGTTAGCTCAGTGGTACAGTGCTTAACTAGCATCTGAGAGGCCCTGAGTTCCAGCCCCAGCACTGATACAAAAGAGTGAGAGAATGAGAGAGGTCTTACCCAGGGAATCAGTCTAAGGCCAAGGAGAACAAGAGAGCCTGGCACAACGTCTGGCAGAGGAAGCAAACATTCAGTGTTGGTGGAAGGGAAGTGGGGCAGAGTTAGGAAGTAGGGAGAGAGGTCCATTAAAGCCCTGGTTGTTCATGCAGGCATGGTCAGGCAGGGTTTAGCAAATATCCCAACTACAACCCCTCAGGATGTGATCACAGAGGCAGGTAGACTCAGGAGGGAGAGTCTGGCTAAGTGTAAGAGAATCTGCCTCTATCTGCGGGTGGTGGGACCTTGGCAGTCCCTGTATAACCAGAGGCAAGTACAGAGTCCTCCAAATTCTGAGTGTAGGGTAGAGATGGGCTTTAAACAGGCTATGCCGCCAGAATTTCAGGAATCCTGTTACAGGAACCTGTCTGATCATTACAACTCCCATGCCAGATAGAAAAGTCAAGCCACCCAGCCTGCCTCCCCTTTCTGCAGTCTCCCTCCAACCACCTCCCACTACTGCATCCTCACCCCATCCTGGCCCCAGCCCAGCCTTCCTCGAAGAGTGACCATCACTGATGCTGAAGCAAGATCTATTTTTTTACACAGCTTGTCTAACTCCTAGGAATATTTTGGTAATGCTTTGTTTACACATAAACTGAAAGGGAACCCCAAGTGGGGGAAAGAAACCATTTTCATTGAATAGTTATATGCCAAACAGTTTACATACATGGCCTTATCTCATCCTTACAAAGAAAGATTCTCTCAGCCTCATTTTACTAATGAAGATACTGAAATTCACAGATATGCAGAGAATTACATGGATCTGTAATTCTTAGAGGGAAAAAATGTATGTATAGAAGCTTATATTCAGTAAAGTTACCCTATTGTCCATAGCAATGCTCTTTGGTTAATTGCTTCTTTAGATTATCACTCCTTTTTAAAAATTTCTTAAACATTTTTTTAGACATTGATGGACCTTTATTTTATTCATTTATTTTATATTTGGTGCTGAGGATCAAACCCAGTGCCTCACACATGCTAGGCAAGCACTCTACCACTGAGCCACTACCCCAGCCCCTAGATTATCATTCTTTTATCAAACTTTTCTGTAATAATGGAAGCTAACATTTATACATCACTTATGAAAATGCTGTGCAATTTATGCATATATTAACCCAATCCTTAGAACAACCCCATTTTACAGATAAAAAACAGAGAGATCAAGTCCTTTCCCTAAGGTCACACATATGACCCAGTAAATGGTACACCCCACATTATCTGGCTTTAGAATCCATCTACAAATGAATAATACAACATTCTCCACTTATCCACAGTTTTGTTCTTCAAGGTTTTAGTTACCTGTGGTCAGTTGTGTTCCAAAAATACCAAATGGAAAATTCCAGAAATAAACAATTCATAAATTTACAATTGCATGTCATTCTGATTAACATGATAAAATCTCACACTGTCCAGTTTCATCCCACTCAGGATATGAATCATCCTTTGTCCAGCATATCAACACTGTCCATGCTACTGCCTGTTAATCACTTAGTAGCAATCTTGATCATCAGATCTCCTATCATTGTACTGCAGAACTTGTTTTAATTATTATTTTGGTTAATAATAGTCTCAAATGTAAGAGTAATGATGCAAAGGAGGTATTGTCATACCAAACATAGAAGAACAAATTAATTTTAGTACCATGTGGCAATGCTAAAGGGCATATAGAAAAATTGTGTGTGAGTATGTGTATGTGTAATTTTCTGTGTGTGTGTGTGTGTTTCTTTCAGGTATCCACTGGGGGTCTTGGAATGTACCCTCCCAGGATAAGGGGAACTACACCATACACTGAGTTAAGCAGGCAGCCTCTTAGAACGAGTATTTAATTGAGTTTAAGATGCAGAATGAAGGCCTTTTTCAGTTGACCTGGTAACTCTTTGAGTGTCAACAAGTTCATGACAGTGTCTCAGTTTCATCCTTGAAAGTTTTTCTGCTATGATAAAAGTATTGGGTGGTAATTGTCGTACTCTAAGGGATGGTTTAGGAGCCCAGAAAAATGGTGACAAATAAGTCACGTGATTGAGGCCAGAAATGTCTCTTCAAAACCGTAGAGCCCTGGCAGCCCAGACTCCAGTACACTGGCACCCCTCCCCTTGGCTAACTTTTCGGTGGAAGCCTGTCTGTCTGGGCACAGCATCATCACTGGTCTGGTGCAGACGAACTCGTTGAGTCGCTAGGGCTGCCAGTGTTTCCTGGAGCCTGGAGTCTCCCTGGTGCCAGGAAACAACATGGTGCAGCCAGCATGTATTTATCACTCCTAAAAAATGATTCCCCACTCCAGGAAAGCTGAAAAGGAAAGCACAAAATTCTGAGTTTGCAGCCAGTTACCTCTGCTGATGTCACATATGCAATCAGGCATTTTTCTAAAAGTAGGGAAAGTGTCATAACCATACTTGAGGATGAAGTATCTGATGTAAGTACTTATCTTCTGATGTTGAGGAATTGCTGCAACTTTTGGAGCAATGGAATTATATTTATCTGAATTCTTGGATCAAAGTAAAAGAAAAATGTCAAATCTGTACATCTTTGACAGGGAATCCAGTATTGTCCAGGAACAAGGGTCTGATTTGCCTATTTCTTTTACTTTCAGTTTGCTATTCTTTTCCATCCTTTCCTGCCTACCTGGAGGGGTGGAGGAAGAAAGTATAAATAAATAAACAAATACATGCATACATACATACATAAATGTTTACATACATAAATGATCTTTTTTTAAAATATTTATGTTTTAGTTGTATGTGGACAAAATATCTTTATTTTATTTTTATGTGGTGCTGAGGATCAAACCCAGTGCCTCACGCGTGCTAGGCAAGCACGCTACTACTGCACTATAACCCCAGCCCAACATACGTAAACGATCTTGAGTGGTATAATGAGGGTCTCCAGTCAGTTGAGAATCAAGACTTATTTATTCATAGGACAAAGAGCAAAAGTGAAAGCACTCTTGTATGTCTCTTTCCTTTTTCCCATGCAGTTTTGCTGCTCTCCTGAGCCCATCAGCTGTGACATGTACAGAGGCCATCATCTCATAGCTATCTAGGAGTGATGGTTTCAGTCACTGACAAAGAGGGGATGACTTTAAACTGCCACCTAGAGATAAAGGGCTCTCAGCATCATTAATAAGGCTCTGAGGGACACGCATTTCTCAATTTGTTTCAACCTTCCAGCTTTAAATAGAGCTCCCAAGCTGTGTATTTCATGTACCCTTTCATGTGATGTTTTGCTTTAGGACATGCTTTTTCTTCCCTCTAAATTTATCTTGGCTCTGTTTTCCCCACTGAGAATTAGATCTTTTCCATAGCTAAAGTTGCCTTTCCCACCTCCTTAGTTTGTGAATTTTCATGGCTGTGTCTCTGGATAAAATGAAACATATCAGTAGTGTCCCCACATTTTACCTTCTCTTAGACTAGGAGGTCTGGCATTAACAAATAATTTCTAGCATATTTAAACCAAAATTTTGACCAAAGCAAAGGATTCAAAAATATGAGTAGGTAATTTTATTTTAGCAGAGCCAAATTGCAGAAAGACACAAATGTCCTTGTCTGTATTTTTCTCTGAAGAAATAATTTAGTTTAGAAGTGGACTCGCTCTGGGTTGAGTTTTTGTCATTGTTATTGCTTACTGTTTCCTTTCTCTGAGCATCCTGACCTTTGGGATTATTTCTGTAGAAGTATTCTCTCCATGATAGACAATGTCAACATCACCCAGTGCCATCTGGTATGAACAGCCCAAATTCCCTTATTCTCAGTGTATAGCTTCTGGACATCACAAAACAATTCCTTGATAAATCCCTCTAGCATCCCTGCCATTTAATCAATCCTGCATGCATGAAGCAGCTGCATCTATGACTTGGCTCAGGAATAGAAAATTGGTGTTAAAGAATTTCTGGGCCTCAGACCAGAAAATGCAAAATTGTGGGGAAAACAGAGTACTCAAGAAATCTTCATTGTTCTAGCACTGACACAAGAAGAACTTTTGGCAGAGTGGTGGGGAGGGAATCAAACAGAACCAGTTTAATATTTACGGCCAATCTGAGGGACAGAGTTTTGTTTATGGGAGGAGTTAAAAGCCCTAGGGAAGTACAAGAGGGATTCTAATTGTCCTTTATCTCTAGATAACATCTGACTGGAGAATGAAGCATCATTATCCAGGCAGCATTAGGATTAGGCTACATGGAGAATCTTTTTTTAACCTCTGCATCTCCACGAGAGTGCAGTTTAAAGATGCCTGGAATGGTGACACTGGGAGAAAAAAGTAGGATGAGTCAGCACAGCTGCAGGAGCACCGACCCCTGAGAGGCAGGCTCTGTGACCATGGTTTTATTGCAGCTGCTCCAAGGACTAGAGCAGGCTCATAAACAGGGGCAATGAGGCAGCAGCTGAGATTAGTAAAAATGGAATCTGGGCCATGATGGAGAACATGGAAGAGACAGTAGCCCTCATTTTTAAATACAGCCCACTCAGTAATCCATTTTCTAAAACAGATGAAACTTGAGCAGAGGGGAAACAGTCTCTGTTTCTGTTCATGACTTGAGGTACTATTCTTGGCTGTGTGTCATGAGCTATACAAGTGAAACTTCTATGAATTCTACAGCAAAGGATGTGAGAGGGCACTGGCAGTCCAAGAGTGACCAAACAGCACTGACACAGAGACCAACATACTGTACCGTCTTATCTGTATAATGGGTTCACAGAAAGCAGACCTAGTAAGTATTTGCTCTTAGCAAATGAACATACCAATATCTTAACAACAGAATAAAACCTCCAAGCTTCATTTAAATATATTTTTGTCATTTAAGATGTTCCTAGGAAAAAGATATAAAAACTTGGCCTCTTTGTATAGGCACATGGTCTTTATCCTCATTAAGGCAAATAAAATATATTCTTGTAGTTCCTAATATCATACTACTGGCCACACACTATTATTATTAAGATATGCCCGCTTTCTGATATTTACCAAAGCAGATAAAAATTTTAGACTTTGTGCTCTTCCAGGAAAGCTAATGGTATCAGAGATACTCTGACACCTGAATGTTGAATATCACAGCCATCAACTGTTGACCCTAGAGCTAGCAAGCTAGCAATCCTCCAATTCCAGTGACTCAAGAAATCAGAAATTTGATAGATGTCATATAGGAAGACAGAACAATTATATCAGGGCTTAAAAGTTCTCTGTTTCTGTTTGTGGAATCCTGCCACATCTCATGGAATCTCAGTTTCTTCCTCTAGAAAGTGAGGATAACAATAGCTCCCTACTTCAGAAAGCAGTTGTGAAGATTAAAAAAGACAGAGTCCATGAAAATGCTATGTAAGTAGAGAATATTAATTTTAGTTGAAAAATATCCTTCTGTCCATCTACCTATGAGTTGCAAGATATTTTTTGCACATGTGTCTATATACGTGCATACATCCACATATGCATTTTTGGGGAAAAGGGTCCACAGTTTTCATCAGCATCACAAAGGAGTTCACTACCTAAAATTAGTTAATAACCTCTAAGGTAGAGACAGATCTTTTAGCAATACACATGTATGTAGACACACACTGTGTGATCCAAGACATGTAATCCAAGACAGACTCAAAAAGAACACATTTGTTATTCAACAAGTTGTTATTCAACTTATTAGGTGTCCAAATCTATGCACAGTACAGAGTGGTTTGCTTAGTGGTGTCCCTTTCATTTATTACTTGATTTCTCAGAAAGTTTTTTAAAAATATTTTTAATTATACATGGACACAGTGTCTTTATTTTTTTTCCTTATTTTTATGTGGTGCAGATGATCAAACCCAGTGCCTCACACATGCAAGGCAAGTGCTCTGCCAGCCACAACCTCAGCCCAAAAAGGTTTTTTTCGTAGAATATTTTGAAAATCATTGCACTAAAAAAAGACGCATTTCACCACAGAAGACATTTCAATAGTAAATAAGCACATTACATGGTGTTCCACATCATCTACCTTTAGAAAATTCAGATAAAACCACACCATGAGATACCACCATACACATACTAAGATGTCTACTACCAAAATTACAAACATGGCTTATTATTATGAGGGTGTAGAGAATCTGGGAAATTCGTTCTGTGGTGGTGGAAATGTAGAATGGTACAGCCACTTGGGAACATAATTTGGCCATTTCTTTTAAAGTTGAAAGTAAACTTACCATATGATCCAGAAAGTTCACTCTTAGTTACCTAAGAAAGAGAAATGAAATCATATGTCCAAGATATATATGCAGATATTCATAACAGTTATTCAAAACAGTACAAAACTGAAAAAACGATCATCAATTTGTGCATGGATAAATGAAATGTGGCATATCCATGCAATAGAATATAATTTAGAAATAAAAGGAAATGAAGTATTGATAAGTGCTACAACATGGAAGAAACTTGAAAACATTAAGTGAAAGCAACCAATCAAAAAAGAGCACATATTTTGTAATTCAACGTGTATTACATGTCCAAAATTGCAAATGTATAAACACAAAAAATATGTCTTCGGTTGTTTTTGATAAGAACGAGATAGTTGCAATTTACTGTGAATAGTTTCAGAGGAAATTTTAGGGTTAATGGAAAAGTTCTAAAATTAAATTGTGATGCTAATTTCCTAACTACAAATTAATTAAATTTAACAATTCAATTAATTTATCATTGAATTGTACTTGTAGAATGAGTGGCTTCATGGTATATAAATCATATCTAAAAGTAGATATTTTTAGAACAAATATGCATATGGACAGGATGTTTTGAGAAATAATTGTAAAATAAATACAAATAAGAAAATACTTACCTACAAAATGAGTTTCATTTTACATGAATATATAATATGTTAAAGGACTGTCCTTTAAAGAAAAATGTTCCTGCCTGTAATCCCAGTGACTCAGAAGACTGAGGCAGGAGGATTGCAAGTTTAAGGCCAGTCTCAGCAATTTACTAAGACCTAAAAAACTTAAGATTCTATCTCAAAAAATAAAAAAGGGGCTGGAGATGTAGCTCAGTGGTAAGGTGGTAAAGTGCCCTGGGTTCAATCCCTAGTACCAAAAAAAGAAAAAGAAAAAAAATGTTCTTCAGTTTCCCTGATGGGTAAAATGGATATGATAAGAGTAACTTCCTCATTTGCATTTGTGAGGATAAATCAATTAATAGATGTCAAGAATTTAGAAGAGGACCTGACACACAGTAAGTAGAAAATACACAATAATTGTAGATACTAAGTTGAGATATTATGTCACTATCAACCATGTATATTTTATGATGTTAATTCTTTTGCTCTTTTTTATTTTTGATGGGGAAACATGGGCATTAATAATTATTGATTCTTTCCCAACTTGTCATAAATGAAACACATATTAATAGAAATTTTTCAAAAATTATGTGAAAAATATCACAGGTGAAAAATCTGGAGTTCCATGAAATATATCAAGGAATATGTGCCACCTACAAAAACTCTTTTTGTTTTTATTTTCATGAAAGAACCAAAAACCAACCAGTTTAAAACAATCATTTTAGTCCTCCTTTCCTCTCTCATTTTCTCCCTTGTCTGTGTAGTTACAGCACTAGTATTAAACATCTTCCTTATCAATTACAGGATGAAGGAAAGTGGCCACCTCTAGAGGTAATAAAGCTAGAAGGTGCAGACGTTGGTATTGATAGCAGCTTGGGAAAACCATTTGTGTTTAACTGTGTCCCTCAAACTGGAAATAGAAGTTTTTGCCTCTGTGCAACCTCAAACCAAGAAATGAAAAGGTAATTCATTCATCTTTTACCTTACCAGTTTCACTTTGAATGGAAAAAATGCTTCTTCAATGACAGTCTTATAAATTCTTCACTGACAATCTTATAAATTATAAATTCAAGAATTTATAAGTAAGAAAGGAAGTAAGAAAGGAAACAACAAATCTATAGCATTAGTCAAATTGGTTGTTTTTCCCCTTAGGTATGAGAAAATTACTTCTTCATTATGCCTTCAGTTTTTTTTTTTTCACTAAGAGAATTTCTAAAGAAAATAAATATATTCTGCTAATTCAATTGCTTTAGATTTCTGTATTTTCTGAAAAAAAAAAAAAAACCCTCAAAACTGCTAGAATTCACATCTACTATCCCCAAAGGTTGCCAGATAGATGTATTTTAAGCTAATTAGATTGATAGTCTTAGGTATAAAAATAATGTAGAAGGATTGAAGCTTAATATACCACACTGAAATGAGCTTGATTAATTTATTAATTAGTATAGTTTTGAGGAGGATGAACTCAATTGACATTTTGTGAACACAATACCCGAAGGGAAAAGTGTGCATGAATTTCTAAGAAAGTGTCCTGTAAGCTATGACCATTCAGTCACCGTGATTGTTAGTCTGTCTTCCTGAGGGAATAGAGTTCACTGGGCAATCCAGTAAGTCAACTGGAAACTTCACTGAAAATGCTGCTTATCTGGAGTGAGGAATGGATAGAATGAAGGAGAGAGAGTAAATGCAAGAAAGGTAGTGGATCTGCAGAGTTTATTATCAATGGCATTTGATAGCTCTTTCTGAGCTTATGCTGCATACAACCTGTTGAGGGAAAAAAATTGCTTTAATCCCGATTATTTCATCTATATGCAGTAGATATATATGATTTCCAATCTTGTCTGGTTAAGGAGGCAAGACTAAGAAAATTCAGCCTTAAAGAATGGACACTAATGGTGTCCTAAAGGTGGCCACTATGTCCAAGCAACCCTTGGGGAAAGAACTCAGGATGGAGTATTTACCAGTCTTTCCATATTTTAATAGACAATGCCTTACCATTAATATACCAATTGTTATCAGCTCTGCTGGTGTTAATAAATTTCATGTCTTGTAAAATAAACAAGAAATGAATTTTCTCTCATACTAATTAAACAATAGTAAAGGTGAGGGATAAGAATAATTTATTTTTAATATGGCTGGTGGAGGTGGGATTTTGCCATACAGTAAGCCTGATTTTTCAAGAATATGTTGCCCTTCACCCAAGAACTTAGTGCAATAAAATACATCCTTGCCCCATGACAGTTCTGTCTGAATGGTGGATTTGACAAGAACAAGCCCCTCTAAATGACACTTATCCTGTCTGCAAGGATAGCTCCTTTCATTTTACTGTCTTGCAGGTGGCTTGAGGCAATGGAAAAAGCAGTCCATCCTATTCGCCAGGTAAGGTTTCCTTGATATTTATCTCTGCCTTCATTATGCTTTTCTTTTCAGAGGAGGAAAGGAACAAGTTAAATGTCATGCAGTCTACCCAGGGACTTCTTAGATCTGTTCTAAAAGCTCAGAAAGAGGATGTTAAGTCAACAGGGTTTTCTGCTCAGATCCTGTGGGGGAGCTTGCATTCCTGCTGCTCATTTTATTTTCAGGGGTTTGTATGACATCCTTCCCTGCAAGACTCAATAGGGAGTCACAAACTGGGGTGAAATTTCTGTTTCACACAGAGCAGTCCATGATGATAAACCAACCTTCTTGTTTTCTTTACACTCCCCAAGTATAAGATCTCAGAGGTATCTCATGATGATACCATTGGCTGAGCAGCTTATTATCATTGTATTTAGATACATAGTGCTTTATTCTCATATTGTTGTTCTATAGACATATCAAGTGAGCTTTCAATATTCATTTCCATTCATGATTCCCAACTTTGGAGCAATATCGTTTTTAATTTAGGTTTTACCTATTAAGTGATAGATAACTGCATAACACCAGCAAGTGAGTCATCACTTCAGCCCCTAAAGGCATTCAATAGTTCTCTTTCTGAGCTTGTGCTACATACAACCTGTTGAGGAAAAAAAAATCGCTTTAATACTCAATTGTCTCATTTTTATGCTATGGATATGATTTATAATGAGGTTATAGATTTTCTTTATATATGTTTATTCCCTCACAAAATGGCATACAGGCAAAAGGCATTTAGCATCAATTATCTTCTCTCTATATTTTGGTTCTTGTGCATTTGGGAAAATTCAGATTGAGTATGAATGTACCTTGCCTCATGACTGTCCTTTCACAAACATCATCATATAACAAACAACAGGACATGTGTTTCATTTTGCCTGGAACACAACACTCAATGCACTTATCCATCTCTCCAATGCATCATCCTAATGAGTCTCGATATTTTTAAGAGGTATCTATTCTGCTAATGCACTCAGAGTGTCTGCAGCAAAGTGAAAAACTGAACACCCAAACTCCCAGCAGGCTGCCACTTCACAGCAAAAAATACAGCAAGCTCTGCATCCTGAAATCTTTTGCACTGCCTTGTTAAAACTAAAGGGCAAAAATAAATTCAAAGGAGAAGAGAAACTGGCAAGCATAAGCGAGGGTTCTGATAAAGAGATAAAGCACAGTGTCCTCAGTCTCAGAGTTCTCAGAAAGAGCCTGTCTCAGGCCTGTGGACTGAGGGCTGCCCTCCAGGGTGGAGGATTCCAGTTTATCATCAGCCTATTACTTCACTGACCATGAAAGCCTAAAGCCTGAGCTGGCCTGGGGCATTTAACTTGTCCCTTTGCACAAATGGAGGTTACAGATAAAGAAAAGCATGAACCAGGGGCTGTTTTTGCCCCTGTGGACACACCAGGAACAGATGTACAAGGACAATCCCAGTGGTGAGTAAAATAGATCAGATCCAAGCAATTACAGACAGAAGCATTAAAAAAAAAAAAAACCTCTTTGCTGGGGTGCTTATTTCCATTTCCTTTCTATTCACAACCTCCTGCTCTTTGCCTGATATTCTTTTGATTTGCTCAGAATACAATAGAAGTCAAAGAGAAGGGATGTATATGCACTTGAAAAAGGAGAAGAGTTCTGTATTGTCAATGGATAAATTTGGTTTTATGTTTTTGGACTAGTTGCTCAAGTATTCAGATTGTCTTAACAATAGAACCATTTGGGGCAGTAGCCTCCCTAAAATCAAATACATTTGGTCACGATGGCACTGGCTCTGTGAGTCAATGGCCTTGCCAAAGGTCAATAGCAGAATGGTCACTCAGATTATTTCTTTGTGCTACACCTGCAGAACCATGTCTGGGAAGATGTTACTCTTCACAACAGCAGTCTTCCACCCTTGGCCATTAAAAACCCAGAGTGTCTGGGCCTCCTGCACCAGCTGGATAGAAGCACAGACATGTGGGTCCAGTACTATTGCATTCTGAAGGATGGCTGCTTGTATTTCTATGCTAGCATTCGCTCCACCCGGGCCTCAGGTAAGCAGTCAACTTCCACTTGTAATAACAATAATTACAATAGTGATAGTACTGACATCTTAGATCTATTGAGCCTTTACCAGGCCCTGTATTATGTTCTTTACCTAAATTAATTCAGCATTCTCCAGAGTAGAGATGCTATTACTGTTCCCATTTTACAGATTAGAAACTGGCTGCAAACATCTACATAGTTAGACAAGTAGATATAATGAAGTAAGTAGTGAAGCTGAGATCTGAACACAGCCAGGCTAACCCCAGAGCTTGTATCCTTAACGCCTCACTTTAACTGTCTAGAAAATTGAGAAATGAACCCCTTCATTTTTTTAGGTCATTGATGACATTTGTAGTCAATGCCAATTGTTTTCTTAGGTAGCGTCTCCAACATTTTCCTGTAGCAGCCCTACTTTGGGTAACAAAAAGAACATTCTATACTCTGTGTACAAGTTACTTAACCCACTAAAACTTAGTTTCCTCATTTATAAAATAGGAATAATAGCTGTCTATTTTATAGAACTATTGTGAAAATTAAGTGAGTTGTTGCTATTCACTATTATCTGCATTGAATGAATGAATGAATGAAAGGATACTCAAATGACATCAATTGGTCATCAGTCCTATGATGTATGTGTAGTTTATGATCTCATTTATTAGTGGAGAAAAATTAGAAGATTGCAAAAGTAATTAAAAGACAATACAGCAACTCAGGCCATCACATCTGTGGCCTTTCTGCTATGTCACATTCTTTCCAGCTATAAGAAACTATCTAATTTCTATCACTTTTTGAAAAATTCCTCTACTTCAGTAAGCTTTTTCACTGCTGTGACCTAACAAGAACAATTAGAGGAAGAAAAGTGTATTTGCTTTTCATAGTTTCAGAGGTCTCAGTTTATAGATGACTGACTTAAGTTCAGCTCATAAAATATATACATCAAAGGCATGCCCCCAATGAGCTACCTCCTCCAGCCACATCCTACCTGCCCATAGTTACCACTAAGTATTCCCTATCAGGAGATTAACATACTGATTGGGTTAAGGCTCTCAGAACCCAATTTCACCTCTAAGCCTTGCATTGTCTATCTCACACATGAGATTTTGGGGGACACCACATATCTAACCATAATACTCTCTAAAAATATATTGTGGTTAATAGAAATACAATCTAAACCCACCCATCTCTTCCCACCTTAACTTCTTGAATATTTCTATCTCCACAGATTCTCAATTTCTAGCCCAAATTATCTCAAATATTAAAAGAATATTTTCCTTATTGAAATCACAACATAAAATCTATATCTAGGCCCTGTTCTGAAATAGAGGACTATGGTTTTTTGCTTTTACATGATTCTACTCTTCCCTGAATAAAAAATACTATTTCCCTCAGCATGCAACTTATTCCAGAAGGTGAGCTTCATCACCATCTCCTCCGATCACACTCTGACTACAGCTGGGTCCAGACTGTATTTTCCCTGAGGCTAACCAGCTACTAACCTTTCTTCAGGGTCCAAGTGGCTATGCAGGAGCTCTCTTTCTCTAGATTTAAAATTTTTTTAAATATTTTTTTAGTTGTCTATGGACCTTTATTTTATTTATTTATTTATTCATTCATTCATTTATTTATATGTGGTGCTGAGAATCAAACCCAGTGCCCAACACATGCTAGGCAAGCATTCTACCACTTAGCCACAACCCCAGCCCTAGATTTAAATTTTAGAGTGACATTCACATCCTTTTTCTAAGAGTCCAGTTCAATCTTGAACCATCACCTGAGGCTCACAGCCAATGATTTAGCATGATGAAACTCAAGACAGAATGGAGCAATATCAAAACCTCTTGTGAAAAATCTCAAAATACATCCACTCTCTGCACACTCCACTAATATCATTGTCCTGGTGAGACATTATATCAGAGGGCTGGGACATAGTGCTTAGTTTTACTGGAGAAGGAAAGTTAGCATCTATTGAAAGCTTCTTATGTGTCAAAGACTAGGATAACCACTTAATATTACTTATCTATATCTAATTTTTACAAAACACCCACTGTTATTGCTCATCAATAGGTGAGAAACTTGAAAAAATTACTAATATGTTGATAGTCACCCAGCAATTAAGTGATAGGAGACAAAAGGAGAAGTACTATCTGAATCTTGTGCCCAAACTCAGCCACAATTCTATGTATAGTGCCCCCGGGCAGAAATTACTCTTCTTACAGTAGCACCAAGTTACTAATGGTGTGTGTCTAGTCCCTGCACCCTGGACATCAACACACTAAGTTATCCAGGGTCCACCCAATCCAACTAATTATCATAAGAACCATAGAAACTGTGAATTTGTTGAGAATTGCAGAACTCATATTATGCCATGAACACTACTGGAACTAAATATTCAGTTTGGCATAATAATTTTTTTAAATATTTATTTTTTAGTTGTAGGTGGACACAATATCTTTATTTTATTTTATTTTTTTTATGTGGTGCTGAAGATCGAACCCAGTGCCTCCCGCGTGCTAGGCGAGCACGCTACCACTGCACCATAACCCCAGCCCCCATAATAATTTTTATATGCATGAAATAGGAATTATTTTTTGTTGTTGTTTTTGCTTTTGTTTTGAGACAGAATCTTACTAAGCTGCTTAGGGCCTTACTGAGTTGCTGAGGTTAACCTCAATCTTAGTAATCCCCCTGCCTCGGCCTCCCAAGATGCTGAGATTGCAGGTGTGTTTCATCCCACCTGGCAGAATATGAATCATTATTACATTCATAAAGATTAGGCCAAGTTCTAATGCTCATTCTTAATTTTTCTAGATGATACTGAGTAAATAGTCTGTAAGATGGTCTAATCTATAATCCCTCCTTTATTTGTATTGCACAAGCCCTGCTTGACTTTTGCACATCCCACACATGTTCGTTTGCTTGTTCTTTTGCCCTGTGAATGTCATAACCTTGAAGAAAGTTTTGATTACCATTTATACCTGTGCTTCTCAAACTGCAGGTTTGGGTTCTATTAGAGAGTCATGCAATCAATGTAGTAGGCTGTGATGAATATTTTAAAAATCAACTGACTAGAATTTAATTGAGTAGAAAATAGTATAGCACATCACAATGTTTCATAAACTTTTGTTTAATAATATAACATGTACATGTCTGCATTTATTACATCTTTTGATTACAACCAAAAAGGTTAGAAAAATGCTAATATACAAAAACTTGTTGTCTCTGCATGTGTTCTTGTTCAGATGGTCAACTTTATGCTCAGAATCCTAGAAACAGAGTATTTAAAAATGCTTCCTTCTTCTAGAGTTTTTTTAGTAAACCTGCCATTCATTTTTTGTTCTTGAGATCCAGGCTTGTGTGGTCACTGCTTCATAGAGACCTAGTTCCCTGACTGTACCATTGCAGTTGCTTTGCTGTTCTGTGTATTTTTAATTTAATTTTAATTTTAATTTGTTTCTTTGTGTTCCTCAGTAGAGATCTCAAAGCCCTCGTGTGGTATTTCCTAACTCTGTAGGTTTCTGTAGCATCATTGGCATGCTTCATTCCTTGTAACAGTTCACAGAGATGTTGTGAGGACACAGAGGGTAACAAGGGGAAAGAGCGGGATGTGGAAGAGCAGAGCCCAGTTTCCTGTAAGAACCATATTAAACACTGATCCCACATTTGACTTTCCATTGGATAAATATACTTCTATTGTGTAATGTGGAAGTCGAAGAAAGAGCCTCATCGGTTCCCTGAAGGTTTAAAGTGATAGTACTTTAACAACATGCATTGCTGGCTCTCATGTGCCTGCTGATATTAAAAAGACACTGCGTGATTATTCTGGAAGCCCCTTAGTCAAGCGCCTTCACATGGGCCTGAAGGCCTTTGTCATTCACTATGTACTTGATGACTTTTTTCCTTTTATCTCTCTCCAGCAAAAGCTGGAAGTAACAAATCATGACTGTTGGCTATTGGTCATGAATAAATCACATCAAGGTCTGTGTGCACGTCTCAGAAAGATATATTTTACGCTATTGCAACAAATAGGACATGTAATGCTTGCGCAGTTCTTGCAAGCAATGCCATACAGACTCAGTAATTATTGCTGCTAATCTCATAACAAAGAGACACCTACCCAATGAAGTCACCTCAAGTGAGGTAATGGGGTTATGATTGGATGTCTTTCCTGCCAATCATTTATAACCTACTTCTGATTTTAAAAAGGGTCAAAAAACTTTCCTGTTTGTAGGAAACATTTTTTTGGACAACAGCTTCTATTCATTCTCAGAAAAGGTGAAGACAGGGAAGGATATTAATGTCTTCTCAAACATATGAAAAAAGCAAGTCTCATAATCAGAAAGAAATCACAAACCAATGTAGCATCCTATAAATACTATATGCTATTATTTGGAGCAGGGAAATTAGACAGTAAAATAACCCTATATGTCTTTAGGTATTCTACTGTCCTGAAACATTTAACACATTGCTTATTCTACTTCTAGTGTATACTCAAAGAAATAAAAATAGATCTAGACCAAAACTTGTACACGAATATTTAAAACATTATTCATAATAGTCAAAATTTGAAGAAAATTCAAATGTCCATCAGCTAGTGAATGGATAAATAAAATGCGGTCTATCCATACAGTGGAATATAATTTTGCAACCAGAAGGAATGAAGTATTGATGTTTATTAAATGCTTCAGAAAAGACAAATCTATAAAGACAGAAAGTAGGTTAAGGCTGCCTATGGTTGCGAGGGCATATCAGATGAAAAGTGACTGCTGATGGATATGGAGTTTCTGCTTAGAGTTACAACAATGTTCTAAAATTAGATCGTGGTGATGCCAAATACTTTAAATGGGTGAGTTTTACGGTATGCCAATTACATTTCAATAAAACTGTTTTAAATCTCTCTCTCAAAGAAAGAAAGGAAAACAGTCAGATTTGGTAAATACGCTAATACTGAGGCCTACTAAGGGAAAAAAATCTGTCCATTTCTAAAATGAATAATTTCTCAGAAGTTAGTTCTAAACTGGATGCTTTAAATGAAATTAAAAGGATTTTTATATTGCATCTAACCCTCTCATAAATAAACAAGATTTTTCCCTAATTTTTCTATTTTGGACACAATACCTTTATTTTATTTTTTATGTGGTGCTGAGGATTGAACCTAGTGCCTCACACTTGCTAGGTAAGCGCTCTACCACGGAGCCACAACCCCAGCCTCTTTCCCCTAATTTTTAAAGACCAATAGCCACTCATTGTGTTTAAAAAGAAAATTTGCATCTTCTTGACAGTATATATTAAAAGTGAATACAACCAAAAGTCTGACATATTCCCTTCACAGCCTCCTTCTTAACACATTGGCATAGAACAGTTATCAGGTAGAGTGGCAAAAATCCAAGTGTTATTTTTATATTTTCTTTGTTAGTGTAGTGCACAAGAGTGGCTCCTCAGAGAAGTTAAGGGCTGAGAACCAGAGTGAGCAGGAGCAAAAGAGCTTTAAACACCCCGTCATCACTGTTGCTGACACTGCCTGGCATCTCTGCATGAGTCAAGCTACTCAAAGTATCAAACACCACAAAAAAACAGACAAGGGTGTTGATTTTTCAGAGCCTTCTCCTAGACTGAGATCCTCCCTACCTCTAAATAATGGAAACAAAAGCAGTCCAAGTTACATATAGTATGACCTCTAAAATGGACTCAGAATATCATAGGACAGAAATTATCTTTTAAAATCAATCACATGTCAGGCATGGTGGATCAGGCCTGTAAAAACAGCAACTTGGGAGGCTGAGGTAAGAGGATCACAAATTCAAAGCTAACCTCAGCAACTTAGTGATGCCCTAAGCAACTTGGTGAGACCTTGTCTCAAAATAAAAAATAACAAGAGTTGGGATGTGGCTCAGTGGTGAAGCACCTCTGGGTTCAATCTCCAGTACAATAAATTATTCCTAATTCAAGTTGGCTCTTTCATGTCACTGTATGGGTTCGTATTTTAAATTATGTGCTTTGCATATGTGCAAAGAAAGTGAGTCTGTGTTGGTTGTAGAAGCTGCTGGAGATCTTTATTCTTCAGGAAGAATATTTTAATGATTTGCCCTAGCAAATACTATTCAATTTCCCTCTAATGTGATATTCCAGGTAAAAGTCTTTGAGGCTGAAAATTTTATTTCAAAAAGTGCTCTTCAGATAAAGAAACCAGTTTAAGCACAGTTACCGAAAGCTAAATACTGATCATGTAGTAAGAAGATGGTACAAATGGAAACCAGGAAATTCAAATTTTATTACCAATTTTGCTACTAACCTTTAAATCTCATGTGACCTAAAATTACATATTCTTCTGAAGTCTCGGTTTCTTCACCTGTGAAATGAGACAGCTGGAATAGAGGGTTCTTCACACACAAAATGTTCTTGACACCTTTTCAGACATCTTTTCTCCTTCTTACTCTTTCCCTATTCTCACATGCTTTTTTTTTTTTTCATGCTCTGTAGGTGGCCTATACCTTCAAGGATATAGGGTGAGTGAACAGACCCACAGCTTCAAACAATCAGTAATTGAACTCAAACCTTCATCGGAAGAGTTCAAGACTTTCTATTTCTGTGCAGAAAATAAAACAGAAAACCAGCGGTAAGCCAAGGACTTCATATTTCTTCCTCTTTATCAGTCCTGACAAGGCCTTCTTAGCAAACCCTTGTCCTTATTTTCCCACTCCACATCTTCAGTTAAATCCTTCCCTTTCTTTGTAGTCTCCATAGTTAATATTCCCTAGGAATTTTTTTTTCTTTGAATGCCTCCTTAGATAACTATTTTAAAATTTCTTTTTTTCAAATGTAAAAGTAGTAATCCTCAATTGTTCCCCAGGCAGTTGCTAACTCAGATTTCAATATAAGTATCCACTAACACAATAATCTATAACTCTTGTAATTTATTAATCCACAGATTTTATTTCACTCGTATTTAATATGTCCATCTACATTTGGTTGGTGGTTTCCTTTTATCATAAGCCACTGAAGAAAATAGAACTTATCTAATTTGTGATATATTCAGTATCCATGTTGGCATGCAAAAAATAACACTTAGTTCATAATGATTCTGAAAAAGAAGAGCAGTAAGAGGCAAAACTTTGAGACAGAGGGAATGTTCTCAGTTACTGAAAGTATTCACCTCTGCCCCTTCAGTCTCCTTAACCTGACTCCAATCCCCAAGATATCCAGTACCCTCCATTTCCCATCTCTAGTCTCATCTGCTTCATGACCATCCCCTACCTCATCCAGACCTTTTTCACAACTGTGTGGGAAACAAGAATCTAAGAAAGAAGTTCCCAGTAACTTAGTGTGGCAAATGACATGGCAAAAATTTCCAAGGACATTTGCAAGAACTAGACACACTGAACCCAAAGAAATAAAATTCTAAAAGGGAGATTTCAGGGATCTCCACCAAATGACTATTTGAGGAAGGGATTTAGGGATCTCTTGGGCCTTCCCCAATGGGAAACTTTACCTGTATCTCCCATTCCTCTGGCTGGGCTAAAGGATAGTGAGTGTAGAACCACTAGATATTTTACTAGGATCTTCTTCCTGGGCGTGGTAATGAGAGCTACCTGGGCATGGCTCAGATATTTTGCTAGGATCTTCCCTGCAGCAGGTAAAGAGAGCTACCTGGGCATGGCTCCAGCTAGCATATCAGAGAAAAAGAGTCACTGAAACAGAGTTTAGGTTCATCTGATGAAATCCACCAGCCTCTCTATGAGAGGAGGTTGAATGGTTGGCCCTTGCTGTTGAATTCACAGGAGATTTCATCAGAAAAATATTGAGTCATTATAGAAATATTTCAAAGTTATGCTGTTATGCAGCATAGTGTTACAAAGCGCATAGAACTCTGGATCCACAAGATGCTCTACTTATCCCTACAGTAAGTTCAGGAAATGACACAAATCATATTCTCCTCTCAGAGAATCACAAAGCATATGAACCTGTTAGTGTTTCTGAGACACTCTGCTGGAAAGATTTCTAGTTCATTAGTTTCAGTCATTGTTGGTGGTGTTTTTCAAAAAATAGCACCTGCCCTTGGAATAAATGTTATATGGACATTTTTTTAAAACATCATCCAAGGGCTGAGGCTGTGGCTCAGTGGTAGAGCGCTTGCCTAGCATGCGTGAGGCACTGGGTTCAATCCTCAGCACCACATATAAATAATAAATGAATAAAATAAAGATCCATCAACAATTTAAAAAAATTAAAAAAAAAAAAAAACATCATCCAAGAAAATTAAAGGCAGGGAGAAGGAGACTTAACTGGATTGTTTCTTGTGGATTTCCAATTTAACAAAAAAACATTTGCCCATATGGCAATATTTGATTACTCTACATTTAATCAACTAACTTTAAATTAAATAGAAACAATAAAATACTAATAATTTTTAAAACCCTATAGCTCCATTAATCACTATTTACAAACATTATACTCTCTTGGATTCTACTGTTTACACTGGCAAACTTCATCACTATCACTGCATAGTCCACAAGTGGTATTGTACCTTCTTACTTCAGAATCTAAGGAGCATGGTTTCTCCCATTAATTTCAAGCTAAGCAACCAAGAAAAACAATTAGAAAATAAATTAAAAGATATTGTAGTATTTCATATCTTCAGAATCCAACAATTGGTTTAATGGCCTGTTCTAATACTGTTTTTTTTTTTTGTTGTTGTTGTTGTTCCTGCAGCTGGATTACAGCTCTGCAAACATCTATCACAAAATGGATTCCTTTGCACCAGGCTATTCAAGACTTCATGAATCGGCCCTTAGAGGAGACCAGAATGTGAAAGGAAACCTAGTTCTTAAGAGAAAGGATTCACAGGGTCATCACCAACTTGCTATAGGAGGAAACAAAATGTTAATTGCTCTACAGCTTTTCAAATGAATGTTTCTCCAGAATACTGAAACTTCGTGATGAGATTATTTTGCCTTGGAACCAAGACACCAATACCTACTCTGAAGCTTAGGGACACCACTTCTATTACTTATTTCCCCTTCAGTTAGCATACATCAGCATCAAAATATAATAGGACCCCCTATTCCCATCTCTTAAAAAAATAAATACAGCAAACTTTTATTTTATTTTTTATTTAATTTTATATATTCTGTGCTTTGGCTCTAAGCTTCCTAGGATGACGTCAGCCAGGAAGCAGGAAGCTGATATTTGAGAAAATTAAGATCATGGAAATGAAATGGCTCAAATGATGGGTAAATATTTCAGCTAAACAAGGTCTCTCTTGGGCCATTTTACAATTAATATACCCAGGTGCCTCCCAAGACTTCCCAGATAAAAAAGATGATAACAATTGTAGGTAGAAAAATCAATAAGGAATTAGACTCAATTTAGGGGAGAAGATTGAAAGACATGGGTCTTTCTACCTGAACTTCTGTCACAATACAAACACAAAATAAATCAAGAATGCTCTGCTCTTCATGCTGAAAGCAAGAGCAAGTCAAAAGAAATTCTAAACATCAGCTTCATTTCTCAGTGGAACAATCTCTTTGCTGTATCCAAGATGTTGTGATGTATTTGAAGCTCCATGACCTTACTAATGGAACATGGATCACAGATTTCAAGGAGTTCAGCTGTAAGGTTCAAGTGCTTTGACTCAACTCACCAAAAAAAAAAAAAAAAAGAAGAAGAAGAAGAAGAAGAAAAGAAAAGAAAGAAAAATAAAAAGAATGAAAAAAACCAAAATATCATTTCCTATATCATATTCTGTGCATGTAAAAGTGTGTAACAATGAATTCCATTAACATGTATAATACCAATAGAACACCAATAGAATATTTAAAATAAATAAAGAAAAATTAAAGGAAACAATAATAGTGTTTCAGAGCTTACAAAGACCTGACAGCTCAACTCCTTCTCTTTACAGACAAGGCTCAAGCTCAGGGAGGTAATTGCCTATTGAAGATCACACATGTTGATGGCAGAACTGGAACTGAATTGGGGTCTTTGTATGTCCATCCATTGTTTTCACTCTCTCACCCTCCTCCTCCTCATTGTGCCCCCAAAAGTGAGACATGGTTTTATTGACAAGGAAACCACCCACTACTCAAAGTTGCTGGATACCTCTGGTCTTCAGCTGAGAAATAAAGCACATCATTTCCAGCAATAAATCATGTTTCTACTTCTCCAAGCTCGTAGAAGGATTTCATGTTAATTAAATTATATTCTTTTCCAAAGAATCTTAAATGCAAAAAAAAAAGATACCCAAATTAATGTCATTTTTTCTGTACTTTCTATCTCTTCTCAATGGCTACACTTGTGTCTGTTGTTCACCATAACTCAGATGAGGGAGGTTTGTGAGTATATAAGGATGTGCTACTCAGTCCATTTATTGAGAAGTTCCTTAATGAACTCATGCCAAAAAAGACATGTTCTAATACTCTGACCAACTTAAAACCATAATTAAAAAATATTCAATTAACAACAACAGATAGCCCTCTGTGCTGAAAATGGTCCCTTTGTTCTCCCAGTATCTGCCATGATAATAATGAGGTCTTTCAGCAGCAGCATTAGTAATGTTCATGTCAGAAACCTGGGGCTCGTACATCCGCTCCCCAGCAGTGCTTTCTGCCTTTCTGGATCCTCGCCATGGAATGCACAAACTGTGCCGTTACCAGGCAGCCAGTCAGTGACCACAGCCAACTGTAACACTGGCAGTGAGCTTTCCCCTGGAGGAACAAAACAAAAGCAAATACTTCAATAAAATGTGAATGCAATTTTCTTTGAATCAAGCATTCACATAAATGGCTTGTAAATTAACTGTATTGACATTCAAAGATTAGAGACACTACTCCAAAACTACTGATGTTATTCCTGGAAGGTTCTAAAGATCCAAACAATCTTGGATATTATGCAAAAATTTTGGGGGGTGGGTATTTTTTTGTGGAAAGGATTTTTAGCTCTTACATAATTCTAAAAGAGATATGTGACCCAGAAAGAAAATTGTTCATTCTAAGATTAAGAATACCCCCAAATTCACCAGTTTTTCATCTCCAGTAAATGTGATAGGGCAGGGGAAGTGCAAGGCCAGCCTTCTGCAACATCTGACTGCACATTTGCGGGTTAGCCTTTCGGCAAAAAAGGAGAGCTGCTCACAAATCCAATGGTCAATCAGTCAATAAAGGCTCAGTGAGCACCTGCTATGAGCCACGCTTACCAAGTGCTATCAATTAACTTCCATTAAGAAAAGCCAGAAAAAAATTGCTCAAATCATACTTTCTGCAGCCAGCAGGCCCTAGTTGAAATTCTAGTGATGCCACTTTCTGCCTGTGACCTTAAGACAGACTATGTGAACACTCCTTGCTTTAGTTTACTCATCCATGAATAAGAATAATTATAGTATATGTCTCATGTTTATGAAAATTCAATAAGCAGTGTTTGAAAAGTGCTGGAACAGTGGGTTGCCCTAGCCAGCTCTCAATATAATTATCAATATTAGTAGCAAGGATTTGTCAACTTATATACAGACTCCACATCTCTGTGGACAGTTCAGAAAAAAATGCCTCTTGTCCCTTCCCCTCACCAATGACAGGTGGAGAGGACGGGACAGACCCATCATGTTCTATCTTAAGAGAACCTAAGAAAGAGGGTCAGGTATAGTTTCAGGCTTCCTTGGTCATATGCCTCAGATTTTTGCCTATTTAGAACTCCAAAGACTAACCTATAACTGTCAAAACTTTGCTAGCCCAACTTTTGATAAACTTGGGAGATTTTCCATTATATTCCTAGAACCCCTAACCTAAAACCAAAATGTTCTCACAGGTGCCCTTTCAGGTCTGTTCTTCCTCATCTGTTGACAGTGTGCACACTTGAAGGGAAATTGCTGGACTGTTCTGTACTTAGGTTTCCCAGTAGAATTATATTCAGTGAAAATAAATTAATAAAGATTAGAAAACACAATAGTTTGTTGCCTTAAGAAGGGAATACTAAAAGCAGTCAGTTTATTTGCTTACTTGTCTTACAAAGCTTGAGAAAATTTTCTCAAGAATTCCATGCCTCCAAATCACTTTTAAAGCTTCTTTTGAGCTTGGAACAATATGCCCCTAAATTTTCAGGGGAAAAAGAAGAAGAAAAAATTCCTCCATAGAGGTTTAGCTAACATAGTAGAATTATTTTTCCTTGTGATATTCCCCAGCAACCACATAACACCCTATTCAGTGACATATCTATCACAGGATGCAAAAGCTAATGAAACTGTAGAGCAAGTTTTTAAGAGTTAACACTGTCATAACAAAAATTTACATCATGTGTGTATATACACATACACATATATACATATATATGTATATATCCATATTTATACATACTTATTTTGGGGTAACACACGTGCTTTCATGTTTCCATGTCTGTCTTTTTAGAATAGAATCCATTCTTGGGCAGAGAGTTTTCACAGGCTATTAACCCAAAGTAGATAGTTACCCTGGATGCATAAACATGGTTTTGAATATTCTAGTAAGCTATTGATCAATCTTTTGAAGCAGAATGGAAATATCTTGCATGTGTAATCATTAGTTTGATGTCTTCAAGGAGGTAGGAATATGTATATCTTGTTTACTGTGTGCCCTGAAGCCCACACAATGTTGAACATACACTAAACTGTCAATACTTATCTAATAAAAGCATAAATAAATGAATTTCATTTACTGATCTCATCACAGGTGAAATTTAATCTTATTTTCAGTTTAGATTCACAGTGATATTGAAACTTTAAGAACTGAAAATTACAGAAAGATTTTGGAGAGAACTTGAGCATAAATCTGTTATAATTATGAGGCAATGGTGGCATGTACATCAGGAGCAGCTCAAATAGGGATTGGACCATAAAAAGAAACTCAGTGTGCCCTTTGTTCTGCTATTCTTTATGCATCTTCTTCATTCTTCTTTCTCCCTGAAAGTTGACTTTTTTTTGATGCAGAGCAAGAGTGAATGAATCATGAGTCTTAAACTCCAGTGACAGTCCCAGTTAGTCTCTTTCAGCATCCACATAAAGACTGCCTAACCTCCATGCTTACATGACCTGAATACGGGATGGCAAATCCTTTGTAGCAATCATACCTATGATTTATATGTTAGGAATAACTACTCCACATACCAGCATTAACAGCAAGGGTGTTCACAGTAACAGTATAGGAGACCCAATTTCAGAAAGATGGTTCCCCCTTTATTGAATATAAAGAAGCCTTCACAGTTCAAAGACACTTACTCTCTTATACATGTAAATTCTGTCCCTCTACTCTTTCCAGGTGTTGAAAATTGAGTCCCTTGGCTTGTATGATGGAACCCAGAATGAAATCTAAGCAGCTGCTATTCAAGTTGAGCTGCCATTATTTTCCATCACAGTGCTGAGTGATTAATGTGACTATGTAATTTAGTTTCTAAATTAGAATATTTTGAGAGAAGGCACTATTAGTAAATAAACTGGGACAACTGGTGTAAACTGGGATTGTCCTGGGAGAAGAGAAACATGCCAGTCACCATAGGAACAGCACACAAACTGCCATTCTCTGATTCCTCACCCACATAAAGGAACATGTTTCTAATGTTCTCAGTTCAAGTTTGTATATTCTCAGGTGCAGTTCCCTGTGAGAGAATAATTTCTCTATTTCAATTCCAGTTCCAACAAATTAAGAAACCAAATACTCATGATCAAGGAGATGAGGTCACATAAGAAAATAGATTGGGAACTCTGCAGCCCAAATTCTATGTTTATTTGAAGTGAAGTAGTGGGGAAAGCATTGCATTTCCAAAAAAAAAAAAAAAGGGAGTCTTTAGGTGGAATTTCATCCTATTTATATAAGTTTAATGGTGTGGAGAAGATATAGAAGCCAAAGAATTCCCACCAAAATGACTATAATTTAATGAGTTAGCCTGACACGATTCAAGAAATGCTTGCAGAAATTTCTCTGTCAGAGACAAAAGTTTTATCACTAAAGCAAAAGCAGCTACAGATCACCATTGTTAAGCTGTGGCCCATGATACTGGTTTTAGCTCTGATAAAACTGTTATCACCTGCAACAAGTCATTTAATTTCCTTTCCTTTACTTTTAAAAATTTTTTTATTTGAAGATGGACACAATACCTTTATTTTATTTATTATTTCTTTTTATGTGGTGCTGAGGATTGAACTCAGTGCCTCACACGTGCTAGACAAGCACTCCACCACTGAGCCACAATCTCAGCTCTCTCTCCTTTATTTTTGTACTAAGTAGACCCAACCAAAAAATAAATTTCAAAGCTAGTTTATTTAGGCAATAGTTCTTGAGGAACTATCATTTCTCCTGAACTCTTAGGAGTATAATAGAATCCATTATCCCATACATTCAAAAGGTTAGTGTGTTTTATAATAAACTACAATGCAGTTTGAGATTATGAGAAAGGTATAGTTACCTATACTTAAATTATTAATTTAACACAATAGAAGGTGGACACATTCTAATAACACTGATCTGAAAATGTGTCCTTTTACAGAATTCCACTACTGTGTTAATTTGACAACAAAGCAATGAGCATTTACATTGTGATTATGAGTTTGAAATGGGAACCCTCTTGGGCAAATTTCGTTGAACCATACCAAATCCTTTATTTTGCTAAAATCACCCTCTCAGACTTTCCAACTGGTTATACAATTGTCCTTCATGCTTCATCAGTTTCTCAACTTGTAGGTTAAATGTTTTGCTCAGTGTTCACTTATAGTCATTTTAATGATGACTTTACTTTTAAATGATCCATGCTATATGTTTCTATGCTATAAAATAAATTAGAATTTTGTTCTTGGAAATTTCACTCTACTCTTTTCAGTAACATGAGGTCATGTGATCTGATAATTTTGTCTACACACATGGACTTTTCATTCTAGTTTCTATCACCTTCCTCTAAGTATTAATTGCATATGAAATCTTGTACTGATTACACAATACAATAACAAATAGTAACATAGCTCTAGTTCTTTCAGCATTATTGTATTTCCTATGAATTAATTAATTATAGGTTTCCCCCTAAATATGCTGATTGTATTGATTTCAGTTTCCTTTTTCTTATTTGCATATCTTCCTGATCTTTTGAAAGAAATGTATATATATATTTATTCAACTTTAAAAATCTTTCTTGGGGTTGGGAGAGCAGTTCAGTGGTAGAGCATTTGCCTAGCATATGTGAGGCACTGAGTTCGATTCTTAGCACCCCATAAAAAATAAATAAATGAAAGGTATTGTGTCCATCTACAACTAAAAAAAAATTTTAATCTTTCTTATACATTTCTTTTTTTTTTTTTTTTTTTGGTACTGGGGATTGAACTCAGGGGCACTCGACCACTGAGCCACCTCCCCGGCCCTATTTTGTGTTTTATGTAGAGACAGGGTCTCACTGAGTTGCTTAGCACCTCGCCATTGCTGAGGCTGGCTTCGAACTCGCGATTCTCCTGTCTCAGCCTCCCTAAGTGCTGGGATTACAGGCTTGAGCCACCGTGCCTGGCTTCTTACACATTTCTAAGGCTTGAAATAATACATACATTTTTTGAAATTTTATTACAGGGTTTTAATTGAACAAAATCAAAATTTCCTTTGAAATGTAATAGCAATGATGAAAGTTCTAATCTAGGTATGGTGATATGCACCTGTAATCCCAGCTACTCAGGAGTCTGAAGCAGGAGGCTCACTTGAGTTCACTAGTTTAAGACAGCCTGGGGGAGGCTCTCAACTTGAAAGAAAAGAAAGAGAAAGGGAGGGGGATAAATTTTCCCTTCCACCAATCCTGAAAAGCAAAGTATCCATTAAAAATTAGAAGTCCCTTCTTTCCTCAACAAAATCCATTTTTTCCCATTCATAACTATTCTTCTTTTACTTTGAACTGCTTGTACCTGCTTCCAAATGCATTGGTAGCTTAGAATTCTGTGTACATCAATTCAACTAAAGAAGATCAAGGTGCTAATCAGTGCACATCTAGAGAGGTAAAATATTGTACCTTTTACTGAGAATGAACAAACATGTCATATCAAATAAGATCATTGCTCCATAATTGCACCATCATTGCTCCTGCTTTAAGGTCTAACTGCTTCAGAAACCAAATAAAATAAATGTAGTCTCCTGACACACCTATGTAAGATTATTTATCTCATGCACATTGGTAAAAGCAGCAATAGGCCATCATTCAAATTTATAAATAATAAGTTTAACAAGTAAAAAATTAGTACTACAACATCAATATATTTAGTCTAAAGATAAAATCCATTTTTAAAATGTACACAACTCTTTAGTCTCTGTGATGATTCATTCATTCATTGATTCATTCATTCATTCTCAACATGTGCCAGGCACTAAGGAATAATAACCTTGTAAATAAGTTTTCCATTTTCATTAAGGATCTTTCTAGTTGAGAAGTCTATCAGTAGACAAGCAATACAATAAATAAATGAATTAAATATATATAAAAGATGATGAGTGCAGGAAGGAAATAACCATCTCATTTTGAGATAATAATGTTATTAGATAGGATGTACAGGAAAATTCTTTTTATTAAACTGAGACCAAGCAGATGAGAGGAAGCTTCTTTTGGAATATCTTGATTTATATTGTAGCAAGAAAAGCAAGCAAACATTCAGAAAATAGTTTGAAGATGCAAAGGAGTTTGCTGATCACAGATCAGGAACTTCAGGGCACCAGGGGCCTGGGGAGACTAAGTCAAACTAACAAATAACTGATGGCAGTATGGGGATGAGGCAATAATGAATACCTAGGAAGCAGGGGCTTTTTGCTATTACTCAGGGGGAACTAGGAAGAGAGGCATGATTGAAGTCATTGTGATAGAGTCTTATAAAGGTAGACATTTTTCTAGCATTGAGGTGCTAAATATTTTGTTGTGTGTACAATTTCTAGATGAAATGTCTACCTATTATAGCACCACTGATGAAATCTGCAATGACATACATTTTCACCATAATTTTTAACTAATTATAATCATTTAGAAACAAAATATGATAAACTGATGTAAGATTTTCTTGACAGTACCAAATCCCTGTACCTATTGGTGCTGTCCACATTCAGTGAGAGCAGAACTAACGGGTGCTAAGGGATTCTGATTTCCTGCTGCTACTTTCATCCTTACCACTGAAACATACAGTCATGAAATAGTTTTGGGATAGTAAAGTGTTGTATGCTAAATCATTTTTGCTTTTCTTTATCACTGTTTACCTTAATTGATTATTGTCAGTAGTAATGTGTCTTTTAATAAGTCAAAGCCTCAACTTACACTCTTAAAACTTTACCAGTTTTCTCAACACACACACACACACACACACACACACACTTTTTTTAAAAAAGAAGATTCTCTGCCAATACAAAAATAACTCAAAGTATATGTCCTAAATGTATAGGTCAATTGTGTCATACACAAAGAATATTGAATATATTCTTTTGTTATACAGTAAAATTCTTGCTTTGTGCTAAAGCACAGTAAAGGTAAATGACTTGCTGAGACTATAAAGGAAAACTATGATGAAAAAGAAAAATGAACACTCAGTCCTGACAATAAAGAGCAAGGAGATTTTAATTATCTTAAAAGTAAACCTGCTAAAAGATCATCATCATAACCCAAAAAGAAACTGCCTGGCTATTTACAAGTGTGAATGTGATAGAACAGGAGGAAGAGGTTTAAGGTAACCAATTCATTGGACATTTCAATCTTCCTTTATAAAAAGAGTGAAATGATTGATCTTTTTACTCTCATTTTTAAGACAAACTGAAGTCTACCAGAAACTGAAATATCAAGTTGTCTGAAAGGAATCTGAAAATAATGAAATTAGAAACACCAGATCCTATATAGCATAAAAATAGTGATCTGGGTGGCCAAGATTTACTTAGGGAAACCAATGGCATAGATTTCACTAAAAATAGAAAACAGAAAAGAAAAGCAATGGGGATATAGAGAAAAGCATTAGGCTCCCTTTTATTCTCTTCCAAAGAACTGAAATCAATGCATCAACACAGAACCACAGGTTTAACATTGGCAGATTGAGAGCTTAGTCATAAGATGGTGAGTTCTCAATGTATCTAAAGTGTATCCCCAAAAGGAATAATGACCAGGTTAACAGAAGCAAGTGTTACACAACGGGAATGTCTGTATTACTTCATCTGATAAGCTATTCAAATGTTAAATTTTTAAAAAATCCAGAGGACATTGTATTGAGGGTACTCCATTATGATGATACCACGTGGGAACAAGAAAACATTCCAAATGTTGAGTAGAATCAATTCTCCTGCCCCAAAATGACAAGCATGTTGTGCTCGCTAAGATGAATGACAGGAGATATTGTGAGTTCAGCAGCATAGATGGAGAATGTGATAAACAATACATGTCTAGTTCTAGCAAACACTGACCTTCTGTTCCTTGAAAGAGGAGTAAAAGATCATGAATGATTTGGTACCACAAAAGAAGTATTTCATTAGTGATTTTTTTATATTGGCTGTATATTAAAGTGACAAAATATTGGAAGTGTTGGGTTAATAAAATAGACTGTTAAAAATAACTTTCTCTGCTTTTTCTTAATACCAGAAAAAACAAACAACCCAACCAATACATGGGCTAAGGAGCTGAACAGACTCTTCTCAGAAGAAGATATACAATCAATCAACAAATACACGAAAAAATGTTCAACATCTCTAGCCATTAGAGAAATGCAAATCAAAACTACTCTAAGATTTCATCTCACACCAGTCAGAATGGCAGTTGTCAAAAATACAAACAACAATAAATGTTGGCAAGGATGTAGGGGAAAAGACACACTCACATTGTTGGTAGGACTGCAAATTGGTATAACCAATCTGGAAAGCAGTATGGAGATTCCTTAGAAAACTTGGAATAGAACCACCATTTGACCTAACTGTCCCTCTCCTCTGTCTATATCCAAAGGACTTAAAAATAGCATACTACAGTGACACAGCCACTTCAATGTTTATAGCAGCTCAATTCACAATAGCTAAACTGTGGAACCAAGTTAGATACCCTCAATAGATGAATGGATAAAGAAACTGTGGTATATATATACACAATGGAATATTACGCAGCATTGAAAGAGAATAAATCAAAGACAGCCTCAGCAACAGCGAGGCACTAAGCAACTCAGTGAGACCCTGTTTCTACATAAAACACAAAAAAAATTAGGGATGGGGACGTGGCTCAGTGGTCGACTGCCCCTGAGTTCAATCTCCAATACCAAAACAATTTTTAAGAAAAGAGAATAAAATATGGCATTTTCTGGTAAATGGATGGAGTTGGAGAACATCATGCTAAGTGAAATAAGCCAATTCCCAAAATCCAAAGGCTGAATGTTCTCTCTGATAAGTGGATAATGGGGGAGGGGACACGGGAAGAATGGAGAAACTTTGGTCAAAGGGGAGGGAAGGAAGGGGATGGGACATGGGGAGCTAAGGAACTGAACAGACACTTCTCAAAAGAAGATATACAGGGGCTGGGATTGTAGCTCAGCGGTAGAGCGCTTGCCTCGCATGCGTGAGGCCCTGGGTTCGATCCTCAGCACCACATACAAAGCAATAAAATAAAGACATTGTGTCCATCTACAACTAAAAAAATATTAAAAAAAAAAAAAAAGAAGATATACAATTGATCAACAAATATATAAAAAAAATTCAACATCTCTAGACATTAGAGAAATGCAAATCAAAACTAAGATTCCATCTTATGCCTGTCAGAATAGCACTTATCAATACAAACAACAACAAGTGTTGGCAAGAAAGATGGTGGATAAGATGGACAACAGTGCCCTAAGTACATGTATGATTGCACATACGGTGTAACTCTATATTGTGTACAACCAGAGAAATGAAGAGTTGTGCTCCATTTGTGTACAATAAATCAAAATGCATTCTGCTGTCATGTATACCCAATTAGAATAAATAAATTTTAAAAAATAACTCTACCTGTTTTTTAATTTATATTTTAAGTTATATATGTGGCTCACAACATATTTCTATTGGACAGTGCTAATCTATAATTTCCATATGGTATTAAGGAAAAATAAACCATAATGGAGACTTAAGTTTTCTCCTCCAGGAAATCTTGGCTGGAGATTGAGCACAGCTACACAATCTTTGTATCACTAAGAAGCTTAGGGTTGGAAGGCTGCACTTTTCTGTGTTTGAAAAATAGGAAATCCATGACCACAAGGCAATGAAATGCACTATTTATGTTGGGAACTACTAGGGCTTAAAAGAAAAAGGAGAGGAGGGAGGAAATGGGCTCATAGACTTGTAGAAATAGATCTCATTCATACAGATGTAGTAATGATAATTATTGTGAAGATCATGTGAACTCAGATGTTGAAACTAAGGTGAGAAGTTACTCCAGGATGTATCTGCAAACATGCCATAAGCATACTTCTACTTAAACCACACCAAACAGTGAAGTTCTTCTGTGGTATACTGAGGACTAGCTTGCTTTACATCTATTCCAGTGCCCTTTTTTGTATTCCTTCCTATATCACAGAGATAGAAAGCTGAGAAGGACACTTCCCAAATCCCATGACAATTTGGGTTCCAGATGTGATTTTTGGTATATCGGTCAGATAAATATATACAAGCTTGAATTTGGAACTGAGGAAGTAGAAACATAGCAGGATAGAAGCATTCATGTTGTGAGACTGGTTCTAAGCTGATAGCTGGAAAGACAGTATCATCTGCACAGCCAACTCTCTGATGGTGGCAATAGCAGCAGCTACTTGGCAGCCTGTTTTCCCATGAAGATTTGGGAATTATTGTCAAAAGTTCAGTTTCATATTTGTCTCTTCAGCTATACCTACATAAAATTTGAATTCAGGGTTGATAATGAAGGGGATTTGCATAGCAAATAAGATTTTGGTCAGAGGCAAAACTGGTTATGTTTTTTTTTTTAATATTTATGTTTTAGTTGTGGGTGGACAGAATATCTTTATTTTATTGTTATGTGGTGCTGAGGATCGAACCCAGTGCCTCACGCGTGCTAGGCGAGCGCGCTACCACTGCGCCACAACCCCAGTCCCAAAACTGGTTATGTTTTATTCTCATGAAGACCCAAGAAAAATTCTTTAACCTGGAGTCAACATGTTGAAGAAAAGTTGGAAAACCAATTTCTTCCATTTTCTTGAGAGGTGGTAACTGTAACAGGTAAGAATAAGAAAAACTGGAAAAGAGGAAATTGCCACATAGCAATATTCCTGGAAGCTAATTGACTGGAACTGTTCAGGAAAATGTGTGCAGATGGAGGGTCCATAAATAGAATTATCTCATTAAAAAATAACTACATAGAAAGCAAAACAAACAAAGACTCATTCTTCTGTTTTGTTCTCATAGTAGTGGAAAATGTTAAATGGGATTGAACTAAGTTATTTTGTAAGGCTTCAGATTTATTTCCAGAGGGCACCATCAATTAATTCTTTAAATGACCATTGAACCCTCTGTGTGCCAGGCACTGGGATGGGCACTGGAAATAAAATGTCAGAAATCAAATCTACAGTTTCGACTCTGACCAAAATTTTATTTGCTATGCAAATCCCCTTCATTATCAACCCTGAATTCAAATCCTAGTAACTGACATTAAAATTCTAATAATAACTAACAATGGTTTCTGGATATCAATCAGTGTACTAAACTATTTTATGTATTAGTTTATTACTCCTTACAACAAGCTTGTGAGATAGGTAGCAATTTTATGCAGGTATAGCTGAAGAGACAAATATAAAACTGAGCTTTTGACAATAATTCCCAGATCTTCATGGGAAAATAGGCTGCCAAGTAGCTGCTGCTATTGCCACCATCAGTGGTGTATAGTTTCAGCAGTTAAGGATTAAAAGGATTTGAAATGAGAAAAGTCAAGTTTGAGGGGAAATTAATAAACCTTGAGAGTCAGTTCTCAGGATGGGTAGAAGACAAAGGAATATGGTTCCATAAATTTTTATTCCTTCACTTTGGACTTTACTTCAACCTTTTCCCATTCCTTTTCTCCCTCTGTGGAAGAGAGAACTAATAATCTGGAAGCAATTTTATGAGGTGCTTGGTAAAAGTTAAAGCAGCAACTTCAATTTTTAAAATTATATCAAATTTACAGAAAAGTTACAAGTATTGCACCAAAAATTATTTCTGAATAATTTGAGAATAAATTGGCATCATGATGCATCATCACACTCAAATACATTAAAGTGTACTTCCTATAAACAAGGACATTCTACTACACAACTGCAGTACGACCATTAAATCAAGAAGTTAACACTGATGTATTACCACTAAGGAATCCTCAGATCTCATTCACCAATTGACCCAATAACTGATTACTGGTCAATTATTTCATTGTATTATCCTTATTATTTTGTTTATTTTCATGTTTACTCATTAAAAAATTAAAAGTATCAGCCAGGCATGGTGGCTTATACTTGTAATCCCAGCAACATGTGAGGCTGAGACACGAGGATAGCAAGTTCAAGGCCAGCCTCAGCAAATCAGTGAGGCCCTGTCTCAAAAAAAAAAAAAAGATGGGCGTGGTGGTGCTTAGGATATAGTACCCCTGGGTTCAATCCCAGGTGCAAAAAAAAAAAAGACAAAAACCAAAACAGATGTGGAACTCTATTCTTCTATTTGTATCCTATCAGGTAACACAAAAAAAGAGACAAAAACCAAAACAGATGTGGAGCTCTATTCTTCTATTTGTATCCTATCAGGTAACACAAAATCTCAGTTCCCAACATTACTACTAATATTCATTTTGATCACATGATTAAGGCAGTGTCTGCCAGACTTCAGGTACCAGGATTGAACTCAGGGGCACTCAACCAGTGAGCCACATCCCCAGCCCTATTTTGTGTTTTATGTAGAAACAGGGTCTCACCGAGTTGCTTAGTGCCTCGCCATTGCTGAGGCTGGCTTTGAACTTGCGATTCTCCTGTCTCAGCCTCCCTAAGTGCTGGGATTACAAGCATGAGCCACCACGCCCGACTAGACTTCATGCTTTGTTCACCTGTAACTAATAAGAAGTTATACAAAGCTACCTTTAAATTATGCAAATATCCCTTCACTCATCTAATTTTCAATTTATTATATATTTACTTAAATATTAATTCATGGTTTCTGAGTTTATTGAATAGTGTAATCCATATCATTATTATTTATTTATTTTTAGGCTTTTTTTTTTTTAGCTGTTGATGGATCTTTATTTTATTCATTTATTATTTATATGCGGTGCTGAGGATCGAACCCAGTGCCTCATGCATGCTAGGCAAGCGCTCTACCACTGAGCTACAGCCTCAGCCCCATTATTATTTATTTTGATGCTCAAATTGTTTCATATTTGGTCAGTGGGACTGACTTCTGTGTCCATTTGACATGTCCACATGAACTTCTTTACTCTCTGACACAAAATGATGTTCTGGACTCATTGCACTTTCCCTGCCCAGCCTTGGAATCAGCCATATTATCAAGAAGCCCTCATTCCTTTTAGTTGAAACTGGGAGTACTGTCAATTGTCAACTATTTAGTAGCCACCTTCGCCAACTCACACCCTGCCCTGAGCAGCCCAACTATGGCAGCCCAATAAAAGTTTCTCTCAGAATATGTCTCCCGGAAAACCCAAAATACAACTGGATTAATACCCAGTTGCTGGTTATATTCACTGATACAGCCGTGTTGCTGCTCTCAGGTCTTTTCAGCAGGCAGAGCTATTTAATGTGTAGGTGTGTATAAGCACATTTATATATCTGTGGAGGGCTTAAAAATGCCCTATAAATTTATCCACACTTTAATCCCTGGTTTACAAAAAGGAGGAGGGAAGCCTTCATAGATGTGGTAAGGATTTTGAGATGGGGAGATTATCTTGGACTGTCCACGTTGGCCCAATGCCATCACAAGGTCCTCATAAAAAAAGGAGGAAGGAGGAGAATCAAAATCAGAGGAAATGCAACAAGGAAAACAAAGGTCAGAGTTAGACACGGCCATGAATAAAGGAATGGCAATAGTCTCTAAAAGAGGAAAGACTCATGGAAATGCATTTCTTCCTAGAATTTGTGAAAGGTAGCACTGTTGACACATTGGTTTTAGTCCAGTGAAACTGAATTTGGACATCTGATCTGTAGATCTGTGAGAAAACAAATTGCCATTGTTTTTAGCCACCAAGTTTGTAATAAATGGTTACAGCAGCACTAGCAAATGAATTCAACATCCATCACCACATGGATGCCTTCCTCACCCAGCTCGGATTCTAAAACCTCACATTAGACAGCCATCCTCTCCACTCCAGTGTGAATATATTCTTCATTTTCCAGGCCCCAATGTCCTGTGGCACAAAGTTCTCCTAGAGGTCAATCTTTTCATTCTGCCCAGACTGAGACCTCACACTGGGCCATACTCTTTATGGATGTTCCCCTCATTCCATCCAGGTTCCAACTCACCGGACCTCACAATGGACTGCCCTTCTTATGCTGTAATACCTCATTCCAGTCCACTCCTCTATGGGCAAAACCAAGGAACCATCTTCTCATCTTATGATATAAGACCACACATTTGTTCTCTGATAGATTAAACCACAGTCTCAGACATGGACATCTCGGAAACTGAGAGAAAGTCTCCATGTTCAAAGGTGGTAGTTCCTTCTTCTGTCCTTTGCCAAAAAGGCTACCAATCAGGGTCACTGTCACTGAGCAGGGAAATTGAGGGAATCTTCTGTGGGGAAAATGAATAACCTCAAAGGAAAGATATAGAGATACTGATATTTGGAGACACTCTTTCACCAAAAAGTTTAGAGTACTGTTTCTAGGTAAACATGCACCACCCAGACACACAAATTTTAATTTGGGTCTTGGTGCTTAGTACCTGAATGAATGATCAACAGATATCACCAGATTATTTAGAGAAACTTCCAAAATGAAAGGTTTTTTAACAAAAGAAAAAACAAACAAACAAACAAAAAACAGAAACAATGCAGGGATTAACGAAATGAATTGAAGAACATATCAATTATATTCTCAGAGAAATGAAAGAAAATTAGAATTTTATAAAATATAAGCAGATAACAAGAAAGAATTTATAAGGTAAAATGGATTGCATTTTTAAATTTAGTAAAAGAACTGAAAGATAAAGTTAGGATTTCTTCCACAAACTAGGATGACTAGACAAAAGAAACCTAAAATAGAGAAATACAAGAAAAAGAGAGAAAAATTCCATGTTGTATAATATCTAATTTATATGAACTACAGAAACGAAAATTATCAAAGATTCAATTTCAATTTTATCAGAGGTAATGAGTGACAAAATTCTCCAAAAGACCCCCATAGAGTCCAACACACACACACACACACACACACACACAAGACCCACACCAATATATATCATGGGGAAGTTTTCAAATACAAGAGATAAGTAGAGAACTCAAAGCTTCAGAGAGAAAAGTGAGGTTGCATACAAAGGAACAGGAATTAGAACAGCATCCATCAGCACTTTCCAGGGTATGTCTCTTCTATGGGAATTCAGCAATCCAAGATTATTTCTGATCTTCTCAATATAAGGTTTCCTGTACAGGAAAAGAAATTGGTTTGGCTTATGACAGACAGCCCAGTAACCAAAACTAATCAACGACGCTATATAACTGCAATGAGGCAATGAAGTGTCACTATTTGTTCAGGATGAGAAGAAAACTGATTATAAAGGGGAACTAGAAGTGTCCTCCAAATTTTTCTTTGGAAACACTGTCAGAAGTACTTAATCAGAAAAACAAGGGATTCAACCAAAACGAGTAACTCAAGATATTTGGAAAACAAGGATTTCTACATCATTAAATTGAAAAGCAATCAGTCTAGATTAACGTAGGTGGATCCAAGAGTTCAGAAAATAAATAAATAAAAGAGTTTATAGACCATTCCATATGTGTGAAGATTTAGAAAAAAAGATCATTGCCAGGCATGACGGAAAATATTGGAACAGGTACTTAGAAAACAAAGCAAATAAAATCATGGTAATGCGGAAAAACAAAAATCCTATAGGGGGGGCTAGGGCTGTGGCTCAGTGGTAGAGTGCTTTGCCTGGTACATGTGAGACACTGGGTTCAATCCTCAGCACCACATAAAAATAAATAAATAAAATAAAGGTATTGTGCCCATCTATACTAGAATATTTCTTTTAAAAATTTTCACAGGAAACTTTAATTATATTGAACATTTAGCTTAGTAGTAACATAATTCACTTATTTATAACAATGCAAACTTTTAACTATTATTTTAAATAGAAGTTTTTACATATCTATATTGGAATAGAAATGAGAAGAAAGGAGCTGGAAGAGTGTTATCTATCACTGTTTTTAAATCTATAGATTCCACATTCACAGACTAAACCAACTGTGCACGAAAACTATCTGGAAAGTCCATTGTGTTGATAACTGAACATGTACAGACTTTTTTTCTTGTCATAATTCCCAATAAAGTACAACTATGTACATAATCTTTGTATTATATTAAGTATTGTTAAGTAATCTAGAGATTATTTAAAGCATACAGGAGGATGAGCACAAGTTATAGCCAAATTCTATGCTATTTTATAGAAGAGACTTGAGCATCTGTGGATTTTAGCATTCTACAGCTTTCCTGGAACCACTCCCCAACAGATGCCAAGGAAAGACTACACTCATTGGCCAATATCAAGAATTTGGTATGTAATGTCTTAAGTTGGTAAATCAAGGCATAAAAAAACCTGTGTATCATACATTCCCTCACATTAACACTACTCTCTCCTTTCTGAAGGTGCTGTCTGCATGCTAGGCTGAACCATTACTACACCTTCTCTATTTTTTGCCAAGCTTCCCAACTGGGTGGACCTAAGATGACATCCAGAGCCTGTGTGATCTACACGTTCCACATTCTGAACCTATCCATGCCAGATCACACCTTCATTCCTGGACCTTCACATAGTGCAATACCAAAAAGCATGCTGGTCCTCCTGTGGGACCACCAGGGGGCTGGATTCTGAAGTATAGGAGAGTTGGTGTGAACCCTGATCTAGAGAAAATGAAGACAAAGGAACCCAAACATGTTAGTTCTCCTTCCTTTTCCCTATCCATGCAGTGTTGGGGATGAGGTGATGCATCACAGCCTACTATAGAAGACCATGTGCTAAGGTGGTTGTTCAATGTCTGCCATGGTAACATAGTGCATAGCTGTGCTTCTTAGTCTGGGTTTTCTCTCTTCTCTTTTCCGATACCCTCACTTCCTGGCCTTATACTCTTCAAATAAAGTATCCAAACACTAATCCCTAGTGAATCTGTTTTTGAGGATCTAAGCTAAGACAACAAATGATTTTAAAATACAGAGATACACACACTTGAAGGAGTGGTTGCCTCTGGGGAATGGGACTAGGGTATAGGAGAATGAGAAAGAAGAACATTAATTTCCTAAATACACCTTCTAATAATTGTCATATAATTCATATAATTGTCATGTATTATGTTCACAAAATAAAAATTAATTTAAAAAGTTAATACCATCATTTGTATTTTAGATTACTTATTCCTTTTGTAAGTTTTCCCCACAGAACAGAAAAACAAGCTAATAATTACTTTACCAATATTATAAGAATGTTGTGACATAAACTTCAGCATTCATACACATTTTATGGATTTTTTTTTCCTAAAAAAAAAAACTCCTTTTATGAAAAGTGAAGGAATATGTCACCTTAAGATCAATATCTCCTTGTATCCTACATAAAGTGCTATATTCCTGAAATGGCAGCAAGTGCTTTATAGCAGCAATAAGTTGATCTATAGACTCATCATAATAAATTATAGAAGAAAGAGAAGCAGCTAAAAAAAGAAACCATTTTATTTTTATATTGAGTGTCTTTTGAAAAATGGAACTGAGGGTGGAATTAATGATTTAATTAAACCACTTAATGTTTTATTAAAGTCAATATGGCCCAGAGTTCCTGTACAACAACCAACTTATCAATAAAACCTCATACTTGTTTTTGCCAAAGAATTCATATTTATTATTAGAAGTGCCTATAATATAGAGCCTCTGTTTTCAGGAAATCATATATACCTTTGTATTCCAAAACCATTCTGTTAGAGGAACACAATCATCTGCTGAAAAAAGAAATTCAGGTCAGATTCTGAAAACAATGATTTATTCACGTTGGTTACTACTCTCAAAGTGCTCTGTTTCTGCTCTGTTCAGCAGAATATCTGCTCTGCTTTCACAGCAAAGGAGGAACTCAAATCATCAGACAGCACGTAGTTGATGCTGAGGCCTTCTGCAGGAGGCACTGAAGCACCCAAAACATTTTCCTCACTAGAACATGTTAGTTTCTTCCCTTTCATCCAACAAAAATTTATTATTCACTACAAGTAAATGGGCAGTTAAGAAAAAAGGAAAGTAGATAAGGAGAGGCCTCAAAAAGAATTTACAAATATTAACCTATTTTCATGTGAAACACTGAGATTAGATGGGAACAGCCCTAGGATGATGGATTGAATATGTGGTGAGAATGCAAGAAAGTTCAAAGGTGAAATGACTGGGTTATGAGAGCCTTAACCTAACCAATGCATTAATCCATTGATATGGATTAACTGGGCAGTAATTAGGCAGGTAGGGTATGGCTGGACAATGAGGTGGGTCACTAAAGGCTTGTCTTTAGGGTGTATATTTTGTCCCTGGTGAGCAGAGCTCTCTCTCTACTTCCTGATTCTCATGTCCTGAACTGCTTTTTTCCTCTATACCCTTCTGTCATAATGTTCTGACTCATTTTGGTCCCAGACAATGGAGTCGGCCATCCATGGACCGAGACCACTGAAGCTGTGATCCCCAGATAACTTTCTCCTCCTCTATGTTGTTCTTGACAGGTGTTTTGCAAAGTCACAGGGACTCCAAGCTGACTAAAACACCTGGTAAAATAGGACAAGCCTAGAAATGCAAAATCAAAGAATACAATGAGATCCAATATATACTTGTTCCTTACCACTTATATGGCTTATATGGCCTTACATACTGTCATTTGTAAGACTTAGAACAGTGTGAGACTATAGACCCACAATCACTTACAGAGCCTAGGTCTCATGTCCTCACCAGTCCTATTAATATTTTTGCTTTGGTCTATGTATTGCTAGAGGGGAACTTTCCAGACAAAAGCTGCCTTTTAACCAGAAAGGATCTGTCCTGCACTGCTGAAGTCTCTGTTCACAGATCAAAGCCTCTGTTGGCAGGTCAAGTTCTCACACTCTCAGAGCCAGTGTCTTCTTTGGTCACTGATTTAACAGAAAACATAGACACACACAAGAATGTTGTAGTCAAATTTATGACACATGCTTCAGGTCAACCCAATGTTACAGATTCATTTTCTCCACACTGTAGCCTAATAGATTTTTATGACTTTTTTTTTTTTTTTGGTTCAAATTAAAATTTTGAAAGTCACAAGTTTCAACTTGCTTTAAAAGATACTAATTGGCTTAGCTCACTTTATAATGTAATTGACTTGCCTTGAAAGATTACATATGAATGTTTTTAATCATCCCACATTACTTTCTTTGCTTATATTCTCTCCACTCAGTCTTCTACACCATTTGTCCTATTTGTTTTATTTCCCTCACCTTTAATTCTCTGTTGCAAGTGTTTCCATATCCTTATTCTTTCTCTGATCACTGAAATATGAATTGGATTTGTTTTCTCATTCTTTTCTTCACCTATTTTCTTCTAAGGGGTATCTGGTAGAGAAACTGATCAGTGGTTGTCATAACAAAATTTTAGTACAGAGAACATTGAGATATATACATATATACACATATTCACACATATAGTCCAGCTAATGATCTTTTCCCCCAGAATATATAATTTTAAATAAAACTTCCCAAGCAATTGTCAGTTGTACCCTTTAAGGAAGGAAGGGAAGGAGGGAGAGTGAAGTGGAAAGGGAAAGGAAGGACCAGAGTTTTCTTTAACACCCACCAACCTCATTTCTTAATTCTTTTTATTCTCTGCCCACCCAGGCAACTCCCCCATACCAGGCAAGCAATATCACAATATACATAATTTTTTTTCCAAAATTTTCATACTTATATGTGTATCCAAAAATAACACACTGTACATGTCCTTCCTCCACTTGCTTTCTTACTCAACATTAAGTTTTAAAACTATGTTCCTGATGACTTATATAGATCTGAGGCATTGTAAATCATATTTTTGTCAAAAATACCCCTATTACTTGTTAAAGAAGGAAACTTCTTTGATAAATATATAGGGTAAAGTTCACTACCTTAATATACAATAAACTCCTTCATAAATATTTTCACCATCACTAAAAAATGGAATTCACCTTAACAAATTAATAGACAACTTTACAGCAAATTCCAGATTTAAAACCATAATGAAAAGCTTTCTTTCATAAGACTTAAATAATTTTATACTTGCAAAAGCATTTCTCCAGCTGGCTAAATTAAGGCACTATGAAAGTTCAATCCAAGAATACTCCTTGGCTTTGAATCTGTTGCTTTTTCTTGGGATGGGAATGAGATACTTTGTTTCCTAAAAGCTCTTGCCAATGGGTATTTTCTTCTAAACGAGTTAAATTAATGTCAATAGGCAGGTCAGCTCCCTTAATAAGATTTTCTTCACTCAGGTGACCTATTTTGAGTGAAGTTTTGCATATGGAGATATACTCACCCTTCTTGACACATTTCCATAAAATATGCAAATAAAAGGCTTATATTCTTCTAAAGTCTTTTACTACACTGATGTTTAATAGGTAACAGAAAAGGGAAGATGGTTTGATGAAGTTCTTATCTTTCATCTCTCACCCTTATCTTACCACTGATTGTTTTAGGAACTGTTTTCAGATAGCATCCACTTAGATTTCTGTTTGCTTTGCTTTTTTAAATGCTCTTTATGGATCCCACTGTTCCAACTGGGATGTTAATGAAAGTCCCCAGGAAAGGATCACATGTCACAGCAAGAACAATAAAAGTGTATTGGATGGATGGGGGGTCTCCATATCCCACCTGGGCCCCAGGTTCAGCTCCCTGCATTCACCTAACTTTTGCCAACCAATCCTTCTCTATGCCGTTGTTTCTAAGACTTCTCACCTGTCACACCCAGTTGGTTTTTCCTCTCTTTTCTCCCACTTGCTCAGCCATTATGATCTCAGCCACAAAATAAGCTATTGTCTATAGATGCAAATAAGTTTGCCATATGGTATCATTTTAGGAACCGTAAAATCTATCCTATACAACCCAATGGAAAGTTATGCTGACTAGCTATCAAAAGGATCAAAATCAGCATTTTCAGACAAAGCGGGTGGGGGGAGGCAGCACAGTGAATAGAAGAACAAACCCACCAACTATTGAAAAGTGTTCCATTTCTATATAGTTAGACAGTCTAGTTGGTCCTCTTTTCCTCAAAGCTTTCCTGATCTCTTGCCATCTGGTCCTCACTTCAAACTAGTTCTCTCTATCCTTCTGCAATATGACCTTGAATGACCTGAAGGCTATTGCTTTCAGGGGTTAAAAGAAGAATTGAGGATCATGCAAGCAGCCAAAAACCAGCTCACTCCAGATACCCTGGGGAATTTAGCAATGGAAATAAAGAAATGTGACCTTTCTGTTTTGGGACATCACTTGTTCTGTGTGTTTTCTCCAGTTCTGCCAGGAATTTGTTGGTGAAAGCAGGTGACAACTGAAATAACACCTAGACAGATTCACCTTAAGCCCTCAGATGACTCATCTCATACAGAGTTTTCTTAATTATTTGCATGTATGCTATTCTTCTACAAAAATTGTTCTTTAATCTTACTGTCTTTAACTAGCTTTCAGAGAAAATTCCCCAGCCACTAATTGGCTTATACTGAAAGAATACAAACATTTTAATATCAGCCTAAGTAAAATACACTGTAAAATATGAGTGTTGCCTAGAATTATAGGTTGTATTCTCTAGTCAAACTTACATAATTTAGGGCTTTGAATCTTAATTTTAATCATCTGTACTCTATCACTCTCTAGGTAGCTAATCAGATTTTATGGCTTATACTCAGTTTTTGGAATGAGTGTTTTTAGTGTCAAGAATGAAAACAGATGTCTTTATGTAGGGTCTTGCTCCATGTAATCCTGCCTCTGTGTCAGAGAGGGTAAATTGAGGTAAATTTTTGATATCTGAGTAATACAGCCTTACATCTGACAAGAACACCTTTTAAATACAATACCTCACTCATTCCCCATATACCCTCCAGCAAATTTGGCAGCTGTTCCTCAGTACTTTTCTCTGGAGAGCACATGTACATCTAACTTTCACTGTCGTTGCTCTCATCCAGACACTCACAGTTTCAGTTTCAGTTAGATTAGGAAGCCTCCTGCACTGTTACCTTGGCCCAATCCATTCTCTGTCTGACTGCTGAGAAACCTGTCATATGTGATGCCGCTTGCAGGACTGAGGATGTAGGTCAGTGGAAGAGTATTTGTCTAGCATGCACAACACCCTGAGTTCAGTCTTCAACACTGCAAGAAAAAAAAATTAAAAGTTAAATATAAGCATATAAATTAATTAATTGATTTAAAAAAGTTACTTCATCTTGTGAGAGCCTTTTCCTCCCCAGCAGTGGTAGGCAGCATAATGATTCCTAAAGATGTCCATGTGATATTTGTGACATGGTATACCATGTGACAAAAGAGACTTTGCATACATAATTAAGGCTGTAGATCTTAAAATAGGGAGATTATCCTAAAACATTTTGGTAGGCCGAATCTAATCACATGAGCCCATAAAAACCAAGAATGGTCCCTAGCTAGAAGCAACAGAAACACAGGAGAAGGGAAAGTCTAAGAAATTCAAAACATGAGAAGGACTTGATTCACCATTGCTGGTTCAGAAATGGAAGGCAAGGTGACAAAGAACATCGACGGGCCTGAGGGAGCTGACCAACGGACAGTGGACAGCTAGCAAGGAAACAGCTGACCAACGGACAGTGGACAGCTAGCAAGATCCTATGATCACAGGAACTAAATTCTTCCAACAACCCAAATGAGTTTAGGAGTATATTTATCCTCCAAATTCTCCAACTAGGAGATTAGCCAAGCCTAACATCATGGAGACCACCTGATATCAGGCTTTACGGGTCTCAAAGCAGAGGTGCTTGACGAGCAACAGAATTATAAATTAACACTTTTTTGTGCTGTTTTAATCTATAAGTGTGTGGTAATTAATTAAGACAGCAATAGAAAACTACTGTATCAGCTAATCAATCCAAACTCTCCTATTCTTCAAAGACAATCAGAGTCTAGGTCAACTGCACTAATCCCACCAACTTCCCTTTTCTTACAAACATAGGCTTTTGATTTATGTCAATATAGGTTCAGCTTTGTACATGGAGCTCATGTTCTTTGAATAAAAGAATGAATAGAGAAAAAATTAAATAGTATAAATTTAAAAATATGTGGTAGACACAGAGGTACTCTCCAGGTCCTTCTCTTTAAGGAAGGACTTGCTGACCAGGAGTGTGGTCAGCAAAGAGCTCCAGGGGTCCAGTCTCTCAAGACCCACTTTAGCAGCAGAGAGCCACCTTTCTCAAGGTCATGCCTCTTCCACAGAAGTCCACCTCTGGGGACTGAGAAGGAAAGAGAGTAGAGACCACAGCATTTTGGCTCAAGGCCACACTCTGACAAGTACTGTTTGCTTCAAGGCTCCTCAAAGAGTTGGCTGAGGTTTTGTCAGGCTTAAATTACAGTTTGACTTCTTCCTCTGCCCAGTCCTGCTTCTTTCTTTCTTTCATAGGTTAATTCCTAATGTAAGTTGGACTTCAAACTCCATCTCAGCATCTGCTTCTGAAAAACTCACCCTGTGGCAGAGTAATAAATATGAATAAGAAAATAGGGCAAGTTGAAGAGACGGTGTCTAGAGTGGAACCCAGAAAAATGAGATAGCATAAAATTCTCATGCTACAGAGATGCAAAAAAGCCACATTAAGTTACTGAAACATAATTTTAAAATTATGGCTAAGCTTTAAGTATTAAATTAAAGAAATCTCCAAAAGCACGAAAAAATGTAAAAGTTGAAAACCAAAATAGTAAGCTGACATGGGATGGGATGAGGGAAGTAGCTAGATCTGGACATAGGACTTAATGGCTAGGAGCTTTAATGCACACAGAAAGATGGGAGAAAAGAAAACAAGCCCATGTGAAGCAGAACTTGGTCCTGAGACATTACATAAACCAAGGACTCTAAAAGAGCTGCATCCTCAGTAGAAGAGAGATTAGAAAAGCTCAAGCCATCTTCCAATGAAAATTACAATGAAGCTTTGGTTCTTTCATAAGTAGGAAAATAAATATCCCATATGCCCAAGATTGTCCCTCACATGAGTTTTGAGTTCCACTTTCACAGTATAAGAATTTCCAAGCAGATCATTAAGGTATGTCCTAAGCCCAGAGTATCGCTGGAAAATCATCCTTTGGTGGATAGCTTCAGAAAACATACCAGCAGAAGCGCTCACAATCAAAGTGACACATGATACACGTTAAGGAACTATCCAGGATAGTAAGGGGCAGACAGAATAAACTATAAAATAAGCATAATTAATATGATTTAAGAGAAATGAATACAGAAAGTATAAAAATACTAAGAGGATGAAAAAAGAATATTATACAGATTTGAAAAATAAATATAATTCCTAATATGAAAACTTAAATTATTGAAAGTAAAAATACACAGGTTAAGTTAAACCATAGGTCAAACAGAACTAAAGAGAGAATTAGCAAAATAGAATATGGATCTGAGAACACTTGTCCAAGGCTGTCGAGGCCATCGGGTGTGCCACTGGGATTTTACTACAAGAGAATCTGTTGAGGAAAGAATAATTAACTGATAGCTTGGACCTACCACTTCATTTACTCAAATATCTACTCTTGAGGGTATGAAAGCCAGACTATTTCTGCCCAACCTGAAACTCTTCTAGTATGTAACTTTTGGTCAGGAACTCCTCATGATCCTGACTAAAATCTTCTCAAAGCTATGCTGCTGCCTTGAGTTCTTCCTACCCAACCCTGCCTTCCATTTCTTCTTTCACCAGTATCCATCCAGCATGATGGCCTAATACTCTTCTTGTCTACTCATCTTCTTTCCCTCCTTATCTTGCATTTCTTTCTTTTTTTTTTTTTTAATATTTTTTCAGTTGTAGATGGACACAATATCTTTATTTTATTTATTTTTATGTGGTGCTGAGGATCGAACCCAGTGCCTCACGCATGCACGGCAAGCGCTCTACCACTGAGCCACAATCCCAGCCCCTTGCATTTCTTTCAATAAATTTCTTGTATATCTAACTATGCCTTCACTTCTGCTTCTAGGAGAGGTAAAATTTACACAAAAAATGAAACTGACATAACCAAGCACCATTAACACTGAATATGGGAGGGAGTCATCAACATAGTACATTTAATAGCTCTTTTGTTGTCTGAGGGCAATGAATTTCCCAGAGAGTTCAATGAGATTTATATTTTCTTAAGAACACATGCTAAAATTTTAAGGAAAAAAAAAACTTAAATATTGTAGAGTGCATTATTGGAAACCCAGCAGAATGGAATGAAGAAAACTTCACTAATTTAATAGAAATAGAAATAAGAAAAGGTCAAAAAAGAAAAGGTGAGATAAATAAAAATCACAATTTATGATGATAGAAAAGTTCAAGTATGTCAGTAATCAAAACAAAATTATCAGGTTGGAATGTAACTCAGTGGCAGAGCACTTGCTTTGTATGTACAAGGCTCTTGGGTTCAATCTCCACCACAACAGAAACAAATAAATAAAATAAAATAATCATCTAAACTGAGACTCTTAGGTAGCTTGTTAAAAATGAACCTGTATGTGGTAACAAGAAAAATACTTAATTTTTCCCCAAAATAGAAAATTATGTAGAAATCTATTCTAAGAAAAGATTTCCTAAAAGCAGGGTTAAATCTTTAGTATCATAGAAAAAAGAGCTTTAAACAAAGTTTTAAAAAGTATTATCAGAGAAAAGGAGAAGCATTTCAGAACAATAAAAGGAATTTATTATGAATTCAATGATATCAAACCTGTAAGCACCTAATAACATAGCTTGAAAAAATATATTTAAAAAGTGTGGAAAAACTTCCAAGAGAAATGAAAAATACATTAGAATAATGAGAGAATTTTATGTAACTCCCCCATGAATTGAGAAATCAAATAAATAAAAAAAGTTTGAGGACATAGAAAATTGGAATAACACAGTAAGAGTAATGTAACTTATATAATATGTATTTTATATTCAAACATATTTATATTTATATATTCTATATTTTATGTATTTTAAGTATATATAAAATATTCAGCATTATTAAGGAGCATACATCAAAACACAGCAAAGCACTGACGTAAACTAGACCTCATTCTTTGACCAGAATGCAGAATAGAAAATAGCACCAAAATGTCCAAGACCCATACATTTGAAACTCTTAAAACACTAGTGTTAAATATACATAGTTCAAAGATGAAATAATAGAAAATTGAAAGTAAAACATTGAACAGCAGTATTTAAAAATATTATGTGTCAGAACTAATATGATGCAGATCATGTCATACTTGAAAGGGATTCTTAGTCTTAAATTCACGTTTTGGGAAAAAATGTTTAAATAATGAGTTAAGAATCCAACTCCAGGGCTGGGGGTGTGGCTCAGTGGTAGAGCGCCTGCCTTGAACGCGTGAGGCACTGGGTTCAATCCTCAGCACCACATACAAAATACATAAATAAATAAAATAAAAGTTTGGAAAAAATATTTAAAAAAAAAAAGAATCCAACTCCAGAAATCCATATAAAATTTAAAAAGTAAGCCCAAATAAAGTTAAAGTGTATGAAAGGAAAAGAGAATAAATGAGTGTGATGAAATGCATATTTTAGGCTGGATGATAATAAATGACCCCTCCAAGGAGATGACATTTATACAGAAATATGCAATACGGAAAAACCTGAGAAATTAGCAGTATTTAAAAATATTATCAGTATGTCTTTTGCTTTCTGCCATGTCATGGAAGGAGACAGGAAGTTTGCTTACCTGTCTACTATTTATAGCAAGTGTATACATAGAGTGGAAAAATCATACATCTCTTGTCTCATACATCCTCCCTAAGGGATAAAGTCATAGATGCTGCAAATTGTTATGAGAATAGATCCTCTGGAGGGAGGGTGATGACAGTATATAAAGGGAGTTAATTCTCCTGAAAATTGGAGAAGCTCTCAGTTCTGTCACCTCCTTGTCCCAGTGAGAATTAGCACTTGCACTTCGTGTCCCAGCCCACACAACACTGCACCTCTTATGAGAAAAGGTGCATCCTCACCTTTCACCAACCATTGGGACTGCTCCTTCCCCATTGCAAACCACAGACCTCAGTGCCACTCAGGTACTCTCATGCTTAAGGTACATTTGCTTATCCCCTTTGTCCATATCTGGTTGATGACCATGCAGGAAAAGGCAATTACTCAGGTTCTCCCAAGAGCGGATTCTCCCACCTTCCACACACACAGTCACCCCACTGTCACCACGCAGATTACCCACCATCATCCAGACTTTCACTGCCTACTATTCTATAGTCCCATTAATAGGATGCAACTTTCCACACTGCCAGGCTTCAGAAAATCCATCCAGCACTCCCTGTCCCATCACTCTGCTTCTCTACATAGCACTTATCATCTGATCATTCACTACTTTTTTATTTCACTTTATTTATTTGGTTGTATTCTCCTACATGTATATGAGTATATGAGAATATACTCTCCAGTAGAGTAGGGACCTTCTGTATCTTGTTCTCTACCATATGCCCAAGTCCCAGCAGTGCCTAGCATATTGTGGGGACTTTAAAAATATTTTTTTAAAGACTTTAAAAATATTTTTTAAAGATGAAATAAGTAATGAATAAATTTCCCCACAAATGCTCAGGGGATCTTCTCTCCATATGAAGGCAAGAGGAAAGATCAAACACTAATGTCCATTCTTTAGTATAATTCTGCCATTTTAGAGTTTGTAAGTGACTATAGAGATAATGTTATGCAGCTCCCTCATGTCCATCTTTCTCTGCCACATGAGAATTATGCTCCTGCTATGCTGGCCTCATGCCCAGATTCAACGGACTGTACTACATTGATTTTAGCTGGGGCAAGATGCCAGCCAAGGACCATTTGGGAAGAATTTCCCACAGTAGGCAGAAAGTGACACCTCATATGCAAGCTTAAGCTGCTCTCAGCAGCAAGTGATGCTAAACAGGCTCCATTTGAGACCGCATGGTGGGAAAGTACACCTGGGCATTCTGAAACATGACATCAGCAGCCAAAACTGTGTCTTGTTCAAATTCCAACCCAGGCAAACCCAGAAAATTCACTAACACAGCAAGAAATGTCTTGGATCTTGTTAATAGCAGACAGTTTGCAGCCCCTAATTAGTCCACACCTCCTCAAAGGGTTTTCTTTTTGGCATTTGCTCACTTCCAAGTTAAAAATTAAATAGTCAGCAACATACACATCATTTTATTCATGTTATTTTTGTTTTTTTCAGCAAAGATATGTCTATAGCCAAAAAAAATAAAATGATGATTGAGAAAAGATGGCCATAGAATGGAAATGTAATCTTCACCAACCAATAATTTCCCAACTAGATATTCAAACTATAGAAAAAAGTAATCCTAACACTTAGAATTCAGTAGAAATCACTAAAGGTTGAACTTAATAGTTAAAACTGTCACCATTCCAACTAATTCACCTTTTATTGAGCACCATAAGGCCGATCACTTTCTGGTCCACCTTGCATTTTACTTCTTCTCTAAAGAATAATCTCATCTGGCTCTCCGAGACTAAGTGAACCTGAGTATTTTTGTTTTCACTTTTTTTTATGTTTGTTTTTGTTTTATTGGTAGAATCTTTAATTAACTCCTTCTAATTTTTTATGAACTACTTTCTTTCCACAATAAAAATGCAAGCCTAAAAGATGAGGATCATGTCTTGCTTTCTCATGTGTCTCTAGGGCTTAGTCCATGGTCTGCAATAGAATAAGTGCTAAATAAACACATAAGGTTGAACAAATGGGTAAATATAGGCAAATATACAATGGAATGAGGCATAAACCACAGAAAGTATTATAGCAGTACAAGAGGAAAAAATAAACTATTATCCCTATACA
>PVHX01001332.1:143456-214473 GCA_004024805.1 Geosciurus inauris | reverse complement strand
TCAAAATAGACATGTAGACCAATGGCATAGAATAGAAGACACAGAGACAAACCCACTTATATACAGTTACCTTATACTAGATAAAGGAGTCAAACACATACACTGGAGAAAAGACAGCCTCTTCAACAAATGGTGCTGGGAAAACTGGAAATCCATATGCAGCAAAATAAAACTAAACCCCTGTCTTACCATGCACAAAATTCAACTCAAAGTGGATCAAGGACCTGGGAATCAGACCAGAAACCCAATGTCTAATAGAAGAAAAAATAGGCCCAAATCTTCTTCATGTTGGATTAGGACCATACTTCCTTAACAAGACTCCTATAGCACAACAAGTAAAATCAAGAATCAACAAATGGGATGGATTCAAACTAAAAAGCTTCTTCTCAGCCAAAGAAATAATCAATGAAGTGAACAGAGAGCCGACATCCTGGGAACAAATCTTTGCCACACACACATCTGATAGAGAACTCATCTCCAGGATATATAAAGAACTCAAAAAACTTAACACCAAAAAAACTAACAACCCAATCAATAAATGGGCCAAAGAGCTGAACACAGACTTCACAGAAGAAGATGTACAATCCATCCACAGACATATGAAAAAATGTTCAACATCTTTAGCAATCAGAGAAATGCAAATCAAAACTACCCTAAGATTCCATCTCACGCCAGTCAGAATGACAATTATCAAGAATACAAACAACAGTAAGTGTTGGCGAGGTTGTGGGGAAAAAGGAATGCTCTTACATTGCTGGTGGAACTGCAAATTGGTACAACCAATCTGGAAAGCAGTATGGAGATTCCTTAGAAAACTTGGAATGGAATCACCATTTGAGCCTGCTATCCCACTTCTAGGTCTATACCCAAAAGACTTAAAAACAGCATACTACAATGACGCAGCCACTTCAATGTTTATAGCAGCTCAATTCACAATAGTTAAATTGTGGAACCAACCTAGATGCCCTTCGATAGATGACTGGATAAAGAAACTGTGGTATATATACACAATGGAATATTACTCAGCAATAAGAGAGAATAAAATTATGGCATTTGCAGGTAAATGGATGGAGTTGGAGAATATCATGCTAAGTGAAGTAAGCCAATCTGAGAAAACCAAATGCCAAATGTACTCGTTGATAAGTGGATGCTGATCCATGATGTGGGAAAGGACATGGGAACAATGGTGGATCTCTGTTCACAGGGGTGTAAGGGGGGAGGGAGCATGGGGACAGCAAGGGTGATGGAATATGATGGACATCATAGCCCTAACTTTATGTATGACTGCATATATGTTGTGATTCTATACAACTTACAACTAGAGAATTGATATGTTATCCTCTATCTATGTACAATGAATCATTTACACTGTTAACATGTAAGCCTAAATAAAAAAAAAAAAAAAAAAGAATTCTGGATAAGGGAAGCATGATCATGTATTCAATTAGAGTAGAAAATCTCAAAAGCTGATTACTTCAGAGACATAAGAATTTCAAGAGTTCTTTCCCCAATGCTCTCCAAATAAATGGCAAGTTAGGAAATTGCAAGTTAGGTGAAAAAAAAGGTGAAGCTGTGTGCAGTGGTGTGTGCCTATAATCCCAGTCACTTTGGAGGCTGAGGCAGGAGGATTGCAAATTTGAGACCAGCCTTGGCAGCTAAGGCTCTAAGCAACCTGAGACCTTTTCTCAAAACTTAAACAAAAAAGGAACTGGGGATATAAATGCCCTTGGGTTCAATCCCCAGTATCCTTCCCAACTACCAAAAAAGAGGAATTCCAACACCTATGATTAGTTGGGAAAACCTGTTCTGCAGCATTTTCAAAGCAGAAATTCTTTGTGGCTTCTAGATAGCTTTATAGGGTTTTGTGTCCCATCATGAGGTGGTTGTACTTACTAATGCTTCTGTGCACCTGCATTAAAAACCTGTCCAACCATGTTCACTTTGGTCTGGTCAGAACAGTCCAATGGATCTCCAGCAGCTCTGTACCTCTAGACTTTCTTGAGTGCGTGCCACAATTTTTGGTAAATAGCTCTGATCTCAGTGCTGCAGCATCCTAAAAATAGTGTCTAACTTTTCAATTTTGTAGAGAAAGTTCTATTTGCTTTAAAAAGTCTCCTGTATTTTTCTCTTAATGGAAGTCAAGAGAAATGGGAAGACAATTGAAAAACTGCACAATATTCAACTAAATCTTTGTGACAGAATTTCCTCAGCGGCTGCTGCATGGTGGTAGTTTCCCTTGTAATGTCTACCATCAGAAGTTGAAGTGAAGTGGTTTCTTTTGCTTTTGTGGCTCTCTAAACAATAAAAAGCAATGTTGTGTCTAGTTTAAAGAGGGCCGAATAAAATGTTTCAGCTTCATCTCTCAAAACATTTCATCAAGGCAATAAGGAGAATAAGAAATAGACATATAAATTTGTTTTGTTGGAGTTAGAAGTGAATTGATTTATTTTTCCTGAAGATTAAAAAAAATCATTGCAGTAGGTCTAGAAATGCTAATTTGATAAGAATTTCAAAGGCAAGACTTATCGAATAACGATTTGAGATAATTTCTGAGAATCATGGGGCTTATGTCTCCATATGAATTACAAAAAACAAACAACCTTACTGAGGCACCTCATAAAATTTTAAATATAGACAGAAGATCCTAAAGTTTTTAGGGGTTAAACAGTGATCACATATAAGGCTGGGGATATTATAGCTCAATTGGTAGATAGGCTCGCCTTGCATGCACAAAGCCCTGGGTTCAATCCCCAGCACCACCAAGGGAAAAAAAAAAAAGAAGAAGAAAAAAGTGGTCACGTATAAAGAATTGGGGCTACGATTTCAGACCTTTGAATCAACACATTGGAAAATGGAAGATAATGGAGGAGGGCCTTAAAAATTCCAAGGAAACTAATTTTCTACCTAGATTTTTTCTCTTTTATTGGTGCATATTAATTATACAGCATAGTGAGTTTCATTGTGGCATATTTTACATGCATGTAACATAATTTGATTAACTTCACTTTGTATTACCTCCTATATGCTCTTCTTTCCCTCTCCTTCCCTGCCCCTAACTCCCTTCCTCTATACCCAGTAATCTTTCTTCTAGATTCATGACATCCTCTTCTTTTTCCCTTCTACTAGGTTTAATATGAGAGAAAATGTGATGCTTTTCTTTCTGAGTCTGTTATTTTGCTTAAGGTTGTGATCTGCAGTTCCATCAATTTTCATTAAAATGACATGATTTTATTCTTTTTTATGACCAAATAGTAATCCATTGTAGCTACATACTATATATATATATTTTTTTCCATTTTTGGTACCAGGAATTGAACCCAGGGGTGCTTAACCACTCAGCCACATCCCCAGCCCTTTTTAAAATTTAGAGACAGGATGGGGCTGGGATTGTAGCTCAGTGGTAGAGCGCTTGCCTTGCATGCATGAGGCACTGGGTTTGATCCTCAGCACCACATAAAAATAAATAAAGATATTTGTGTTCATCTGCAACTAAAAAAATATTAAAAAAAAATTAAAATTTAGAGACAGGGTCCTGCTAAATTTTGCTAAGGGCCTTGCTAAGTTGCTGAGGCTGGCTTTGCACTCTGCATTCCTGCCTCAGCCTCCCGAGTTGCTGGGATTACAGGCCTGTGCCACCATGCCCAGCCCGCATTTTCTTTTTCTAGTCATCTGTTGATGGGCATCTAGGCTGTAACTAGAATTCTGTGTACAGAAAAACCACTCAATCAAATATGAGAGGGTAGCCGGGCACGGTGGCTCAAGCCTGTAATCCTAGCACTTAGGGAGGCTGAGACAGGAGAATCGCGAGTTCAAAGCCAGCCTCAGCAACGGCAAAGCACTAAGCAACTCAGTGAGACCCTGTCTCTACATAAAACACAAAATAGGGCTGGGGATGTGGCTCAGTAGTCGAGTCCCCCTGAGTTCAATCCCCAGTACCACAAACAAAACAAAACAAAAAAACAAATATGAGAGGGTAAGGTCATCTTCAGACAAGCATTTTATTTTTAATGCATTCTTGAGGCACACTGGAGCAAGGAGTAAACCAGTACAAAGGACCAGGAAATGTTAGGTTAAACAAAGTAGACTAATAAAGTAATTTCAAATTCTACAAACAATGAGGTCCCAAGACAATTGCAGAGTTAAGTAGGCTTAAGATAGGCTTAGAGAGCATTCTGTTCACTGTGGAACAGGAGGCCCTGGCGAACTTGGCAAGGGATGTTTCTAGAGAAAATATAATGGAATTAGTGTTAACTGCATATATTTGACCATGTAGAAAATAGTATTGCTAGGGGTTTTACAAATTTACTGGGGAGCCTGAATTAATCATGTATTGGTTGTAACTGTGGTGTAGGGAGGAAGAAAAAAGGGAGGAAACTGTGAGAGAGCAAAATGTTATCAAGGACAACAAAAGGAAGTCAGTAGATCATGAAATGAATGAATCTGCAGATACCAACATGAGCATATCACTTGAAAATAATGGAGGTAATTCCAGAAGAAAGGGCAAAAAGAGTATTTCTTTGGGGTGCAGGACTAAAGGATGAGTGAGGTGGGACAGATATCTCCTGCTTAATTTTTTAATTTTAAGCCTGCACTTGATAACTCTCATACCTGGACCATCTGTAGTTGTTTCTATTGTCTGTTTTTCTACCTTTTGGCTCTGTTTCTTGACATACAAGAAAATTTTTTGATTAAATGCTTGGAATTGTACTGGGAAAAAATATAGCTTCTTACTTGATGTTTTCTTTGTCAAAAGAAGTTTTATTTGGTCTCTGTGACGCAGTTAGAGTGGGAGCTCATTGTTTTAACTCGGTTGCTGAGTTGAGTTGAAGTTGGGTTATAGTTGTGTAAGGACTTGTCTATTCAAGTTCAAACTTAGTCTTTGAATTAGGAGCTCCCAAAGATTACATTCTATCTGGGGATGTTCACCAGAGTCACTCTGCTTCAATGGCTATGCACTTCATCCTCCCCAGTTTTGTGAGATGACAGCTTGTCCCTGTCCCCTATTCTCTTACAAGTTTCTCTTGGGAGAATTTTCTTAGTAACTTGCGCCTGAATGCTAGGCTTAGGTTCTGCTTCTGGGAGAACCTGATCTAAGAAAATATCAATAAAGCAAAATGAAATGGGCAGACAAAAGAGACAAGAGTCAACAGGGAAAAGTAAATCCAGCTTTTAATTTTCATCAGGCCAAAAACAACCCACGCAAATGTTCCTTCTTGAAGACCATGAGAAACTAACCTTTATTTTATTTTTATGATTTATTTTATTTGCTCATTTATTTCTGGCTAAGCAGAAGTTGGGAAAGGAATAAAGGAAGAAATGTAGACTTAGATACACTGTCAGATACTTGGGTTTCTCTTTGGCTTCCTCTAACTTTGGGTATAAGAAAGCCACAGCTAGGGCCTTCTGTCTTGGTGTTTTTGCAAAGAGAATGACTCCAAAAACATTTGAACATTTTACTCGCAATTTCTCAACCTGCTGTGCACATCTGGAATTTACTTTTACATCAGAGAGATTTTTCTTTTCTTAGTTGTGCCCATGCTCGTCTGCTAGTGTGTTTCCCACAGGGTGTGGGATTGACTAAGCATGATCTTGAAGCAACACTAGGGATCCTGTAAGTTTTGAATTATCCTTAGAGACAAAATAATTTCAGTGACAATTTTCCCTCTGTTTACATTTTTGCCTCAAGGAAAAACAAAAGCCAAAATGTTTTTCCTGAAAGTTTTCAAACTACAGTCAATGAGAGATTTAGAAAAATATGAATTAGTTTATTGTGCAAAAATCTTTAATTCAGATAGTGTATTTGCTCTTCTCAGGCTGCTGTAACAAAATGTCATAGATTGAATCACTAAACAAAAAACTTATTTTCTCACAGTTCTGGAGGTTTTAAGTCTGAGTTCTGGGTTCCAGCATAGTCAGGTTCTGGTGAGGGTTCTTTTTTACTGGCTTGGGAATAGATGCCATGTTCTTACATGGAGGAAAGAGAGGGTAAGGTAACGGGCATGGGGTCTGTAGGCTTTTGGGCCATTCATGTAACTTGCTGATGCCTTCAGGGCCTGCTTGGGCCTGATCACGTACACACTACTTCCATTTGCTGGAGTAGTTGCTACGCACACCCAACATTATAGCTTAGTGGGTCAGATCACCAAGTTCATAATGGGCACCTCAGGTTACATGGTACTTTGGTGCTCCATATTTAAGCATTTGGTCTCAACTAAGGTCCAGTAGCAGACCAACAACTGTTTCTCAGGCAAAGTTATCCACAAATAACTAAAATTCTGAGGGCCTGTGCTGTAATTCTCATAAAGGGTCTGACAAAGGTGCCAAACAGAATCTCTGCCATTGGTATTTCAAGCACCATTGGATCTGCTAGATCCCATGGCCCAAGTGGCAGAGCAACTTGTGAACTTGTTAAGGAGCTTTCTCTTGTTCTGGGTCTTACTCAAAACTGGCAGCGTTTTAGGTCACTCAGTAAATAGGCTAGAGTAACACATCCCAATAAAGAATATATTATCTCTAAAGTTCAGAGACCCACTTGGTGTTGTATTCCTGTGTGGTTATAGGAGCCAGATGTAGCACTTATCCTTGACTTTGGAAAGGGTATCTCATGCCCCATGCCACTGGGCCTCTAAAGATTTCCTGAGGTTGAAGGTCCTTGAGAGTTGTTGTTGTTGTTGTTGTTTTCCAGATTTATTTTCCGCCCTCTAACATGCAGGTGTCTTACTAATGAGACCAAAATAGTACCTACTTCTTTGTCACTAGGTCCAATCAGCAAAATACCATCAATGTAGTAGACCAGTGCCTTATTTTTTTTTTTTAAACTTTAACCTTCATTTTATTTGTTCTTATGTGGTGCTGAGGATTGAACCCAGTGCCTCAGCTCTGCTAGGAAAGCACTCTACCACTGAGCTACAATCCCAGCCCTAGTGCTTTATCTTATGGAAGGGAGAGATGATCAAGATCCCTGCCTAAATTAAGTTCTGATATAACTAAATTACGACATAGAACTGGAGAGTTGATATACCCCCGAGGTAGGACAGTGAAGGTGTATTACTGGCCTTGCCAAATGAAAGAAAACTGTTTCTTGTCCTTATTGACAGGGATGGGGGAAAAAAAGCATTTTCCATATCTATAGTGTCATACCAGGTATGGGGATGGGTTGGGACATGTTAATTTGCTTAAGCAACGAAATCATATCTGGTATAGCAACTACAATTGGAGTCAATACCCACTTAAGCTTATGATAATCCACTGTCATTCCCCAAGATCTGTCTGTTTTATGCCTAGACCAAGTAGGAGAGTTGAATAAGGATGTGGTGGGATTTAGTACCCCTGCATATTTCAAATCTTTGATGATAGGTGTAATTTCTTTAATCCTTCTAGAAATAAGACATTTTGATTTATTATTTTCCTAGGTAGAGGCCGTTCTAGCAGTTCCTCTGGGCCTTTTCCATCATAATAGCCCTCATTCCACAGATCAGGGAACTAATATGGGGATTCTGCCAGATGCTGAGTATATCTATTCTAATTATTCATCCCAGAACTGGAAATCTTGTGGAAACAACCACAAGATTGGTTAACCAGGGAACTCACAATAAGACAGACCTGAGCTAAAGCTCCATTGATTACCTGATTGTCATAATCTCTTACTCTGACTGGTAGTCTACAATCACGTTTTAAATTGCCTGGAATTAGAGTAAATTTAGAGTCAATGTCCAGCAGTCCTTAACAGGTTATGTTATTTCCTTTTACTAAATGCATAGTTACTTTGGTAAGAGGCCATGGATCCCTTTGGGGAAAAGATGAAAACTACAAATTCCTGGCAGGATACTGGAGTTCTTCCTTATAAGGACCTGGCTTCCTCTTCATTCAAGGGATTCCAGGTCTATAAACAAGCTCAGTCAGTAAACTGAATTAAGTGGCTACAACTGTGCTATTATAATTCAGATAGATTTCTTTTCCACTTGACTTGGAACCTCTCTGCTTATACAGATTAAATAAGCAAGTATCTGTTTCACCTGTAGGCATACAATGAGCAACTGGCCAGTACCATAGGTCTTTGAGTCGGGTTATTCTGATTGCTGCTTTGACTCTGATCTCATTATATCAACCACACCTACCTTCCCTTTGGCCACCTAGCCACCACCTTGCAGCTACCTGGTTGCAGCCACCCCAGGATCATATTACTTTTGTTGCATTTAGGTTTCTCAATTCATTGACTGCAGTTTGCACTTTCAGGCCTAATTACAGGAAGGAGCAGTCATGAAGCTCTTTCAGGATGCCAGGAATTCCCTCACAGATTTCTCTCACAACATGATGGGTAAATAGCTTTTAGATGAAAAATAAATTCTAATGTTTCAGTCTCCTTAAGCTTTTGATCCCTTCCTATACAGTAAACCAAGGCAGATCCAGCATTTCCAACTTGCACACTGTGAGCCACCCTTAGTTCCACGTTCAAGCCAATCAACCCAATGGTTAGAGCCTTTGCTTACTCCCTAAGCTGCAGCATTAAGTGCAGACTTTTGCTTGGTGAGCTCATGTCAATTAATTGGCCTGATACAACTTTATGTAACTTCCACCAGTATCTCACACTCTTAGTATTCATTGCCACATATACTCTCTGGATTTCTGTCTGTAATTAGAAAACTTAAGTTGCTATTTTGGAGTATAGTATACCTCCTTATGGGCCACACTTTGTACCTCACCTTTTGGGACTTGAATGTAGTTGTAACTGTAGAAGCAAAGAGGGATTATAGAGGTAGGTGCTAAGGAGAATCAGCAGCTGCCTTAGAGGAGGCCTGTAGACTTCCCTGAGATGATAGTTAATTTCCTCAGGTGACGATGAAGAGGCCAGTACCACTAGGGGCAGAAAGAATACTCCTCGTTCAGGTGGGAAGGTCTCTTCCAATGGCAAAGAAGACTCATCAGAATTTATGGGATCAGTGTCTTCCGCGTCATCTGGGCCTACCATGCATCCTCATTCCAGTGTTCAGGGTTCCATTCTTTGTCAATCAATATCCTCAATTTAATAGTAGGTACCCTATGAGCCTAGATGTTTAATGTATGTTGTAATTCAGTCATAGGGTGAGATTCTTCATTTGATTTTCAGTGATCTCCATCCTCCAGTTACAGGAGATAAGGGTCCTTTTTAGGGCACACACGGAAGAGTTCAGATCACTTATGTGGCACTTGACTGAAATTCAAATCCCTGAGGTCATCCTTTTCTTTCTCAGCTTCTTCCAGTATTAGGAACAACCATCCAATCATATTTTATTTCTTGGCTTGCTACAAATGTTGGGAAGTATCATTTACCTAGTTATCCAGCTTCCTACTTCTTACAGGTGTTTTATTGGAAGTATTCAATGGTGGTATTTTGTGTAACTCTCTTCTGATATCATGCCACAGACTAGGAATGCTCCCTTTTACTAAAAACAATGTCATCAAATCCAATCAGACTTGAAAGCCAATTCTAAAAACACTGAAACCAATTCAGAACATTCATTCTTTATTCATTTCTTCTAGAACCACTCTTGGTACCAGAATCTGTGTTAGCCAGGAATCTTAAGAGAAACAATAGGATATATTTCTCTGTGTATATGTGTGTATGTATTTATTATAAGGAATAACTTGTGTGGTTATGGAGGTTGTACAATCCCAAGATCTGCTACTGTTCAGCTGGAAGATCAGAGACTGTGGTAGATTCTAGTCATTAAAAAAACAGCAGAACTGAGGGTAAATGCCAGTCTGAAAGCTAAAGCTCAGACTCAAGAAGGGTCAGTGTGTTGAGTCTGAAGGTAGAAAGACTCACGTGTTAACTCAAAGCAGTCAGACAGCAAGAGTTTCCTCTTAACCTTTTTGTTGCAAAGACATCTTCAATTCACTAGATGAGGCCTACCTATATTAGGGAGGGCAATCCACTTTGTGGAGTGCAGTGTTATTCTCACTGAGATATATCTTCAAATATACGCTGAGAATAATTATTGACTAAATGTCTAGGCTCTATGTGGCCCAGTCAAGTTGGCACATTAGTCATCAGATGGGCTTTTATTTTATTTTTTGTTATCGGGGATTGAACTCAGGGGTACTTGACCACTGAATCACATCCCCAGCCCTATTTTGTGTTTTATTTAGAGACAGAGTCTCACTGAGTTGCTTAGTGCCTCACTGTTGCTGAAGCTGGCTTTGAACTCGTGATTCTCCTGTTTGTAGGGACTGTTCATTCATAGTTCTGAGATGAGCTATTTTTATAACAATTTTGCATATGGGGACACTAAGTTCAGAGAGGTACTTACCCAACTTGCTCATGGAAAAGCCAAGCAAAGAGCTCCAGTTTGACTAAAATGTCATTCAGCTCTCTCTACTACTTGATAATCTAAATGTGGAGGTGGTGTTTAGGATATAGTGGCTTAGATTCTGGGCTTTAGAATTAGCCTATAGATATTGATTTATCCACTACTTATTAATCATTCTTCCTTGGGAAAGTTACTAAGACTTTCTAAACCTTAATTTTAAGTTGGGATTTATCTTTAATTCATCTGGAAGATATAGAATAAAGAGCAGTCAATAGAATTTCACAGATGTTGAAGATAGGTAGATAGTCAGCCTATCTGATTATAAGTCTACTTATGAAATGATTGAATTACAATTGTGTGGTATTGGTCTAAGATAAACAAATGACTAAAAAGCACAACAAAGAGCCCAGTAACAGACTTACAATATATGAGAATGTGCAGTAAGTCAAAACTGGAAAATCAATGGGGAACCTGTATGTAAGACTAGTCAATATAGGAGACTCAGATAATTGACTATTCATGTTATCCAGTGTTAGATAACTACTTTATGCCATTTGTAAGGATAAATTCCAGATGTACTAAACTTGAATGTGGAAAGCAAATCATTTTGAAGAAAATATGGAAAATATGATAATGGAATAAGGAAATATTTATTTTTTTGGTACTAGAGATTGAACTCAGGGGCACTCGACCACTGAGCCACATCCCCAGCCCTATATTGTGTTTTTATGTAGAGACAGGGTCTCACTGAGTTGCTTAGCACCTCGCCATTGCTGAGACTGGATTTGAACTCGTGATTCTCCTGTCTCAGCCTCCCAAAGTGCTGGGATTATAGGTTTGCACCACTGTGCCCGGCAGGAAATATTTCTCAGACAAAGTGGAAAAAGATCACACACAAAAGTAGTACTGTAAAGTTTGCTCAACAAATGATACTCTGAGCAAAGAAAGAGAAACTCAGACAAGAAGATATTTACAATCCACATAATCAACAGAGGAATATAATAGAGAATATATAAAGAACATAAATTAGAAAAAGGCAAATAACTCAATAAAAAGTAGGTATGGAATATGAACAGTCAGTCCAGAGGTTTGGAACCCAAACAACCAAATCACATATGGAAAAAAGTTCCAACACATTTGCCATTGGATTTATGAAAATGGAAACATTCATAAGTCATTTGACATCCACCAAATTGGACAAAAGTAAATTATAGAACACCAAGTGTTGGCAAGGATGCAGAGAAATAAGTCACACTTATTTATTTATTGGTACCAGGGATGGAACTTGAGGGTACTCAACCACTGAGCCACATCCCTAGCCCTATTTTGTGTTTTATTTAGAGACAGGGTCTCACTGAGTTGCTTAGTGCCTTGTCCTTGCTGAGGCTGGCTTTGAATTTTCGATTTTTCTGTCTCAGCCTCCCTAAGTGCTGGGATTACAGGTGTGTGCCACCACGCCTGGCTCACTCTTACATATTATTGTTAAGTATATAAACAGGTGGAATTTCATCTGGAGAAGAAACTGATACCTAATAAAGTTGAAGATAATCATTCTTAATTTTCCACTTCTAGGTGTACTCTATATCAGGGGTCAGCAAACAGTGGCTCTCTGGCCAAATCTGGGATACCATAGGGAAAAATTGTGTGTGTGCATGTATGTTTGTGGACACTCCTTTAGATTAAAAGAAATTCAAGAGACGTAACAATCAAATGCAATGTATTAACCTTGTTTATGCTCTGATTCAAATAAACCAACTGTGAAAGGATTTTTTACTTCTATTTTTGGTGCTGGAGATTGAACCCAGGGCTTTGTGCATGGTAAGCATGTGCTCTACCATTCAGCTGCATCTCCAGCTCCTGATAGGAATTTTTAAGACAACTAGGGAAACTGGATTATAGTCTGGGTTGATAACAAAGAGCTCTTGATAATTTCATTAGGTGTGAAAGTATTTATGTAAGAAATGTTAATATTTTTGAAAAAATATAGATTGAATGCAGCATATAGTAATGAAATTATATGATGCATGTGATTTTCTTTAAAATATATCTGCCAAAAAAGGAAAAGAACTAGATAAGCAAATATGGTAAAATTTTGATAATTATTGAGTCTGGGTGATGGATATACAGGAGTTCACTGTATTACTTTCCCTATTTTTAATAAGATTTGAGGGACAGTCTTGCTGACCCCTGAGAGACCAGGCAGGCCCAGGACAGGCCCACCAACCAGCGCGGAGCTCAAGCCCAGGCCCAGGACCACCCTGCCAACCTGTGAGGAACCCAGGCACAAGACTGCCTACTGGGCTAAGGACCACAGCTGCACACCACAGTGCTGCATCTCCAAACAGGCCACCCAAAGCCATTGCCTGGTCAGTCCCATCTCTAAAATTGGTCACTGCCATCCTGGGGCACTTCCAACAAAATCTCAGGGTACTCCTGTTGTTGCCACCATCATCTTTAGTTGCAGCAGCTTCTATCTTGGGACACCAGCTGGTGACTGGAAGCCCAACACCAAAGTACCTACAGGTTTGATGCTACCCCACCACCAACTATGGACATGGCTGCTTCCATCTAGGGACAAGAGCCAGGACATGGAAGACCATCACCAAGTTCCCTGTAGGCTTAGTTACACCAGAGGTATCCCTGCCAGGTGTGCTGATAGCCACCATCTTATTGGAGAGTCAGGAGAGTGCCTTGCACTGGGTTGCCTCTTTCTCTCTTTTCTCCTATTAACAGCCAACTTTTGATTCATCTTTTACTCTTCCTGTGATCTAATACCTCTATATTCTTACCTCCTGCCTCATAAACATCACACCAACCCCCCCTTTTTTCTTTGGGCATCATCAGAACCTGTAGACCCTTTTGCAAACCTACTGTTTATATTGCACATAATAATTGAACACATCATTCCTGTTTGTGACAAAATGTAATTGTATAATAAGAAATATTTGGTTTAAGGCTGTATATTGTTTGCATTGGGTGCTATTAATATTGATCTCTCCCTTAAAGGTGAGACATTGGTAACCTGTAGGGACACTATAAGATTATAGGTTAGAAATGGTAATACCTTGAATCTGTACTGCTAGAAGGGAAGACACATAGAAAGCATGGAAAGACAAAGGAAGGAAGTGCCCAAAAGAAACCAAGATGATACAATAATAGAATCCATTGACAGCACAGGAGATGAAATGTCAGAGAAAGAGTTCAGAATGTACATAATTAAAATGATCTGCAAATCTAACAATGACATAAGAGACAAAATAGAGGCAACAATTGATCACTCTAACAGAAAGATAAGAGAGCAAATACAGGTAGCAAAAGATTACTTCAAGAAAAAGATATTCTGAAAAAAAAAAAGAAACAAATCTTTGAAATGAAGAAACAATAAACCAAATAAAAAACTCAATAGAAAGCATCACCAACAGACTAGATTACTTGGAAGACAGAACCTCAGACAAGACAAAATATACACTCTAGAAAATAAAGCCGACCACACAGTGAAGATGGTAAGAAACCACGAATAGAACATCCAAGAATTATAGGATAACATCAAAAGACCAAACCTAAGATTTTATTGGGATAGAGGAAGGCACAGATACAAACCACGGGCATGTACAGTCTCTTCAGTGAAATATCTTAGAATTTCCCAAACATGAAGAATGAATTGGAAAATCAAATAAAAGAGGCTTAACAGGACACCAAGTGTATGAAATTACAACAGATATACACCAAGGCACATTATAATGAAAATGCCCAGCATATAGAATAAGGATAGAATTTTTAAAGCCACAAGAGAAAAGTTTCAGACTACATCCAGGGGGAAACCAATTCGGATTTCAGCAGATTTCCCAACCCAGACTCTCAAAGCCAGGAGATACTGGAACAACATATACCAAGCTCTGAAAGAAAATGGATGCCAACCAAGACTCATATCTAGCAGAATTAAGGTTCAGATTTGATGAAAAAATAAAAACCTTCTGCAAAACAAGGAATTTACAGCAAGAAAGCCTGTACTACAAAACATTCTTGGCAAAATATTTCATGAGGAGGAAATGAAAAACAATGAAAATCAGCAAAGGGAAGAAATACATTAAAGTAAAAAACAAATCAAAGGAGAAACAAAGTCAATTAAAAAACCAAAACAAGCCAAAATGATTGGGAATACAAACCATATTTAAATAATAACCTTGAATGTTAATGACCTAAACTCATCAATTAAAAGACAGACTGGCAGATTGGATCAGAAAAAAAGATACAACAATATGCTGCCTTCAAGAGACTCATCTTATTGGAAAAAATATCCACAGATTGAAGATGAAAGGGTGGGGAAAAAATGGACCACTCACATGGACTTCATAAATAAGCGGAGGTTTCCATCCTCATATCAGATAAAGTGGACTTCAAACCAAAGTTAGAGGGGACATTTCATACTGCTTAAGGGAATCATACATCAAAAAGACATAACAATCATAAATATTTATGACCCAAACAATAGAGCATCTACATACATCAAACAAATCCTTCTTAATTTCAGGAATAAACTAGACCACAACACAATAATACTGAGTGACTTTAACATAGACCTCTTTCACCACTGGATAGATCTTCCAAACAAAAACTAAACCAATTATAAAACTCAATAAACAATCAATAATTTAGACTTAACAGACATATATAAAGTATTTTATCCATCAATAAGTGAATACACTTTTTTCTCAGCAGCAAATGGATCCTTCTCCAAAATAGACCATATGTTATGCCACAAAACAAGTCTTAGCAAATACAAAAAAGAGATACTACCCTGCGTTCTATCAGACCATAATGGAATGAAATTAGAAATTAGAAATTAATGATAAAAAACCTAGAAGCTACTCCAACACCTGGAGACTAAATAATATGCTATTGAATTATGCATGGATAGCAGAAGATATCAGGGAAGAGATAAAATTCTTAGAGGTAAATGAGAATTCCGATACAACATACCAAAATCTCTGGACACTATGAAGGCAGTGCTAAGGGGAAAGTTCATTGAATTGAACTCATTCATTAAAAGAAGAAGAAAATCAACAAATAAATGACCTAACATTACATCTCAAAGCTCTAGAAAAAGAACAAATTAACATGAAAAGTAGTAGAAGACAGGAAATAATGAAAATCAGGGCTGAAATCATCAATGAAATTGAAACAAAAAAAATTTAAAAAATTGACAAAACAAAAACTAGCTCTTTGAAAAAATAAATAAAATTGATAAACCCTTAGCCATCCTAATGAAAAGGAGAAAATTCAAATTACAAAAATTTGTGATAAAAAGAAATATCACAATAGATACCACTGAAATGCAGAAGGTAATTAGAAACTATTTTGAAATTTTATATCCCAATATAATAGAAAGTATTGAAGACACCAACAAATTTATAGAGAAATATGAGCTACCCAAACTGAATTGGGAAGATGTACACAATTTAAATAGATGAATTTTGAGCAATGAAATAGAAGATGCATGAAAAGCCTACCAACCAAGAAAGACCCAGGACCAGCCAGATTCTGAGCCAAGTTTTATAAGATCTATGAAGAAGAATTAATACCAATACTCCTCTAATTATTCCAAGAAATAGAAAAGGAGGGAACTCTTCCAAACTCATTCTGAGGCTAATATAACTATAATGCCTAAGCCAAACAAAGACACATCAAGAAAGAAAACTTCAGGGCAATATCCCTGATGAACATAGATGCAAAAATTCTCAATAAAATTCTGCCAAATTGCATACAAGAATATATTAAAAAGAGAGTGCACCATGATCCCAGGGATGTAGATTGGCTCAACAATTGGAAATCAAATGTAATTCATCACATTAATAGACTTAAAGATAAAAATCATATGATTATCTCTATAGATGTGGAAAAAGCATTTGATAAAATACAACACCCTTTTATGTTCAGAACACTAGAAAAACTAGGGATAGTAGGAACATATTCAACATTATAAAAGCTATCTGTACTAAGCCCAAGGCCAATATTATTCTACGTGAAGAAATATTGGAGGCATTCCTTCTAAGAACTGGAACAAGACAGGGATGCCCTCTCTTACCACTCCTATTCAACATAGTCCTTGAAACTCTATCCAGAGCAATTAGAGGAAAGAAATTAAAGGGATACAAATAAGAAGAGAAGAACTCAAACTATGGCTATTTGCCAACAACATGATTCTGTAACTTAGAGGATCTTAAAAACGCCACCAGAAAATGTCTAGAATTAATAAATGAATTCAGCAAAGTAGCAGAATATAAATCAACACTCATAAATCAAATGCATTTCTATACATCACTGATGAACACTCAGAAATAGAAATTAGGAAAATGACCCCATTCACAGTAGCCTCAAAAAAATAAAATACTTGGGAATCAATCTAACAAAAGAGGTCAAAGACCTAAACAATGAAAAGTACAGAACACTAAAGGAAGATATTGAAGATGACCTTAGAAGATGGAAAGATCTCCCATGTTCTTGGATAGGAAGAGTTAATATTGCCAAAATGGCCATACTACCCAAAGCATTATACAGATTTAATGCAATTCCAATTAATATCTCAACAATATTCCTCATAGAAATAGAAAAAGCAATCATGAAATTCATTTGGGAAAATAAGAGACCTAGAATAGCCAAAGCAATCCTTAGCAAGAAGAGTGAAGCAGCAGGCATCACAATGCCAGACCTTAAACTATACTACAAAGCTATAGCAACACAAATGGCATGGTATTGGCACCAAAATAGACATGTAAATCAATGGTACAGAATAGAAGACACAGAGACAAACCCACATAAATACAATTACTTTATAGTAGACAAAGGTGCCAAAAACATACATTGGAGAAAAGATAACCTCTTCAACAAGTGGTGTTGGGCAAACTGCAAATCCATATGCACCAAAATGAAACTAAACCTCTCTCACCATTCACAGAACTCAACTCAAAATGGATCAAGGACTTGGGAATTAGACCAGAGACCCTATGTCTAATAGAAGACAAAGTAAGCCCAAATCATCTTCATGTTGAATTAGGCCCTGACTTCCCTAATAAGACTCCTAAAATGAAAGAAATAAAATCAAGAATCAATAAATGAGATGGATTCAAACTAAAAGCTGCTTCTCAGCAAAAGAAATAATGAGGTGAAGAAAGAGGCTACATTTTGGGAGCAAATTTTTTTGCCACACGCACATCTGATAGAACATTAATCTCCAGGATATATAAAGAACTCAAAAAACTCTATACCAAAAAAACAATCCTATCAATAAATGGGCTAAGGAGCTGATCAGACACTTCTCAGAAGAAGATATACAATCAATCAACAGACATATGAAAAAATGTTCAACATCTCTAGCCATTAGAGAAATGCAAATCAAAACTAAGATTTCATCTCATGCCAGTCAGAATGGCAATTATCAAGAATACAAACAACAATAAGTGTTGGCGAGGTTGTGGGGGAAAAGGCACACTTGTACATTGCTGATGGGACTGCAAATTGGTAGAACAAATCTGGAAACCAGTATGGAGATTCCTTAGAAAACTTGGAATGGAACCACTATTTGACCCAGCTAGCCCACTCCTCAGTCTATACCCAAAGGACTTAAAAACAGCATAGTACAGTGACGCAGCCGCTTCAATGTTTACAGCAGCTCAATTCACAGTAGCTAAACTGTGGAACCAACCTAGATGCCCTTCAATAGATGAATGGATACAGAAACTGTGGTACATACACACAATGGAATATTACTCAGCATTAAAAGAGAATAAAATTATGGCATTTGCAGGTAAATGGATGGAGTTAGAAAATAAGCGAAGTAAGCCAATCCCGAAAAATCAAATGCCGAATGTTCTCTCTGATAAGTGGATGATGATTCATAATGTGGGCGGAGGGGTGTGGAGAATGGAGGAACTTTGATTGGGCAAAGGGGAGAGTGAGGAAGGGAGTAGGCATGGGGGCAGGAAAGATGGTGGAATGAGATGGACATCATTACCCTAGGTACATGTATGACTGCATGTATAGTGTGACTCTACCTTGTGTACAACGAGAGAAATGAAAAATTCTCCGTTTGTGTATGATGAATCAAAATGCATTCTGCTGTCATGTAAACCTAATTAGAATAAATAAATAACTAGTTGAAAAATTTCCTAACAAATGAGGATCTTTCCAGAATGTGATCATTGCCCGTGGTCTCACTCCTTGTACTATTACTATTCTGGTCTAACCACTGTATTCTTTCCATCGAAGTGGTCTTCTGACATGATTCCCTGCTTCTACCCTTACCTTTACAGTCTCTTCTCAACACAGCAACCAGAGGGATTCTTTGAAAGCACAGGTCAGGCCGAACACTCTGGGAAACCCTCTAGTGGCTCTCATCTCAGAATAATAACCAAAGTCCTTACAAAGCCCTATGCGCTCTTGACCCTTTGACCGCTGGTGCTTTCCCCATGACTTCTCTGCCTCTGCTTTCATCCCATTTCTGGGCTCACTCTGCACCAGCCTCACTGAGGCTTGTTATTCTTTTGACACATCTAGCAGGCTCTGGTTCAGGAGATGTGCACCGCCCGCTTGCTGTTTCTGGATTGTTCTCCTGCTGGTTGTCTATGTGGCTTCCTTGCTGCTTTCTCCAGATCTTGCCTCAAATGTCACTTTCTCAGTCAAGCCAAGCCGATTGTGTCTAAATTTGCATTCTGTACTCACCTTCTAAGCGTGCCTCTTTCCTTTGCCCTGCCTCCATGTCCTCTGCTGCACTCTCCTCTTCATCTGACATACTAAATATTTTACCCACTTATTCTTGTCTTTACTTTCAAGAACAAGAACAGAGATGTTTGGATGTTTTGTTTCTGGCTTTAATTTTGCTGTTTAGAATAGCACCTAGCACCTTTGAGGTGTTCAGTAATTTAACAAATCTTTTTGATGGAATCTCACTTATTTCTCATCAATAGAAGTATTGCACAGGACAGGAGAAGTGGGTACAGAGTGGCTTGAGTTTCAGATCTGCTCTTTGCTAGCTAGCCGTGTGACCTTGGACAAGTTATGCAACCTCTTTCATCTCAACTTGTTCATCTCTGAAGTGGTAAGAATACTCCTCCCAGTAATTAACTTTCATAGATGAGGAAACAGGCTCGGGGGAGATAAAGGGACTTGTCACTAACACAGTAAGTGGCAGACCAGATATTTATTTTACTTAAAACCTCTTTAAATTTTAGGCTTTTTGTGATGAAGATGGGATTGTGAAAGCCAGGTTTTATGGCTCTGAAAATCAGGCATTTCTTCAGCGAGGCTGCTGCTGCTGCTGTTTAACTTCAGCTGAAAACAATTCAAAAGTCTTAGATGGGATTAAAGTGACATGACCTTTCTCTCAATGCCCAGAGTGAGCTCTCAAGTGCGAACATTTGAAGAAAAGATGAGGTCAAAGAGGAAATGGTGACAAATCCTCTTTGGAGTAAAACTTTGTAGACTATATTTAAACATACCCTAATGGCAAGGACAGAAGGAAATTCAAGGTTAGAGCTGCTTCTCTAAAAAAGATAGTCTCTTCCATAAAAGACTCATTTTACAAGAACCAGAGTTCAATTTTAAGCATGTGAAAATTCATTTTGAAGTTTGGAAAGTATCAATGTCTTAGTTTTTACCATAGCTGAAGACTATTGTTTGTAGAAATCTAGTGTCTACCCAACTTTTTAAATTAAAATGATAAGAAAGCTTAGCTCATATCTTATTGTAATGATTAAATTTTTACATGTGTACTCTGTTAATGTATCAGTACAGGGCCTAGAGCAAATTATGTGTTCAATAAAATAAGTATTGTTATTGTCAGTAATTTTGCATGGTTGAATAATCATTTTCATTATTATCCTAATAGTAGTCATATATAGCACGAAGGCTGAGTATTCTTCCTGCGTCACCCTCACCCATAACGACTAAGAGTCAGGCTATTGTAAATGATCAGAAATTTGAAACAGAGGCTGCCATACCCAGGGAAGTCTCATGTTTTTTCCATCAAAATACTCTGTGCTAGAGTACACGTATGGCTATCTTACTTGGAGAAAGAAAGCAAATCAAACTCATCCTTCCACTAAGAACAAATTTTTTGCTTCCTGGCGGGTGGGTAGCCTGGCAGTACCAAGAGGAAAAACAGAAATAGAAATAGGAGTGTGCAGAAATGGAATTATGGTTTATTTGTAACCAATTCAAATTGTTTAGGCAAAAGGAGGAATATATTATAAGCACACATATCTTGAAGAGGGGTAGGGATGAAGCTGTGGCTTTGAAACTGGAACCAGAACTGGTTTCAAAACATGCCATCAAAACGTGCATTTCTGCATTTCTCAGATCTGCTGCTGCCGCATAGCTGGAGACAGGTCATAGGCAGCCTTGTACCACGTCACAGCTCATAACTTTGAATCCAATGAGAGATGCATTTCTTTCCTGCGGCCTACTTTGAAAAATCTGAGAGAAAAGCCTTGTGAAAGTCCTGTGCACCTCTGTACCACCATCGCGTGCCTAATCAGCAGCTTTCATTCCTGCCATTCTAGGAATCTATTTTGAATTAATACTCACATATGTTCAACATTTTCACTGTAGCAAAAAGTTAAAATTACCTTTAGGGTTCATCACTAAGAGAAAGGCTAAAAAAATTTATGGTACCTACATTTGATGGAGCACTGTGCATATGTGTTGATATAAAAAGATCTCCAATGTATGTTTTTAAGCAAAAAAGCAAGTTACAAACAACAAATAAAGCATGGTCTCATTTATGTAAAAGAAAAAGAAAAACAGGCCCTATGTATGTGGAGAATATATTAAAAAGGAGTAGAAAAACCCACTTTAAACTGCAAATGGTGACCAATGTTGGAGAAAGAAGTAGAAAAGAGATTTGGAGGTTCTTCATATTTTAGTCTGCCAAGGATGTATATCCTTATACTACCTACATATTAAAAAATATGAAACATGAACTACCCCAAAGGAACCCATTGAGCTGGGATGAAATTTCCCTTGGTCTCTGTTTAACTTATGTGTACATGCATTATGAAGGTTCTTGGGTGGAAGGTCCTATAAAACATCCATGGCTGGGCGTGTTGGCGCATGCCTGTAATCCCAGCATTTTGGGAGGCTGAGACAGGAGAATTGCGAGTTCAAAGTCAGCCTCAGCAAAGGCGAGGTGCTAAGCAACCCAGTGAGACCCTGTCTCTACATAAAACACAAAATAGGGCTGGGGATGTGGCTCAGTGGTCAGGTACCTCTGAGGTCAATCCCTGGCCCCCCCCGCCCCCCCCCAAAAAATCCATGCATCTATCTGTTCCTTCTAAATATCTGCCACATATACAGATAATTATAACAAATCTGGTACAAAGAAAGTTTAGGGATCTTTGTTCTCAATGAGCATGCAATTCAAAAGACAAAATATATAATACAAGTTCAATATGAGTGAACTCCATGGAGGTCTTAGTACTGCAATTTTACCAATCTTAGTTTTCTATTGGGTTAAAATATAGGTGTTGGACTAGAAAGTCTCTAAAGGACCTTAGTTTGAATATCTTGGAATTCTGATTTTGTGGTAGGCTGTTCAAGATTTTAGGAAAGTCATGAGGAGTGTATGTGGGGGATCTCATAAAAACCAAGGCAAACCAGTAGAGGAAGGGAAATTGGGAGGGAGGGAGGTACTGGGGATGAAATTGACCAAATGATATTATTACATTGTATGCACATATGAATATGTAACAAATTCTGCTACTATGTATAATCACCACGAAAAAAACTAAAAAATAAAATACAAGTTAAAGTCACAAGGAGCCATGACTAGTATTGCACTACAAACCACAGAGAAAGAGGTATCAGGAGTGAACCAGGACAGAATGCAACATCATTTTGGGTCACTTAGAAAGTAATTCTATAAATAAGGAAATGCATATGTTCTCTTCAAATATACAATTAAGGAGGGTGGCACATAATAACATTTTTATAGAATCCTCAGCTTAAGAGCAGGAAGTAGCAATGAGGAAAGAAAGAACAGAGTCTGGAAAACTTAAAAGCAATCATGGGGTGGGGGTGGGGGTGTCTCCTCTCCTCACAGTGGGACTCTGAACCCAGGTTAAGCCATCATTCAATCTCAGAACCTGTTGCAAGGCAGGCAGAGAGAAGGCTTTCGCCCAGTCAATTTGGGATAAAAGCCTTTGGACAAGGACTCCAGGCCTTGTAGATGAGTCGAAGGCAATAAGGGTACCATGTGGGTAGTTGAGAGCTCAGGCGTGGAGTGACAGGCTTTCAGCAAGACAGTCCTTACTGCTGAAGAGCCACTCTGAGCAAATCCTGCCTTTCACTTCTAAACGCCTCTGCAGGAGGCATTAGGAAATGAATAGCACAAGCAGAGGTTTATATCGAACCCAGCTTATGGTAGCCCTCTTGTCCACCTTGTGCCATGATGTTTTAATCTGCAAGGGATGTGTTAAAAAATGAACATAATGCATCCTGTCTCCATTACAGAGTTCCACGAACTAGAAGAAATAGCTTTGGTAGAGCAAGAGAATAGTAAAGGAAAGAAGGTTTAAAATGAGGCAGGCCTAGTGTGCGGCTTTGGGCATGTCACTTAACCTTTCTGAGCCTCAGTTTTCTCATCTGTAAAATGGAGGTAAAATAACATGTACTTTACAGGGTTCTCATGAATATTAAATAGGGCGATTTACTTCAAGTGTTTAGTACAAGGCTTGGAGCATTGTAAATAAACAGCATGGAGATACTACTGATATTATTATTATTAAAGTTACCTTTTTATTGGTTTACATAATTTCAGTTACATTATCACTTTTTGTGGTATAAGCATTAGACCAGAATTTCACATATGAAAATAGCATGTCATTACTAATTTTTTTAAAGAAATTATTTTTTAAAGTTATACATGCCAGTAGAATGTATTTTGACTTATTTAATTTTTTTTTGTAGTTGTAAATGGACAGAATGCCTTTATTTTTTTATTTTTTAATATTTTTTTAGTTGTAGATGGACACAATGTCTTTTTTTGCTTTGTACGTGGTACTGAGGATCGAACCCAGGGCCTCACGCATGCAAGGCAGGCGCTCTACCGCTGAGCTACAATCCCAGCCCCAGAATGCCTTTATTTTAATGTGTTGCTAGGGATTGAACCCAGTGCCTCACTTGTGCTAGGTAAGCATTCTGCCACTGAGCCATAGCCCCAGCCCTTGTTTATTATTTTTTAATGACTACTTGGGTGTAGAAGTAAAACTTTGCTTTAGCAACTGTGGAGAATAATTTTTGTTTCTTTTACTCTGTGATTTAGGCACTCTGTAAATATAGTTGGAAAATTGCCCCAGGAAGGCCCAAGTCCTGGACTAAGTCCTTCCTGCCCCTTGGCCTCATTTCATAGCAATCCTCTAGGGCTAAGCTTTGCTTTCTTTAGGACCCATATAACCAAGGTAGATTCTCTGACCCTTTTTTCTTTCCATAGTCCTTATCACAACTGCAGCTAGGTAATTGTATGATTATTTGTCCAATATATCAACTGTTAAATGTTCAAAAAGTTAAAAATAGGATTTTTGGGGCTGGGGTTGTGGTTCAGTGGTAGAGCCCTTGTCTAGCATGCGCGAGGCACTGGGTTCAATTCACCACATATAAATAAATAAAATAAAGGTCTATCAACAACTAAAAAAATATTTAAATTAAAAAAAAAAAGGATTTTCATCCAAATGTATATTGGGCAACTGCTAAAGATTCATCTAATGCAGGAAACTATCAGCATGCGTCGGCTAATTCAAAGAACATTTGTGAGTTGGGGAGGTATGTTGAAGCAAGTTTGCTACCTTACAGACATAAATAGGTTAATGTTCTGTAGACAATAGAAGTATAACTTTGGCTGGGCGCAGTGGCGCATGCATGTAATCGCAGCAGCTTGGGAAGCTGAGGCAGGAGAATGGCGAGGTCAAACCAGCCTCAGCAACGGCGAGGTGCTAAGCAATTCAGTCTCTAAATAAAATACAAAATAGGGCTGGGGATGTGGCTCAGTGGTCAAGTGCCTCTGAGTTTAATCCCCAATACTCCTGCCCTACCCCCCCGCCAAAGAAACCATAACCTTTGAGGTTGTCTTTTGTACTAGACAAAAATCCTTAGCATCTCCACGAGAAGAAAGTCTACAGATTTACATACAACTCCACAGCAGTTCTGCCCTAATTGATGGAAAATAATATATCAAAAGTGCATTTTACCGGACAATGAAATAATCCCTTTGTTGGAGGCAGGGGCTGTGAAGTAAAATTATAGTATGATTTTGTGAAGACATAATCATCTTTAGGCCTTATTTCCAAAATGTGGGTTCTTTTTTTAAGTGACCATCTTTTATCCAGTAGGTTAGCTCTATGATGCTGGGGTCCAGGTGATCTTGCAGTCCCAGGCCTTGAACAGTGCCTGGTGTGGTTGTCTAAGCAAGCTCTTTGGGTTTGGGGTGAGGTCTGTGATGTCTGCCACTATGTCTTGTTGGCCATGCCCTCTGGGTGCACTTTGACCACTTACTGGACATAGTCCCCATTGAAGAGTTTGTCCTCTGAGGTCTCACCTTGTATCCTAGATTTTATTTTCAACTTTTGGATTTAAGTTCAAAAGTGAGCTGAGCTGTCATTTAATTTTTTTTGTTGGTACCTTTTAGGCTTTATGATCAAAGCCATATTTACCTCATAACAATAAATGGAATTACATGCTCTTCTTTTTATTTTGAAGTAGTTTGGTAACAACTAAGGAGTAAAACAAAAAAAAAATTTTTAAATGTAAGAAAACACTTTAGTGACTCCAGTAGTACCATTTATTATTTGGGAACATAAAATTTCAATAACTATTTTTACCCCTCCTGTGATTAGCTCATTGGTCTAGGTATTTTCTGTATTTTGTGTTGAGTTAATTTATATTTCATACTTAAATAAGTATTCACAGAGTACTGATAATGATTATGAACACATAGTTTAGAATATCATCCTTACCTTTTTTTGGTAGTGGGGATTGAACTCAGGGGCACTCGACCACTGAGCCACATCCCCCGCCCTACTTTTTTGGTGTTTTATGTAGAGACAGGGTCTCACTGAGTTGCTTAGCGCCTCACTGTTGCTGAGGCTACCTTTGAACTTGTGATTCTCCTGTCTCAGCCTCCCAAAGTGCTGGGATTACAGGCGTGAGCCATCATGTCCAGCTTCATCTTTTCCTTAAAATGACTGCTTCTACTCATTGTCAATATTTTTTCTCACTCCAGATTTTACTAGTGTTAATAAATCTGCTATTTCTCCCTTTGCTGTTAATTGGGACATACCATCAACTTTATTAATCTTTAAAGAGCCAACTGTTGATTTGTCAACTCCATTTTTAAATTGTTTTGTTCATTTATGTTTTTAGTTTTATCATTCTCATTTTACTATTTTCTTCTGACTTTTCATTTGGCTTCTTCTTAACAGGTAAAGACTTCTACATTTTTCCTTTCTTCCTTACTAATCTACAAAAATAAGTGTTTTTCTAAGCACTACTTTGAGAGACTTCCGTCAATTTTAATATAGCGATACTAAGCATTCTGTTGTGTAGGGAAATTTTTTTTCTTAATATAGGAAGTATTCAAACAGTTAAAATTTGTATGGGATGGGAAGCTTTTAAATTTTTCATCCATTTAAAAACTCTGGTTTGTTGAGAAATGATTTATGTAAAATAAAATTTACCACTTCCCACCAAAGAGTTTAATGAACTTTGGCAATGTATACAATTGTATGACCACCATCACAAACAAGGTATAAAACATTGCTATCACTCTGTGAAGTTCCCAGGCTCCTTTGCCGTCAATTTTCTATCCTACTCCTGGTGCTTGGCAACCACCGATCTATTCTGTTCTTACCGTTTTGCTGTTTATGGAATGTCATGCAATCATACAGCATGTAGTCATTTGTGTCTGTCGTCTTTTGCTCAAAATAATGTTTTACATTCATCCATGTGTTGCATATATCAACAGAAAACTTTTTTAAAAAAATATTTTTTAGTTGTAGATGGACTCAATACCTTTAATTAATTATTTTATTTTATGTAGTGCTGAGGATGGAACCCAGTGCCTCACACTTGCTAGGTATGTGCTCTACCATTGAGCCACAACCCCAGCCCCAACAGAAAGCTTTTAAAATGGTTGTATAGCATTCCATTATGCAGATGTCCATAGTTGGCTTATGCATTTAGCAGTTGGTGCATATTTAGGTTGTTTTCAGTTTTTGGCTATATTAAATTAAGCGCATATAAATCTTGATTGCACCTTTCATTTCTAAATTTATTGCTTTTACTATTATAGAATATTAGGTATTCTGGCTTATCTTTCATCTATAAGATGGTGAATTTTTATAAGATTCTAATATTCTTGGAGTATGTTTTTTCCATTGTCTGGTCAATGATATTGATCAACTATGTAACTTCTTTCATTATTTGTTGATTATTGACATTCTGATTATCTCATACTGAGAGGCTGCATGATGCAGTGGTTAGGAGCTTGGGCTCTAGAGTGAGAGAGACTTGGTGTCTGAGAGAGAGCTTCAACAACGAGCCAGGTTTTCCTGGCAAAGGCACATAATCTCTTTAAGTCTGTTTCCTCTTCTATAAAACAGGGAGAACAGTTACAACATCTACCTCAGGGATTTGCGAAGATTAAATGGGATAATGTATATAATGTGCTTATTGACAAAATCAGGCCAAAACTCAAAAAAAAAGGTACATTTTGCTAATTGTGGAATAGTTAGGTCTTAATTTCAATTTCTTCCTATTTTTCTCGCATTTCAGGCATATTAAAACATTGCATATGTTTAACTCTTGTTTGGGATATGTATGTTCAGTATCGTTGGATTTTTGTTTAATCTTTAGTTCCACTACCACTTAATTGCTATTTGATTTCTGAATGCTTTTTACCATGATATTGGTGGTGTTAGGCTGTGATTATTTCTATGATCATTATTATGATTATAATAAATTATGATTATAATCACAAATCATAATTTGTACCTCTATGATTGCAGTGCTCCTACAGGATTGGGGGTCTCCTGAGTCAAATGTCTTCAAGGGCCACACAGTATAAATATGAGCAATGAGGTGACAGGCAGCTAGTGCATCTCCTGACTTTTCCCAATACATCTCCTGACTTTGACTTTTGAAATAACATTGCCTTTTAGTTTTTAAAAATCAAATATTTTTAAATCTGATTAAAAAAAATAACCTTTTAAAACAATATGCTCATCACCCACAGGTCATATCCACTTCAACACTGCCTGTTTCTGCACCTGTCTTAGTTCTTCTCTTACTTTTTGTCTGTGTATTTAAAAATTCTTATTTTAGTCCTGGTTTAGCCGGTTGATGGTTGGATTCGTTGTTTCACATAGCCCACATTTTGTGTGGGAGTTGGTTGTTTATATTTATTGTCATAATTAACTCATTTATAAGATCGACCAACTGTTACTAAGTTTAGCATAACTGTTACTTTTACTTCTGTGTGTTTCAGTATATTTTCTTTAAAATAATTTACTGATCATTTAACATTTTAAAATCACACAAATAATACAAGAATGTTATGTGGGAGATTCTGTACAAAAAAGGCACAGAGCGTAGAGCGTGGGACAAGCCAGAGGCTCTTCTTGTAGGTCCTGTCCTCATCTGCTTTTGCTTCCCAAGGGAGAAATCTCAGCACTCTGGAGAGTGTTTCTGCTCCTCTTTTTTTCTCCCATATTTTTAATTGGTACATTAGAGTTGTACACAATGGTGGGAATTGTTGTTACATATTTGTACATGCACATACTGTAATAATATAATTTGGCCAATAGCACTCCCCAGTATTTCTCCTTCCCTTAGTCTCTTTCTCCCTTCGATTGGTCTGGTCTCCCTTGGATTTTCATGAGACCGCCCCATCCTGCACTGCCCGCTTTCTGTTCCTTTTCCTGTCTAGTTTCCACATAAGACAGAGAACATACCACCCTTGACCTTCAATCTCCACCTCTTTACAGTACATTTGAAATATTTCTCTATGCAACTGTACCTACATGTATAGATACCTAAAATGTTCTATATACTATTCTTTGATATCCTTTAAAAAATATTTAGAATTCTCAGTTTTGTGTTTAGTGATGCTATTAAGATGTATAGTATTTCATAATATAAATATTCCCAAATTCATTTTGCATGATAGGAATTTGCATCATTCATAATTTTCTGATATTACAAATGACGATATGATAGAAAACTTTATACATGCCTCTTTATGCAGGAAGAGTAGGAACTTGCCCCTGGAAATACGTGGTCAATGGTGCCTATGCACGTTAATAGACATCACCAGACTACTCTTTGTATTTTATTTTTTATTAAAAAAATTTTTAGTTGAAGATGAACACAATACCTTTAGTTTTTTTTTTAATTTTTATGTGATGCTGAGCATCAAACACAGTGCCTCACATGTGCTAGGCAAATGCTCAACTACTGAGCTACAACTCCAGCCCTCACCAGACTACTCTTGAAGAGGGCCTTGTCCATTGGCATAACCACCAACTGTAGTGCACATTTTCCACATACTCCTTAAATATTTATATTTTTGACCTTCGTGAATTTGCCATCCTGATGGGTAAAAAATCGTATATCATTGTTTGAGTTTATATTCCCCTAGATATTAGTAGTTTGATCATTTCACATGTTTAATGGTTATTTGGGATCTTACCTGATACATTTTTTCTTTAAAAAATTTTCAAGTGTAATTTACAACAGGAAGGAGCATAGATCATAAGTGTATAACTCTAAGTTTTTACAACTGAACACAAACAACCCTGTAACCATCACCTAGATGAAGAAACCAGTGACTACCAGTATTTGGCTGATGCCCCCACTCAGACAGCATCCTCTTTATGCATTGCTTTTTTGGTGCTTTACATTAAAAAGGTATACAGTGTGTTCCTAATAGTGTCTGGCTTCTTTCTCTTAACATTATGTTTGAGAGAGTTCTCTGTGTCATTGTATGTAGTTGATCATTTCTTCTCATTGCTGTCTGGTATTCTGCTGTATGAACATACACTATTGCCTTTTCTATTCTATTCTTGATGGGTATTTGTGTTGTGTCCAGTTTTTGACTATTATGACCACTGCTGCTACATACATCAAAGTATAGGTATTTGGGTGAACTTAATTTTCATTTTTCATGAGTACATTCTTAGGAGTGAGATTACTAGGTCACATGTTAAGTCTATGTTTAACACATTGTTTAGAAACTGTCAAACTGATTTCCAAAATGTCCTTTGCATTCCATCTTCACTTGTATGAGTGTTCTAATTGCTTTACATCTGTTCAACATTTGGTACTAGTAGTAGTTTTTTTAATGCATTCTAAAAATTTTGTAGTGGTATCTTACTATGATTTTAATTTGTATTTTTCTAAGGCTTCATGATGTAGGATGTCTTTTCTCCCTACCTTCTGCATATCCTCTTTGGTAAAGTGTTAAGCAATTTGTCCATGTTAGAGATTGGGTTGTTTTGTTTCTTATTGTTGATTTTTAAAAAGTTCTTTAGACATTCTGGATACACATTTTTTTGTTGTTGTTGGATATGTGATTTGCAAATATATCCTTCCAGTCTGAAGTTGTCTGTTCCATGCCATTTGAATATTCAAATTTCTTTGGCCTGTAACAGTTTAAAATTCTTATATAGACAAGTTTATCATTCTGGTTTTTTTTTTTTAATGGATTCTGTTCTTTGTGTATTGTTTAAGAAGGATTGCTAAAGTTATGTACACCTCCTTTTCTATTTTCTTTTTCTTTTTTGGTACCAGGAATTGAACTCAGGGGTATTTGACCACTGAGCCACATCCCCAGCCCTATTTTGTGTTTTATGTAGAGACAGGGTCTCACTGAGTTGCTTAGCGCCTTGCCATTGCTGAGGCTGGCTTTGAACTCACGGTTCTCCTGTCTCAGCTTCCCAAAGTGCTGGGATTACAGGTGTGCGCCACTGTGCCCAGCTTCCTTTTCTATTTTCTACTGTGTAAAAAACGATAGTAAAACCCACCAAAACACATTCAATTATAGCTTTTTCCTCCAGAATATTTGGTTCTTTCCTTCAAATAATTGAAAACACCTGGTGTTTCTCTACTTCTACTCTCTGCTTTTTTTTCATAATGTCTTGTGTGGTGAGGTGATTCCAGATTGCTATTACCCTGCATCATCTTTTAGGTTAATATTTTGTTCTCATTTTTTTTTCTTTTGGGCATGTTGTTTGGACACTTTTTTTAGAGAAAACGAAGGGTGACAGACTTTCTGAACCTTTGAATATGAGAAAATATTGATTTTTTTCTCATTATTGAAAGCGTAGGTAATAATTATAAATTGAAAATAATTTTAAGATATTGCTCCATTGTCCCCCTTCCTTATTACTGGGGAGAAATGTAACACCACCTGATTGACATGCATCTATCTACTTACCTATATTCTTTGGAATATATAGAAGATATATTCTATATCCTTGGCTTTCTTGAAATATCTTGATGTTCCAGATGTTGGTCTTTTTTAAATTTCATCTTTCCTGATAATTCATGTGCCTTTCATCATGAAAACCTATATATTTTGAAAAGCATTTCCATTTATTTCTTGGGGTTATTCCTCATTGTAATTCAATCTTTTTCCTTTCTTCAGTTTCTACTAGGTGGATACTATGTTGCTTCTGAAGTTTCTAGTTGTTTAGTTTCTACATGTAAAAATGGAATCTAGTTTTATTTTGTTATAACTGATAAATAAAAATGGTATACAACATGTTTGTGTGTATACATTATGAAATGATTACATCAAGCTACTTAACATTTTCATCACCTCACATACTTATCCTTATTTTTTTTTTTTGTGGTAAGAACATTTAAAATCTAGTTTCTCAGCAATTTGCAAGTATTCAATAATTATTAGGGGGCTGGGGTTATGGGACAGTGGTAGTGTGCTCGCCTAGCATGCGTGAGGCACTGGGTTCAATCCTCAGCACCATATAAAAATAAAATAAAGATATTCTGTCCACCTACAACTAAAAATAAATATTAAAAATTATTAATTATAATCATCCTGCTGTACAGTAGATCTCTGGAACTTATTCTCCCTGTCTGATTGAAACTTTGTATCCTTTTTTTTTGTACTGAGGATTGAACCCCAGGGCATTTAACCATCCAGTCATATCTCCAGTCCTTTTTACATTTTATTTAGAGAGGGGGGTCTCACTAAGTTGCTTAGGGCCTTATATAGTTGCTGAGTCTGGCTTTGAACTTGTGATTCTCCTGCCTCAGTCTCCCAAGTCTCTGGGATTACAGGCCTGCGCCATGGTGCCCAGCCACTTTATACCGTTGATGAACAAGTTCCCATCCTACCTCAGTGAGAGTAACCACCTTCCTCCTCTTTGCTTCCATGAGTTCAACTCTTCAGATGAAATCCAGGTTTCTTAGGTTCATATGATCTAAAGGTGAGGAGTCTATCTGGAATCATGGATGTCTTAAGAAATGATTGGGGCTAATGGACTATATAAAAGTTTTTGTGCAATTATCTGGACAATGTAAACAGTATTAAGGTAACTATATTATTCTATGGCTCTAACGTGTGTTAATTCATGTAACTGCTTCAATAGCTGCCCTTGCTAAATTTTATTATTAATGAAATTGATCCTGAAAGGCTCCTTTTTGGAGCACAAATCTTTTTTTTTTTTTTTTTAAGAATCTGGCAGTTTGTTTTTTGTAGTATGCTTTTTTAAAAAAATATTTTTATTCTAATTAGGTTTACATGACAGCACAATGCATTTTGATTCATTGTACACAAATAGAGCACAACTTTTCATTTCTGTGGTTGTACACAATATAGAGTTACACCATATGTGTAGTCATATATGAACCTAGTGCCTTGTTGTCCATCGCATTCCACCATCTTTCCTGTCCCCATGTCCCATCCCTTTCTTCCCTCCCCTTTGACCAAAGTTTCTTCTTTCCCTCCCACATTATGGATCAGCATCCACTTATCAGAGAGAACATTTGGCCTTTGGGTTTTTGGGATTGGCTTACTTCGCCTAGCATGATGTTCTCCAACTCCATCCATTTACCTGTAAATGCCATAATTTTATTCTCTTTCAATGTTGAGTAATATTCCATTGTGTATATATACCACAGTTTCTTTATCCATTCATCTATCGAAGGGCATCTAGATTGGTTCCACAGTTTAGCTATTGTGAATTGTGCTGCTATAAATATTGATGTGGCGATATTACTGTATGTGCTGTTTTTAAGTCTTTTGGGTATAGACAAAGGAGTGGGATGGCTGGGTCAAATGATGGTTCCATTCCAAGTTTTCTAAGGCATCTCCATACTGCTTTCCAGATTGGTTGCACCAATTTGCAGTCCCACCAGCAATGTATGAGTGTACCTTTTCCTTCACATCCTCACCAATACTTGTTGTTTGTATTCTTGACAACTGCCATTCTGACTGGAGTGAGATGAAACCTTAGAGTAGTTTTGATTTGCATTTCTTTAAGTACTAGGGATGTTGAACCTTTTTTCATTTATTTGTTGATTGATATCATCTTCTGAGAAGTTTCTGTTCAGGGAGCACAAATCTTAAGGTTATATTTGTGGATGATTTCTAAGTGCATTGAGATTTAAGAAACATTGCCTTGATCTTTGCTACTCAGCGTGGTCTTTGCATTAGTGACACACCACCGTCACCTGGGAGCATGTTAGAAATGCAGAATCTCAGGTGTGTCCCTGGACTCGGTGAACCTGCATTTTACAAGAGACATGAAGGGCACATTAAAGTTTGAGAAGCCCTGCTCTGGGACTCTTCATCTCCTATGGGCACAGAATGATTTATTTATCTCCAATACTAGAGTTCAAATTCCTTAAGGATGTGTTTCTCGACCAATTCATCCTCCAGTCCAGAGCACCTAGCACAATGTTATTTTTGTGTTTAATAAATATTTTTGAGTGAATGGATTTTCCTGTGAGTGTTTTCTACAAGGTGCATGCATATTTTCCCTCTTACCATCACTAGCTATTGTTAACTCCCAGGTAACAGAGATCTCACATTGTTATGTTAATCTATCCCTCAAACCCCACACCATTAAAAAAAAAAATCAGATGGGTTGGAGTCATTGCAGACATTCCTTGTACTTCAGGAAAAAGCAATCTGGACATCTCGGGCTCCATTCTTTGCTATCCAAAGTTTTTAAATGAAAATTCCAACACAGGTTTCATAAAACTACCAAGGTCTGTGCTGTGGGTCAAGGCTTTGGTTTCATCTGCTCTCACATAAAGGAAGTTAACCCTCTTCTCAAAATTTCCATCCCCATGGTTACTGGCATTGAGTGGCTTGCCTTAGAATCTGAAGAGCATTCCTTTCATTCTTTTTTTTTCTGGTAATGTGTAGAGATTAAACAAATATTAAAGATACATTGCCACTTGGCACTGTTCATTCTCTTTACCATGGTGGAGACATTTCACCATTAGAAAAATACTCACTCTTCTTTGAAATGCTCAAGTTGAACAGCTTTGTAAATTAGCAACCATGACAAGGCTCTAGGAGTTATGTGTAGGCACAGCACCCTTCCACCTCAGTTCTAATTAGTCCTAATTACTGTATGTCCTAATCTTCCCCCCTCCTCCCAACATGTGAATATGTTACCTCTGGTAAAAGGGTCTTTGCAGACGGGATTAAGGTTAAGGACTCTGAGATGTGGAGATTATCCTGGATTATCCTAGGGGCCCAATGTAATCACATGAGTCCTTAAAAGCAAGAGAACCACTTCGTGCTATACAGAAGTAGAAAGATGGCCTTGTGAAAAAAACTGGACCTGCTAAGGATGTGGAAAGGTGGCCAGGAGCCAAAAAATGCACATGACCTCCCAAAGAAAGAAAAAGAATCAAGAAAGACTCTGTCCTAGAGCTTCCAGAAAGGTATCTGCCCTGCTGATGTTGATTTTTTTAGTCTGACAAAACCTGTGTTGGAATTTTCACTTATGGAATTGTAGGGCAACACATTTATATCGCTTTGCCACCAAATTTTGGTAACTGGTTACAGCAGAAATAAGAAACTAACACAGAGAGCAAGATACCTTTCTGCTTCTAGGTATATTTGGAGGTAAAGACCAGGTTATAACCATCTATAATGAGTCTATTTTGTTACATATTTTTGTGTTCTATCAGTCTTCTTATTTATCATCCTGTAATTCTTCTCATTTTGGCCAAAAACTATTTATAAAATTTTCTTCCTCTCCCTTCCCTAATGTGAGGTGAATTTCAGAGGATCCTGTGTAGGGATAGAGAGGTAGGAAATATGGCAAGCAGTGTTGGGATTTGAAGAGTGTAGATGTGGTCTCAAGAGCAATACCTACCTCCACTCCAGGTCTGGAATCCCATTATTTGACACTCATGACTTGAGTTTCCCACTATTACAACCACTTAGACCTTCAGAGGGCACTGCTATAAGCCCTTCTGGGAAGGTTTGATGATCTCTACCACTGCATGTGGGACAGATACAAGAGAGATCCTGTGGGAAGTGGGAAGGGAGGTGCAACCTTCCTGTCATCATGATTCTGTCAAGAACTATTTTCTTACAATTAAGGAAATTTAAGATGATAAAGGAAAAATGTCATTTGTGTTTATTAGCGTCTGCTCTTTGCTGGGTGCTTTATTTAAGCTACCTAATCTAATATTTCAATAGCTCTGTAAAGTGTCAGGTGTGAGACTTTATTTTACCCTATTGACAAGCTAATAGGTTAACCTATTAATATATAACATGCCTTTTCTAGTGAGTAGTAGTTTCTTATTTCTGAGGCTCGTAGAAGATATGAGACTTCTAGGTCAGAGACATAGGACTTGAATACTCACTGTCTTAGCAAAGAGCAGAAGCATCAGCATTAGTGTCTGTTCTCTTGGCTACCAAGATCCAAAGGGGAGCTCACACAGGTCTAGACAGACACTGCCCATTGTTGGTTCATGTCATGGATAAGAAGCTCTGAGCTTGGAGAATCTACCACTTTAAGAGGAAGTGAATATTTTCTTTGTTCTAGATGGGGAGACATTACTTCATTCTTCAAGGTTGCTCACTGTAAGCACAAACCTGAGAAATGATCTGGGTGAAGAATAGGCAGGACCTTGCTTCTTGACATGCCCTTCATGAGTTCAGAAGACCCATGGAAAGAATTTTCTTCCAACACAAAATAGGTATTATTTCCATCTCAAGAAGAAGAACATTGAGAGAAAACAAAGTTAAACAACTTGTCCAAGGACACAAGAGATAGTAAAGCCAGAATCCAAATACCTTTCTATGTTCTGAAGTTCACAGTATTTTCACCAATATGCTGCTGTCTTCTGGGAGGCTGTGGAGAAATAATGATGATGCCATTTTGAGCCCTAATTTATTATGAATCGATAAGATAAAAAATGCAATCTTGATTAAAAATTATCAGAAGGGCTGGGGGTGTAGCTCAGTGGTACAGTGCATGTTTAGCATGTGTGAGGCCCTGGGTTCAACTGCCAGTACCACACACAGATAAAATTACCAAAAGTATTTCTGATGTACATGTGAAGATATTCATTAATTTACAAATATTACTAAGAACTTGTGTATCTTGCTCTGTGGTGGAAATGGATAGAAAACAGAGGAGGAGAAAAAATTAAGAATGTGCTGGTAAGTGCAATGTCTCATTGCTGCTAAAAACCAATTGTATACTAAATTTCTAAACTAAAAACATGGGTTCATAGAACTTTGACACTCAGAAAAGTTGCTTTTCCTGAACTCCTAGTCACTTTTTAATTCATTTCATTTCTTTATTTATTTTTGGTATCAAGGATTGAACCCAGGGGTACTTAAACACTGAGCCACATCCCCAGCCCTTTATTTTTTTGAGACAGGGTCTTGCTAAGTTGCTCAGGGCCTCACTAAGTTGCTGAGGCTGGCTTTGAACCTATGATCCTCTTGCCTCAGCTTCCCAAGCTATGGGATTACAGGTGTGTACCACCACACCAGGCTCCTAAACTCCTAGTCACTTTCCTTTGAAAGTCACTTCCATGTCTTTTCCGTGGCTTCTCTGTCGCTTTGGTTTCATTGAAGTATAACCTATACAGCTAGAATTTATCCTTGCATTAAAGTAGAGGGTATAGTTTGATTCAGAAAAACTCAATCTCTTTTTTAAAAAGATAGTTAAGACACTTGGAATCAATTTTAATGTGATTCATTGGAAGAATTCTGTCTGTTTGAACTCTACTCATACAAAAGGACAAAACTCAATGAGTTCTCAAATGTCTCCAAGGAAGACTGTGATAATTGAGAGCCGAACTGTGGCACTTCTGATTAAAAACAGGATGAAAAATTTGTGACCCTTTTGACATTACTTATCTAAACTTAATACTTACCAAAAGCAATTATAGTGATAGACCTTAGAGCAGAGAAATTGTCAGCTTCCAGAAGGCCTAGAGAAAATACTGTTCATAGCCTCTTTCATGTGCCCCCACCTGTCTCTTCTGTTGTTCTTGCCATGTGATTTTGTGTCTCTTATGTAGGAAGTCCTAGAGATCTTTGTTGAAGTCTTTTCATTAAAAGTTGAAAAAGTGATTAATATGGTTAAGTATTTTTCATATAGAAACGTCTAGAAAGATGTTTATCCACTCAGATGTTAACCAGGGCTATCCTTGGGCCGTGGGACCCAAGGCATTCTTATCTGAAGGTGGTCACCTGAGGTAGAGAAGCCATTGTCTCTTTGTCCCTGGCTTCCATATCTGCAATTCACCTCACCCTTGAGTTCTCCTTTCCCCTTGCAAACTGAAAAATGTGATTCTTTCTTAGTCCTGTGGAGTGGATGTTTGGGGAAAGAGGAGGGGGGAAGGTGGACATGCAAAAGCAGTTGGGGGCAGTACCCTGGTCAGGTGATGGTTTTCCTGCAACCCTTGGGTGTTTATAGGAGCAGGGTTGTTGGTTTCTTTGGCCAGCTTGGTCTTTCTCTCCATTCAGTTGATAGTTATTTACTGAGTGGTGTTAGGTGCCAGGTACTTCATGGGCACTTGGGATATAGCAGTAAACAAAGCAAATTTCCTTTTTTCATGAAGTTTACATTCTAATAGGCAATGAATACATAAATAAATGGAACTAAAATTTAACTTAGGGTTAGGGTTGTAGCTCAGTGGTGAAGTGCTTGCCTAGCATGCACAAGGCCAAGTTTCCATCTGTAGCATGAAAAAGAATATATCTGTATAGCTCTCTATATAAATATATAGACAGATGTATGTATGTGTAATATGTATAGGTCTAGATAAATAACTTGCCAGGTCCTGAAGCTTTTCAAGGAACAGCGGATGGATCAGGGAAGTTAGGCAGAGTGAATGAGTTGGGAGTACGGGGGAAGCTGGGCCCCAGGCCATGTACAGTAGCGCAGGCCATATATGATGGTCTATACATTTTACCTGAGTAAGATAGGAAACTACTGGGGAATTTTGAGGAAAGAAATGACTCAGTATAACATATTTTAGCAGAATCATTGTTATCCTGTATATAATTTACTTATAGCATTTAATACTTGCAAAGAGTTTCTTAATGACTTTTTTTCATAAACTGTTAAAGAAATATATTACTAATATATTGTATATTTAAGATTTCCATTCAATGTTGTACTAGAATAGGAAGTGATACTTTTTGGAAGAGAAATTCATTAAATAGAGATGAAGCCATTTGCCCTTATCTCCATGATGGATAAAAATATTAATCCCCATATGTAGGTGTGTGAGGATGTATGTCTTTATTTTTCTGTGAATGTACTCCCACTCTGAGCTCTATTGTGCTGGGAGTTCCCTCTTTTATCTGGGTTTTGTATCAGGAGGGTTAGGATACATTGAAGCAATGGTTCTTCAAATGTGGTCCCCAGAGCAGCAACATCAGCATCATTGACAACTTGTTAAATATGCAGATTCTGGGGCTGGGGTAGTGGCTCAGTGGCAGAACGCTTGCCTAGCATGTGTGAGATACTGGGTTTGATTCTTGGCACCACATGTAAATAAATACAATAAAGGTCCATGACAACTAAAAAAAAAAAAAAAAAAAATCAGATTCTGAGTCCCCACCACAGAACTGTTGATCCAGGAAGTCTAGGTTGGGACCTAAGAATCTATGTAATAGTAAGCTCATTAGGTAATTCTGGTGCACATTAGATTTTGGGAATAACTTCCTTGTGGTAATTCATGGATGAGTTCCCCGGGTTTGTGTGGTCATCAGTCCACTTCACAGAGGCTCCATCTGAGACCTCTGGTCTTCTTCTATCGGTTCACACAGAGCCAGCTTCACCCTCATTTCTATTTGCAAGCTCTTTCCATTCAGGCTCCCTGGTGCTCAGCCAACTTCTGTGTGCCATTTTTTTTTTAAAATATTTTTTAGTTGTATGCAATATCTTTTATTATTTTATTTTTATGTGGTGCTGAGGATCGAACCCGATGACTTACGCATGCGAGGCAAGCGCTCTACCATTGAGCCACCGCCCCAGCCCCCTGTGTGCCATTTTTAGATGTGACACACACAGTGATTCTACTGCTCCTATGTCAAACTGAGCTATGGGAAATTTTGTGATGTTATCTAATCTCAGGCTACTTTGGGGGCACTCTCAGTAGCATAAAATTGTCCTGATATTTCCTTGTTACTTTGAGGTGTGGTAAACTTGTTTACTATTTCTCCTATTGAGATTTGTTGTCATCCTAGTCTGAGCCCAAGAATAGGAGCCCACATCCTATTATCCTAAACTTAACTGAAATATCTCTCCCCACATTGGGTTCCTGGATGGGGCAGGTTGAGGATATTTCAGAGCCTGAGCTCATTTCAATGCTTTGCTCTCAACAGGGTAGTAATTTCTCATCTTAGGCAGGCTAGCTATCATCAAGGCATGGAAATACACCTATGGGAAAGATTTCAAATGGTATCTTGTTCCCATTCACTGACAAAGCAACCATGCTGTTTTAAATTATTAATTGAAAAACGTCATTGTGACTCTTATACATCTTTTAAGAAATTTTTCTGTGTATGTGCCAAGTGCCTCTCATGTGGTTCTTAGATGCCCACAGTTTGGGAAGCCCTGAACTGTATCCTCAATTGTGGTAACTAAAGGTGCTCACCGGTTTCTCTCATTGATGACTGAAAAATCTCTTATGGGCTCAGTGAGCCATATGTTGTGGGTTTTGATGTAAACTGTGTTGTTTACATCTCAAGTCTGCTGTTTTTGGCTTCATTAGCTTGTAACAATTCAAGTATATTACCTGGAACAAAAAGCATAGTAAACATGAATGCAAATGAATGCGTGAAGAGTGTTCTAAATTTTTAACTAGCATAATTGTACTTACTTATAAATGATATTTAAATACATGGATAAAATGTGTAATGACAGATCAGGGGAATTGACGTTATCTGTCATCTTAAACATTTATCATTTCTTTGTATTGAGAACATTCAAAATCCTCACTACTAGCTCTTTTGAAATATGCCATTAGTTGGTGCCAGCCATACTTACATCATGATTCTATAGAACATTAGATGTTATTCCCCCTAACCAAATACACTTTTGTACTCATTTACCATTTTCTTGTCTCCATTCTACTCATTTCCTTCCACCTTTCCCAGCTTTCAAAAATTGGTTATTTTTAGATATACATGCCAGTAGAGTGCATTTGGACATGCACAGAGTATAACTTATTCTGATTAGGATCTCATTCTTGTGATTGTACACGATGTGGAGTTTCACTGGTGATGTATTCATATATGAACATACGAAAGTTGTGCCCAATTCATTCTAGTCTTCCCTATTCCCATCCCCCACCCTGTCCTTCATTTCTTTGTCTAATCCAATGAACTTCTATTCTTTCCCAGCTTCTGGTGACCACTATTCTAACCATTATTTCTATATGATCAACTTGTGTAGTTTCCACACATCAAGTGGGAACATGCTGTATTTCTTTTTGTACCTGATTTATTTCAGTTAAAGTCCTCCAGGCTTATGGACGTTACTGTGAATGATAGAATTTCTTTTGTTTTTATGGCTGAGTGCATGTGTACACAATGAGCTATTGTGTATACACAACACAGTTTCTTTATCCATTCATCCATTGATGGACTCTTAAGTCGATTCTACATCTTGACTATTGTGAATAGTGCTGCAATAAACACAGGACTGCAGGAATCTCTTTGATATGATTTTATTTTCTTTGGATATATACCCAGTAGTGAGATAGTTGGATAATGTGGTACTTTTATTTCTAGTTTTCTGAGGAAACTCTGTACTGTTTTCAATATCAGCTGTACTAATCTCCATTCCCACCAACAGTATACGTGAGTTCCCTTTTCTCCACATTCTTGCTGGAACTGGTTATTTTTGTCTTTTTGATAACCTTTTGAACTGGGGTGAGATAAATACATCATTGTGATTTTCATTTGCATTTCCCTAATGATTTGTAGCATTTAGTGTATGTGTATGTATATACACACACACACACACATATATACACACACACATATATATATATATGTATTTTGTTTTTCACAGTGCTGGGGCCTTGTGCATGTGAGGCAAGTGCTCTACTACTAAGCCACATCCCCAGTCCTTTCCCTGATGATTTACGATGTTGAACATTGTTTCCTTAAACTTATTCAACATTTGTATATTTTCTTTTGAAAAATGTCTATCCAGATCATTTGCCCATTTTTAAAATTAGATTTTTTTTTTCTGTTAAATTGTTTGAGCACCTTATATGTTCTGGACCTTAATCCCTTGTCAGATAAGTAGCTTGCAGATATTTTCTCTCCTCCTGTAGATTGACCATTAACTCTATTGTTGGCCGTGCAGAAACTTTTTAGTTTGATGTAATTCCACTTGTCAATTTTTGCTTTTGTTGCCTACACTTTTGGGGGTCATACCCCAAAAATCTTTGTCTAGATCCATGTTATGAACTGTTTTCCCTATGTTTTTTTAGTAGTTTCATGTCTTACATTTTATCTATTTTAAGTTTATTTTTGTATATGGTAAGACATGGCCTAGTTTCATTCTTTATGTATGTATCAGTTTCCCCAGCATCATCTATTGAGGAGAATGTCCTTCTTCAGTATATTTCTTGGTATTCAGTATATTTCTTGGTTCCTTTGTTAAAAATCAATTCATTGTAGATACATGGGTTTATTTATGGATTTTCTGTTCCATTGGTCTATGTTTATTTTCATGCCTGTGCCATGCTATTTTGGTGACTATCGCTGTGTATTTTGAAATTAGGCATTGTGATACCTCCATCTTTGTTCTTTTTGCTTGGGATTGGTCTGGTTATTCAGAGTCTTTTGTGGTTCTATTTGAAGTTTAAGTATCTTTTTTTCTGTGAAAAATGTCATTTGTATTTGGATAGGGATTTCATTGAATCTATGGATTGCTTTGAGTAATATAGAAAATTTAAAAATACTCTTTCAATCCGTGAACATGAGATTTCTTTCCCTTTTTTGTGTGTGTGTCCCTTAATTTATTTCAGCAGTATTTTATAGGTTTCATTGTAGGGATCTTTCACCTTCTTAGCTAAATTTATTCATAGATTTTTTTGGTAGCTATTTTAATGGAATTGCTTTCCTGATTTCTTTTATAACTCGTTCATTCTTGGTGTATAGACTCAATTGATCTTTGTTGATCTTGTGTCCTGAATTTTTAAAATTAGTTCTAGCAGTTTTTTTTTTTGTTGTGGAGTCTAGGTTTTTTGTATATAAGACCATGCTATCTGAGAACAGGGATAGTTTTGAATTCCTCCCTTCCAATTTAGAGGCCCTTTATTTTATTTTTTTCCTCTTGCCTGATTGCTGTGGTTGACATCCAGTACTATGTCAAATAAGGCAGTGGGAATCCTTGTCTTGTTCTGGATCTCAGAGGAAATATTTTCCATGTTTTCCTGTTCAGTGTGATGATTCCTGTGGTTTTGTCATATTTGGTTTTAATTGTGTTGAGGTATGTTCCTTCTGTACCTAATTTGTTGAAGAGTATCATGAATATATGTTGAATAATATAAAATGCTTTTTCTGTATTTATTGAGATGATCATATGCCCTTTGTCCTTCATTCTCTTGATAAGAGCTCTCATTTATTGATTCATATATGTTGAACCATCCTTGCATCCCTGGAATCAATCCCACTTGAACATGTTCAAGACATATGTTTGATATGTCATTGGATTAAGCTTGCTAGTATTTTGTTGAGAATTTTTGCATGTGTGTTCATTAATGGTATTGGTCTGTAGTTTTTGGTTGTGTCTTTGTCTGGTTTTGGTATCAGCATAATATTGGCTTGTAAAACAAGTTCAAACAAATTCTCTCCCTTTCAATTTTTTTTTGGAAATAGTTTGAGAAGAATTGGTGTGTTAACTTGCCTTTGAAACTTTAGTAAAATTCAGCAGTGAAGGCATCTGGTCCTGGATTATTCTTTGTTGTGAGATTTTTTAAAATTACTGATTCAAATCTCATTATTTGTTATTGGTTTATTCAGGTTTTTGTGTCCTCATGGTTCAAATTTGGTAGGTAAATGTGCCCATTTCCTCTAGATTTTCCAACTTGTTAGCACATAGTTTCCATAATAATTGCCAAGGATCCTTTATACTTCTGTGGAATCAGTAGTAATATCTCCTCTTCCATCTCTGATTTTATTTATTTGGATAGTCCCTTATTTTTCCTTGCTTAGTCTGGCTAAAGGTTTGTTAATTTTTGTTTATCTTTAAAAAAAAACCCTGTTTCACTGATCTTTTGTAATTTTTTGTCAGAGTTTCATTCATTTCTGCTTTAAAAAAATTTTTTTTGTAGTGGAGATGGACAGCATGACTTTATTTTATTTATCTATTTTTTAATGTGGTGCTAAGGATTGAACCCAGTGCCTTATATGTGAGAGGCAAGTGCTCTGTCACTGAGCTATAGCCCCGGTCTCTTATTTCTGCTTTGATTTTTGTTATTTCTTTCCTTTTGCTAACTTGGGATTTGATTTGTTCTTGATTTTCTAAATTCTTTTTTTTTAAAGGTTGACTTTTTTTTTTAATCATAACTTTATATTTTTCTTTATTACTTTGTATGTGGTGCTGAGGATTGAACCCAGTGCTTCCTCCGTGCTAGGCGAGCACTCTACCACAACCCCAGTCCACTTTTCTAAATTCTTGAGGCATATCATTAGGTTGTTTATTTGAAGTTTTTCTCTTTTTTATACCTAGGTACCTGTTACTATACACTTTTCTCTTAATACTGTTTGCTATATTCCATAAGTTTTGATATCTTGTGTTTTCATTTGTTTCAAGAAAGTTTTACATCTCTTTGACCCATTGTTCACACGTGATGTTTCCTCTCCATGTATTTGTATGATTTCTAAAATTTCTTTTGTTATTGACTTCTAGTTTTATTCCATTGTCATAAGAAAGGATAAAGGATATAATTTGATTTTTTTTGAATTTGTTTTGAGGCCTAACATATAGATCTATAAAGTCTTATGCTCATGAATGTGCATGTCTTTTCCAAGATTAGGGAAGTTTTCTGATATTATTTTATTATTTCTTGAGTAGGTTTTCCATGTCATTAACTTTTTCTCTCCACCTTCAGGTATTCCAAAAATGAAGATATTTGTCTGTTTACTGGTGACCCTAAGGTCTTGAATTCTCTCCTCATGTATTGCATTTCTTCCTTCCTTTCTTTTTCTCATTTGGCTGGAATATTTGGAAAGACTGTGCTCAATTTTATATCTTCTTTCACTTGATCTAGTCTATTGAAGGCTTCAACTGTATCTTTTCTTTGACTTAATATGCTCTTTTATATTTGAAATTTGTTTTTTTAAGAAATCTGCATTTCTTTGCTGAATTTCTCATTCCTATTATGCATTGTTTTCCTAATTTCATTTAACTATTTCCGTATTCTCTTGGATCTCATTGAGTTTTGTTTTTTTTTTTTTTCCTTCCTTTTGAGTACTGGCGATTGTACCCAGGGATACTCGACTATTGACACATCTACAGTCCTTTTTATTTTTATTTATGAGACAGATTTTTAAAGTTGTCTAGCCTGGCCTTGTGAATATATGATCCCCTTAGTCTCCCGAGTAGTTGGGATTATAGGTGAGCACCACCATACCTGGCTGTTTTGTGTATCTTTTGTTGCTTTAATCTTTGTGGTTTGGTGGTTTTCTGTAGTGATTACATCTTTGTCTTTCTCATTTGTGTATCACTCTACCATTGAGTCTTATATTGTTGTGGGGTTTAGTGATAGTAATTATTATCCTTTCACTTTTAGATGCAAGATTTTCTTAAAAATTTTGTCCAAGACAGGTCTAGCGGTGATGAATTACCTCAGTTTTGATAGCCTAGAAAGACTTTGTTTCTTAATTTTTGAAGGATAGATTTGCTGGGTATAGTATTCTCTTAACTGGCAGTGTTTTTATTTTGGCATTTTGAATACATCATCTCATTCTCTTCCTGGACTTCAGATATGCTCTTTTTTTCTTTTTTTTTTTTGGTACTGGGGATTGAACTCAGGGGCACTCGACCACTGAGCCACATCTCCAGCCCTATTTTGTGTGTTATTTAGAGACAGGGTCTCACTGAGTTGCTTAGCACCTCGCCATTGCTGAGGCTGGCTTTGAACTCGTGATTCTCCTATCTCAGCCTCCCAAAGTGCTGGGATTACAAGCGTGAGCCACCACGCCCCTGACACATGACTTGATGTTTTTCTCTTGCTACTTTTAGAGCTCTTTATCTTTGACTTTTGACAGCTTGATTACATGTGCTGTGGAGGTAGGAATTCTACATCTCTCCAAATACTTGGGAAGTTTTCAGCTATTATTTCCTTATCTCTGCTTTATCTGCCTTTCTTCATGTTATCCTCTTCTGGAATTCCCCTAAAGCAAATATTTCCTTGCCGAATAGTGTCCCACATTTTCTGTAGCTTTCTTTGTTCTTTTTCACTCTTTTTGCTTTTTTCCCCCTTCTGACTGAATTAATTCAGAAAAGACTTGTCCTCAAGTTCAGAATTCTTTTTTCTGTTTTATCTCTTCTGTTGTTTTTGTTTTCCAATGTATTTATTTCATTCCTTGAATTCTTTAGCTGTAAGATTTCTGTCTGGATCCCACTGAGTTTTAAAAAATCCATTAGTTTAAATTCCTTTTCAGGCTTTGCACAAATTTTCTTTTCTTTTGGATCTGTTTCTGGAGGGTTATTGCATCCCTTTGGGGATGTCATGTTTCCTTCCTTTTCATTTTTCTTGTGTCCTTACATCGATATTTGTGTGTCTAGTACAATAGTCACCGTTTCCAGTTTTATGGAGCTTTTCTTTTTTCATAGGAGAGACATTCATGTGGATGGGTGCTTGAGTATCATTTGGGTATGATGTGTTGGCTATGATTCTGAGAGTACTTGGTAGTGTGGTCTCTGTACTGTTTCTTCTATTGAAATCCTCATCAGAAATGTTTGTAGTTTGTTCATGGCCTAGGCTGCAAGTGTTTGTGACTCTGATGGCATGGCACAGTTTTACTGGGGCTGGGACTACTGAATAACTGGCTGTTGGATTAGGTGCAGGTGCATGTGGGCACTGTGAGCCACCTTATCCAGTAGAAGAGCCACTGCTTGGATGGCTGTTGAACAGGTTCAAACACATGCAGTTGCTGAGCGCTGGCTAGCTGTGCAACTGCTTCTGTGTGTGAAAGTTTACCTGTTTCCTGGATACTGAGGTGAGCTACGTGCATTTGGAAGTTGGGATCTGGGCCATTTTTCTGGGCCTAGCCACTGAGGAATCAAGTTTGTGGTGCTGTAGCCACCCTTGTGAGCATGGGGGAATGTTGGCAGAGTCTTGAGAATGGAGATTGCTGTGAATGGAGACTGGCCCCCAGGGTGTGATGCATTATTGCAGTGGATCTGACTTAAAGATGGTGCCAAGCTCTAGTAGCTTAGGTAATGAGAGATGGGGGGATACACCAGGATAGGGGGACTCCTATGCTGGCAACACAGCTGTGTGAACTCTGAGTAGCTCTTCAATCTGTGTTCATTGGTCTGTGAGGGCTCCACACATCTCCTGTGCAATTACCTGTAATGACAATGAGGACTATTGGGAATTTCCAGTTGACCTTTTCCCTGTAAGAAATCTATCTTGGCTTCAAGCTGATCCTGGTAAGGGGTACAGTATGGGAGATGTAGTGAGATTCACTCTCTTCTCTGTGTAGCTATGTTGAGTTTTTGCTTCCCACAGGAATCTCACCTCTTGCTTGCTACTCTCCAGAATATTTCCTTATTCACTCCAGTTGGGATTCTTTGTTGTGGTTTCTTTTTGTGGGACGTAAGAGCAATAGACAGCACTGTTGGGCCACCCTGTTGATGTCACTCTGAATGATTGAAAATTTTCTGTTTGGTTTTGAGTTGATCTGTGTGATTAAAAACTATTTTATGATGTTAAAAATTATCTTTGAAAAGAAACTGGAAACGAGGGAATATTTAATAAAGATATTATTGACTTATTCACTTTTCAGACTCACAGGGATACCTAGGTTTAAATTAAGAAAATATTTTCTTTGAATCTCTAGGGTCATTTCATTTTATTGTTTTGTATGCCATGCACACCAGGCTCTGAGGAATTATGGTGCTTCCTGCTCTTCACCATCCCTGCCCCAGTATCTCTGTCTGTATGAGATATATCTGAGCATTTTTTTTCTAGTAAGAGTGTATAGTCTTGTTTTTGGAGAGAAAGAAACTCACATTTGGATGTGACATGAAGGCGGTTCCTGGAGATGAGACTGATTGCACTTGAAATGTTTTTGTGACAAACTGAATGTCATCAATTCTTGTAAATATATGACTTGTAATCACTATTTTGAAGGAAAAAGTTGCACCAGCACATTTTTGGTCCTGTTGGTAATCTGCGGTAATTTAGAGTGGTCAGAATCTAATTATGCCTACTTTTGATAGGCATTCAAAATAAGCCATCTTCTTGGCTCTCAAGTCTCACGAGGCACCCACACAAAAGTAGCTGAGATCTTACTGCAGAACTTCAAAATGCAAAACCTTTCTGTTCTGGCTATTTTAAGACCTCAGTCTATCCACAGTGCATTCTTTTTGCAGTGAACGACCATGGCATTGAATAAAAGTATTCAGAAATGTAGAAGAGAGGTTAATTCATTGCAGAGCACTCTTAAAAAGTTCTGGTCTTTAAACTATGAATTGTGGGAGAAGTCTCTCGAACTGCCTGTTGGCTGTGGTTTTTAGCTATATCATTACTCAGCCAAGCTGATTAAGACTAATTTTGGTCAAAACAAGTTTGTGCCTGGGCAAACAACCAATGTGCAGCCTCAACCAGAGGCAATTAAATCGAGATTCATTTTATGATGGGATTCTTAATAACTACTGTGGTATTCAACATCATTCTGATGAACCAGTGGCACCATAATGTCCCTCGTATGTCAGACTGTCCTAGAATTTATTCGCTGTATTTTTGTTCTCATTTTAGAGTTGATCTTTGTACATCAGTGATCTGGCACATCATTCTTTCTGGTAATGGTTTCAAATAAGCTGATCTGATTCATGATAGTTCAGAGGTGGTTTTCTGAGGAGCTGGTAGGTTGATTGTTTAAAAAAATAACAACAACCACCTGGAGAGACAGATGGTAGACTTTAGTTTTCTGGCTCTTCTGCTTTTGCAAGGAATAATTGTACATTCAAAGTAAGTGACACCAGAAGTGAGATCCTTCAGAGGTTCATCTCACATGTTTCCTTGTAGAGAACCCAAGAGGCAGCACCAGGAACAGCAAGCACAGGAAGCAAGCCCCTGAGGACATAATCGTCATGTGACCTGGGGCTGGTTTACATGAAGAGGTCCTTTGTCTTGAGATCCTAGCATTCTTGTGACCACATAGTCAGATAATAGCTTAGCCTTTGCTTGAACACCAGGAGTAGTGGGGAACTCTCTAGTTCCCTGTGTAGAAAGCAACTGCAGTACAATTCTTCCTTTTTGTGAGCTGATCTTGACTTCTGCATGGTTTTCATTCATTCATCCGGGCCATGTTCTTCGGAAACAATATGGAACAAACCCGTTTCCTATTTTACCTGGAAGCTAGCTTGAACATAATCTAGAATGCCATCTCAAGTCTTCTATAGGCTAGCTGTTCCCAATCCTTGGATTATTCCCTATATGAAATGCTTGGGTCCTGGTTTATAAGCCCCCCTGGAATAGAGGAACTAGGAAAACACAGAATAGTTTAAGCTTGTTCAACTCACCTACATGACACAAACCAATTGAACATTTAGATTCAGGCTCCTAAAATTAAGACACTTGTTCGTTTGGCTTTTCAGGATAAAGCAGGAGTAGTGGAAGCAAAAGGCCATCCATCAAGTTTCCTCTTCTAGTTCCAGATGGCTAAGCCTTAGGTTTAGAGCCCCTCTGGATTGTCAATAACATTAAGGAAAATTAGGAGCTTTGTCCTGCACCTATAAATAAAGTTGGCTTACTCATCATTCCAGACTTTAAGTGTGGGAATTCTACATCAGAAGTTTCCAGAAATTTGATGGAGATTTAGAGATTCCCTAGAGACACATTTGCCTTGGGGACTTTGGGGTGACTGGGCAGACTTTAGAACTAGAGCCCTTTATATACTGGCGTTTCTTGTGCCATGTTGTTGATTATAAAAATAGATTCTGCAAAGTAACCCTGATATGAGGGTGATACACAAACACCAGGAAGACCTGGTGGGGAATTCCCTTGTGGGAAATTGCATCACCCCGCCCTGACTCTACCTCTGGCTCAGCCCTTATCTACTGTCCCTATAACCCAGACCAAGGTGTTTCTTCTCACTCTCAAGATAGCTCACTCTTTCTCTTTAAGTATGTAGTCCTTGCTTCCCTAAATAAATCTGTGCTTGTGCCTATTAAAAAAAAAAACTACAGATAGAAGACCACTTATTAACCAGGACTATCTCCTCCTTCCTTTCTTTTCTTCCTCACAGTTGTTTCCCAGCCATCCTTGTGTTTTCTTCTGACTCTGAGATTGTGGGCCTCACAAGGATGCTGTTATCCAGTCACTGAATGACTGCGATCATGTGGGAAACACTATAACATCAGGGAAGAGGTAGTAAAGAGGTGGTTAAAACCTGGCAGTTTTTGGAAGAGGGCTCAGGTGCAGGGACTGAGATAATCGCATCATTTCATGATGGCTAATATCAGTAGTCTGTCATGGCCTTTCTGTTTTATTTCTGTTTTAGCCTTCTGATTGTCGTGAATGCCCAATCTAATGTGCTGGAAATGTGTGCTTGGTTATGTATGCTTTCATGCAAATGTATAGTGTTCCCTTGTATTTTTTGGAATTTACAAAAATAGAACTGTGTGTAGTTTAGAAAAATAGAATGATCCCCCAAAACTGTATCTTGTTTTGTTTTGTGTATTTCAGCATGCGGGTCTATTTCAATGCTTTTGGTGGTGCTGAGATTTCCAGGGAGGTAGCTGGCCACTCAGTGCTGCCCCTCCACCCCTTCCTAGCTTGCATTTCCTTCTTCCTTGGCATTAGTTGTACTTCCATATTGCAGAGTGTGGTGTAGGAAGGCCCATGCCTCTGGGTCTGTGTAAGAGTTTGGGATATGCTCCCAAAACAGGAATCCTGGTTTTAGTATCATTGGTTATAGGAAAGGTGGGCTGACCAGTTTATCCTCTCACTAGCAGAAGATGGGGTCCTCATCTTACATTCTTGCTACATTCTTGAGATTTTTCTATCTGCCTAGTTTGAGTGTGAAGTGGTGTCAATGTTCATATTTCTGATTACTTGTGAAGTGGGGAGTCTCTTCATAATCTTGTTATCCATTCGGATTCTCCTTCCATGAATATTCTGGTTTTTCTTCTTCTTCTTTTTTTCTTTGTTTTTATTTGGGAATTGAACTCAGGGGCACTGAACCACTGAGCAACATCCCCAGCCCTGTTTTGTATTTTATTTAGAGACAGGGTGTCACTGAATTGCTTAGCACTTCACCTTTGCTGAGGCTGGCTTTGAACTCACGATCCTCCTGCCTCAGCCTCCCAAGCCACTGGAATTATAGGCGTGTGCCACCATATCTGGCAAATATTGTTTGACTATGGCATGTTATATGCTTTCCTTGTTGATTTGCAAAACCTACACGTATATTCCTAATGTCAATCCTGTGACATTTCAGATGTGACAAGTGTCTAATCATAAACATTTTCTCTAATATATTTTGAGACTTTTGCTGTTTTCCTTTAATTCTAAGTGAGAATGAGAATTGGGTAAGAGAGGCTCTTTATTATTTTTTTGGTGGTGGTGCTGGGGATTTAACCCAGGGCGTTGTGCAAGCCAAGCACTATACCAACTGAGCTATATCCCTAGCCCAAGAGAGGCTCTTACTACTTTCCTGTGGAAAATTCTGCAAGGGCCTTCAATTCACTAACTTATCCTCATTTCTATGTGCAGTATTAAGTAAATGTATCCACCAGATGTCAGCTGTAGCCCTCTCTTTTGAACTATGTGAAACTGCTTTGAAAAACTTTCAAGTTTTTGAAATTAAACAAAGTAGCCCCCTCCTTGAATCCCATGAACTGTAAGATAATTGTATTATTAAGATTCCCCTTTGGTTTGGGGTTCTCCTGTTCTATAAAACCATACTACCCAAAAGTCTTTTTTCATTCATTTCCATAGGAAATGTGTCTGTACCATGCATTTGCCAATAATTTGATCATCTATAGTCAAAAGTGTTAAAGCATGATGTCACATCTTGAAACACAAGTGCCTCTGGAATCTCATTGACTTGTTTCCTGCTGTCCTGTCTCCTATCCTCCATTGTTACCAGTTCTTTTATCATACATAGCCATTTGGCTCTCTGCAATCATGATGCCGGAATGCTTGGGAAAACAAAAGACGCTCTTGTAAGACTCAAACCTCTAGAAGTCAGCTGGAATATCAGTGTGCCCTGTAAAGATAAATTACCTGTGGTGGTGTAACAATAGTGAGTAGTTTTGCAGTGGAGGCAACCAAGTGAGAAGTGAGGCGATCTTTCTTCAGGCTGTATGTGTTTTTTGCATTAGCGTATGTCTTTTAGGAAGGAGAGTGGCAAACAGCTCTAAATCAAAGTTGCCTGTTCTTTCTTCAGGGGTAAGGTGTTTTTACCTTGATCTTATTAGCACAGGTGGAAAAATAACATGAGTCCTGAAACCCATGGACTCTGACACTTGCCAACTGCCTCATCTTGAATGAGTTGCTTATACTGGCTGTCCATGGCTCTATTGTCAAATGAGAATATTAACACCTGTTTTCCAGTTTGGAGGATTAGAGGTAAGGTAAATGGTCTAGCATGATTCCTGGCATAGAGTTGGCATTCATTACATGGTGGACCGTTATTACATACCATTATGTAACATAGGGAAGAACTCTGGGAGGTAGTACAAACACACAGCACATTCTTTGGGGTGGTTGCTGGGACTCCTAAGTGGTAACTGATGAATGCTATTTTGTCCAAGTGCTGGGGCAAATGGAGGTGGATTTATTTTTTTTTAATTTTAATTTTAATGTTTGGAATGTTCAGCTGGATTCTCATAAGGCAGTTCCTTTCGCTATGAATGAACCTTGATAGCCTCAGATAAACCTTGCTTTATCTTTTGATATAATTTTACAAAGGCTTGATCTTGCTTTGACTTTAAGTAGTGGAAAGAAATTCTAAAATTTCTCAGGGCTAAAAACATCCATTAGAAAAACCATAAAAATCCTTCAAATTCACCTCTACTTGCATATTTGCAACAAATAAGGGTGCTGCATCTTTCTGGTACTAGGGTAAAACTGAAAGGTGTTTTTTTTTTTTTTTTTTTTTTTTTTAAATCTCTGTATTCATTTGTGGACACAAGAATTTTCTAACTTGTTAATTTAAAGCTGGTTTATTCTATATGCATCTGCCTCCCTCATTGCAATAGTGTTCTCTGCAAGGAAGTTAAAATAGGATGTTATCAGTCTGTCCTAAAAGAAGGCATCTTACTTTACCTTTCATGTATGTTGTTTTCCAAAATCTTTGCAGTCCTTGAACCAAGTCAAGTTTTTTATGGAAAAATTAAAAATTTCCAATGGCTTCTATAAAATTTTCATATATACATATGTTTATATGTATGTGTGTATATATATACATACATATATTCAGAAAAATTCTTGCCCTTGAAATGAACTACCGAAAGGAAAAACTAGCATAGCATTTATAATCACACGATTAATTTATATGTATGTTTCTGCTCTTGCAAGAAAATTCAGAAGTGGAATATCAATTTACATGATCTGTTTGCATTACATTGAAAGACTCTATACTGACAAATTCACAAAACAGTGAAATATGGGCTTGGTTGTTTAGAGCTTTGTGATTCTTTTTTTTTTTTTTTTAAATACTTTTTTAGATATTGATGGATCTTTATTTTATTCATTTATTATTTATACGTGGTGCTGAGGATCGAACCCAGTGCCTGATGCATGCTAGGCAAGCGCTCTACCACTGTGCTACAGCCCCAGCCCCAGCTTTGTGATTCTTTTTGGAACTTGGTGACTATGCCCTTTCTTCAGGTAAGTGCAGGAACTTGTTGGCTGGAGGGACCTTGTATCAGATCCTTGCAGGTTTTGAAGATTTTTAATGGTGTGAAAAATTTAGGGAGATGACACCTTCAGGCACGCCTGGGTCTGAATGCTTCCTTCATCTCACCATGTTTGGAGCTTCCAGTATTAATACAATGCCATTGCTGCATTGAGAATAAATATCCTTTCAGACTCAATTTTTGATGTGGATATTTTTTGCTTTTGCTTTCTTCCTCTTTTCTTATAGCAGCAAGATATAGAATTTTCTTTGAGGACTCATCCCTGTCCCAATTATCAGTTTCACAGTTTAGATGATGCTCATTCTTCCTCATTTTTCCCAGTTCCAGGATTTCAAGGGATTAAGCAAATTAGCTCATCAGTCCTCCTAACCACAGTGATTGGCTTAGAAAGGGCACAAGATTCAATTTGGGCCCAGGAAGAGAATTAGGCCCAGGATTTTCATTGGCATTGTTGGAGAAAAGAAACTCTTTCCACTCTATTGGAGCTGTAAGGCTGATCCTACAGCTACTAGTGGCCAGCATCAGGTAAAGGCTGTGTGAACTTGAAGCCTACATGAAGGAAAAGGCCAAGAGAGGAGCCTTCTGATAATCTGGAATGAGCATCCAGACCCAGCCATGCCTGAAGGTGTCATAGCCCTAGAATTCCCAGACCATTAAATTCAATAAATTTTTTACAATTTTTTTTTTTTAGTTGTAGATGGACACAATGTCTTTATTTTTATGTGGCGCTGAGGATCAAACCCAGTGCTTCACACATGCAAGGTGAGCACTTTACCACTGAGCCACAACATAATTGAGCCCCTCAATAATTGTTTTTATGTTTAAGCCAGTTTGACTTAGCTTTTGGTCCTTTTTCACAGTCACATGTTCAGAAAAATGGGGATTGAGGTATATTTGGTGGCTGCTGTATTATTCCATTAACATTATTCTGTAACACTTTAAGATAACAAAATGAATATAGTCATTGAGTTGCAAAACTAGCTCTTTCCTTCTTGTGTCCCTGTGGCCTTCCAAAGAGGTAATCCCCATCAGCCCTTCACACCTCTCCCTGTCTCCCTTCATACTTTCCTCCCAAGTGCATGTGCTTATTCTGTAGGTGTTTATGAAACAAGTGTCCCTTGTATTCCTGTTTCTCTCCCTTTGGCAATAGCTGAAATGAGAAGAGTAGGCTTATTTAGAAACTAATAATATTTAAAGAAAGAGGCAAAAAGTATGTCCATTATAAGCTTTTTCTTTTTTTTTCTTTTTCTCTTTTTTAGAATTTAAGCTTATGAGTTTATCTACGCCCACTATATTCATAATTACAATTTAATATTTGCATACAAAAGCTATGTAAAAATCCATTTTTCCCAAATATACAAATTTTCTTTTTGGATAGTTTAAAACATTTTGATCACAGATTTTAAGAGTTTTAGGCTGAGAAAAATATTACCAATCTAGCAGTATCACTTAACACTGTTTGCAAAACACATATCTTCCAATGACTGTTCTTTGTCTATTCTGTAGCATTTTTCTGATTATCAGGGCATGAAAGCATTATGGGGGAAAAGTGTTTTCTCTGAAGAAAGCATGGAGAACTAATTTGGTTCTATAATAAAGATGCCAAGTTCATAAGAAAGAAGTGGGATGACGTCCTGTGAGTACATTCATGCCCTGATAATTGCCATATCAATAATACACGTGTAAAAAGTCATCTTTTGTCTTATATTGTGCTCCATAATGTACATGAGTATTATCTGTATCCTGAGCAGGACAGATTTATATTTGATTGTCTTGTGCATAAGGTGGGTCAGCTTTAACTGTGCAACAGAAAGCCACAAACAGCGTATTACCTGCACAATATTGCTCTTGGAGGCGGCATTAATTAATGTGGAAACACACTAGAAATGCACACTTTTTGCATTTGCAAACATTTATACAGCACAGTAAAAATTCTGTGATAAGGCCAAACCTTTTTTTCCCCTTAGTCTGTTTTTTTTTTGTGTGTGTGTTTTTAATTTTTTTTTTAAAGATTAAAGTAAAATGTTTCAATTGTAAAAAATACACACCGGGCAAATCCTTACCTGGATAATAAATATCTACATCACAGTACAATAAAATTTCTTCTCTATAAAATTTAAATATGGATTATAGTCTATCACTATGAAAAGAAACACTATGCTAATATTTCCATATTATTAAAATAACAGGAAAAATTATGAGCTTATTTTAGAACCTGATGCCATCGTGGTTGGAAAGGGCAAAGAGATTCAAATGTGTCATCGCTCTCCTTTGGAGGAGTAGCTGTGGCTTGGTTATTCACTTATATTAAGTTCTTGAAAAAGGTTTAGCCTTACAAATGCTGGCTACATTTCAAAAACCATAAGACCGATTTCATAATTTGACTCATGCAGCAAAAGGTCAATATGACACGAATAGGTTAGAGTTCCATAGAATAAAAATGTATCACTGACAAGGACATGCTTTGAGGGTGCTCAGCAGTTCCGTGGAGGCTGAGTCTGGGGGCTTAGTGTCGAGGAGGGGTCGAGGCTGTACACCTGTTCACGAAGGAGCAACGGGAACGGGTTGCTGGAACCGAGCTGAGCCTGGCAGCCCTCCGGGTGATTGCAGTACAGGCTGAGGTGTCCCTCGGGGCCCAAGTGAGGGGATATCGCTGCGCTGAGCATCAACATGTCAAGCGCGTCATTGAGGACTGAGGCTCATTTGACTAGAAAAAGCTCTGAGGCGGCACGTGGTGTTTTGAGCAGAATCAGAAAGAAGGAAAGCTCTATTTTTCCCCCCACTGTTTCTGGAAGGACTGCATGTCTAAATTGAAGTGCAAAGTACACTTGAGGGTTACAAACGCAAACGCTCACGCACACACCCCTCATGCACGCGTACGCACGAGCGTGCCATGCGTGCCTGCGCCTACTCATCCCTAACTGTGAGTGACTCTTAGGTAGGAATCCCCTCGGTGTGGGTGTGTTCTGCTCTCCTGGAATGTCTCCCCACTGTTGGGGGGCAGGGGTGAAGGCCATTTCCATCAGGTCCATACTTGATTTGAAAGTCTGGACAATATAAGGGAAAACATTGAAAAAGAAAAGGAAAGAAAAGAAATCCCCGGCAAATCCCTCCCAGCCAAGCTTTTTGAGATGGAGTTCTGAGATGCACTAAGTACCTGCGTCAGTTTCAGAAGGAATGAGTTGAGTTGCTCTGAACTCCCGGGTCTGATCCTTTGAATCCTTAAGTCTTCTCCCTTCAACTTGAAATACCATGAGCTATCCTACTTGGCCTGAAGTATTCAGCTTTCAACAGGGCTGCTAGACCAGTCATTTAAGGAGTGGGAGATCAGACATGTCTCTGCTCGAGGCTAGCTGGATCCCTACCATTGAACCACGTCCAATCATAGTTAATCCCCAAAGCATTCTGATATAGCTTGATAGCAGGGTCTGCACGGACATTAGCATCTGGATGTCTGATGTCCTGGGCAGTCTGTCAAACAACACGAGGAAACATTCTCTGGAAACCCTCATGCCCTAGAACCCATGAGCCTGTTTAGTAGCTCACTTGCTTGCCTTCTCTTGGTACCTTTTGGAAAGAAAACTTGCCCCACATGGTAAACTTCTCTGTTACTCTAGAGCTACAGGTGGTGGTTCATTTCGCAGAGAGTTCCCAAGGGAGAGCCAACAGAGGGAGCTGAGATGTTGGCAAAGCAAGCACGTAAGGAGACTGGCTAGAGGCGGACTAGAAAAACCAAAATCCAAACCAACTGTAGATAATATCAAAGCAGGTAATCTGCCTAACAATTTCGTGCTTACGTTTCAATCTTTTCATCTACTTCCTATATCTGATTAACAAGTACCATAGTGATATTCTTAGTCCCAGAAGCCAGTGTAATTGCTTTAGCACATCAAACATAGAATTCCTCTCCCCCACGAGATTATTTCCAATCCTGCTGGGGATTTTCAGTGCTGTTCCTCTTCTTTCTCCAAGACCATCCCGTCTTCCTCTCAGTCATTGACTAGCATTGTGTAAGTTCTTATTTCCCATCAATAACAAATACACATCCTTTAACTGCTAATGGACCACACTGTCTAATAGAGCTTGAAATTTGATTATGAAAGAAACCATTAAAAGAACCATATTCTACTCTCACCCCAGAAATTCATACAATATGGAAGGTGAGAATTTAGGAGATCACATCTTATTTACCAGATAAGAAAACCAAGACATAAGGTCCAGAAACCACCATCAGACAGAGCACAAACCAGAACTCAGGCACCCTGACTTCTAGGCCATTTCTGCTCCACCAAACCTAATGAAAATGAGTCCACTTGGTTTTCACAGTGACTTTCATTCCTTTGTTTTTAGGTAAATCTCATGGATATGGCTTATTTTCCCCAATATTTCCGGGATAAGGCAGTAAAAGGCAGGCAAAGGAAGTTTATATCTACTGTGCCAGTGAAGGATGAGATACATTCAATTGCATGGGTACATTCTTTGCCCGTTTTCTGACGCTGACGTCATGCAGTGTCACTGTTTGTTTTCTGGGCACATCTACTCCATGATGGTCATCAGAGAGGGAGGTCAGGTGGGGAAGGTGACAGTGTTCTGGCACGTGGCCCGAAGGGGTTTTCTGCTGAATATCTGTCAGAACAGTGCTATAAAGGGGATAGGACCAGTCTTGTTTAGGGAGAGTTGAGCTATTTAGTGCCTCAGAGTCAGAAGGAAATGAAATTAGGGAATATTTGGGAATAAAGAAAAGCTCTCGAGGACCTAGGACCCGAAGGAAGTATTCCCAAATCCAGTACATGAATACTGGATTTCCTTCAACTTGGAATTCAACAGCGCTAATCTCTCCTCAGAATTCTCCAAACCAGACTCAAATTTCAGCTTGTTTATCTCGCCTTGATTAGAAGACTTGATCCACAGGGAAATCCGCTGTCAACTCAGCAAAGATGCAGCCAGGATAAATAACTGGAGCTTGGGGGATGGCAGATCAGATGCCATTGAAAAATGACAACACCCTGTAAACAGGTCTGATTTCTGTGGGAATGTTCTGTGACCCTAAGCTGTAGAGAGGTCTTCCTACCATGAGGCAATCGTGGGCGAACTTTTGGAAACTGCGGAGTCACTGACCTTGGTGAAGATTTCCAATTTCTTTGGGCTTGCTCAAAATTATTTTTCTCATGACCTCAATCGGCCAAATACCTGCACATCTTTGAGCCACACTCCTGTATAACTTGGAATTAAATCATAAGGTTACAAAGACAGCTGATTTGTTAGGACACCAGTGTTCTGGTACAGTCCAAGTTATGCAGGCAGAAGAGAGTGCTGAAAAGAGCAGGCTCTCGAATAGATGAAAATTTGTTCGATTCTTTCCCTAAAAAGCTGAAAGCCACATTTAACCAAAGGTGGTTTGTGCTCTGCTGCCTTGAGCCCTGCAAAAATGGGATTGGATCATGATGGCTGCGTTCTTGGTTTTAAGGCTTCTATACTCTTCTGCAGTGCCATTTGGCTAGCTCTAGTCTCTGACCAGGGACAGGTGGGAGCTGGTGATGGTCGGGTGCTGGTGAAGTGATGATTGTCCCCTCCCTCCCACCTCCACAACTGTAAAACCTCCAAAGCATTCACATCAAAGGACCTGGGAACAAAATGCAATAGTTACAAGGACCCGCATTCAAGGGGCAATTTCATCCATGTCTATGCCGAGGACGACCTCCCTTCCCCCCAAATGTATCCCTCCCAACACGAAGAAACAAAGAAACATAAGAGCTAGGCAGTGGAATGAAATGACACCCAGTAGTGCTGTAGGAATTATGAGAACGAATCCAGTCCGTCTAATCCTCAAACACTTCCAAGAACAGAGGCGGGAAGAGTTCTGTGGGGCACTCCACCTTCATGTGCAGGAAGCGGCTGGCGTGGCAGGCTCCGATCATGCGCAGGTCCGTCACCTTCATCAGGAGTTTTGGCCAGAAGTGTGTCACATGGTGTTTTCGGTAATTGATATAGTGTTCAAAGGCCAGCAGGAAACTATCTTGGTATTTCTCTATTCTCTCAACACAGGCGAGCCCAGGGCGATCTGAGGGGAAGAAAGTGGCTATTAATTTTTTGGGGGAGGAGGGTGCTGGGGGTTGAACTTAGGGGTGCTTTATCACTGAGCCACATCCCCAGCCCTGTTTATTTTCTCGTCTGGCTAAGTGGCCTACGCAGGCTTTGAACTTGCAGTCCTCTTGCTTTAGCCTCCCCAGTCACTGGGATTGATGGCATGCGCCACTGCCCCCGAGCTAATACTTCAGAGGTGGGAAGGAGGTGGCTTCTAATCCTTTAGTGAGAGATGGGCAGATCTGGAATCTTTTCAACTCCTAGGAATAAGCCTGGATGCAGCATGAACTCCATGGCACCGGGGACCGAGTTACAGGGGTGTAGCAGTGCTCTGTTCAAATGAATAGCTTCCACGAATCACCTCATTTTATGTGAAAGGTGATGCCTCCTTCCTAGGGCAACAGAGCTGACCATTGCATAATGAGAAAAATGATTGAGTCTCCACTGGCTGCCTGGGGGAGAGGGCTAGCATGGACATGCAGGGTTGGGGGAGAGATCTGAGAAGAGACTGGGGACATTGCTGAGGCCTGGAGGCCAGAAGACTGCTGGACAGTAAGAAAGTCCCTTGAATATAGCACAATCTCTAATTTTAAGCTGTTTTCGAGGCTATAATAAGCCACACCTTCCCTTCCTGTATTCAATAGTCCCCACCTTTATCCGTGGGGGAGGATGTTCCAAGATCCCCAATGGATACCTGAAACTATGGACAGCACCATCCCCCTCATATATATGGCAATTATATATGTGTGTATGTGTGTGTGTGTGTGTGTGTATATATATATATATATATATATATATATATATATATATATATATATAAATTTTCCCTCAGTATACATGAGGGTGGGGAATTGGTTCCAAGACCCTACAGATACTCAAATCTGGGGAAATTCATTTCCTTTATTTTAAAATGGTTATAGTATTTGCACATAAACTATGCACATCTTCTTGTATACTTTAAATCATCATTTCCAGATTACTTATAATAGGAGGCAATGTAAATACTACATTGTGCTTACACTATTTTTTTAATATTTATTTATTTTTTAGTTGTAGGTGGACAGACTATCTTTATTTTATTTTTATGTGGTGCTGAGGATCGAACCCAGTGCCTCACGCGTGCTAGGCGAGCACGCTACCACTGCACCACAATCCCAGCCCCTTACACTATTTTTAAAGGGAACAATGACAAGAAAAAAGACTATGTTCAGATGTGATTCCTATCCCCCCGAAATATTTTCCAGGTGTGGTTGGTTGAATCTGTACATTTGGAACTGAGGGTAAAGAGGGCTGGCTGTACTGTTTTTTCCTTTGCATAGGAATACATCTCAGATGTTACCCATATATTCAACTATTTATGCAAAAACTTGGCCTAGGTGCCACATCCTCAAAAGATGAACAGGTCAGATGGAGACACTGGTAAGTTAAGCAGGTAGTTATAGTGCAAGGGGGCAGGTTCTAAAACAGAGCTCACTTAGGTGTTTTGCAAATGCAGAGGATGAATCTGAAATCACCTATTTAAAGAGTAGCTTTCCTTAAGTGACATGATGTGTTCTGTATTTCTTATTTATTATGACATGGTCTCTGAAGAAAAAGCTGTTGGCACATTCTACCCTTCACCCCTGGGAGCAAATTCTGACTCTTACATATGGTTTCCACACACAGCTTAAAAAAAGAATGACCTGATCACTCACATCATGTCTTGTGTACACAGAAATGGGAGAAGGCAGGATAGGTGATGTCTGCTGAAGGGGATCAATTCATTGTCTGTCTTTGGTACTGAGGATTGAACCCAGGTTCTTTAACCAATAAGCCCCACCCTCAGCTCTTTTTATTTTGAGACAGGGTCTTGTTAAGTTGCTGAGGCTGACCTTGAACTTGGGATCCTCCTTCCTCAGCCTCCTGAGCTGCTGGTGTTATAGTTGTACACCACCATGCCTGGCTGATAGTCTTTTTACCTCCTTTGGGTTTTTTCCTCCCACTACCTTGGGAAATTACAAAAAGCACGAGACTAATTCCTTTATCCAGTTCCTTGCCCACTGGCAAATGCCTAATCAAAGGGGGATTGAAGACTCATCAAATGATTGGATTTAGTGCCAGACAAGCAAACCTCCTTTTACATCCATAACAGTCTAAGCACACTTACCTGAGGACATTAGCAGGACAGCCTGAAGGAGGGCTACTTCGGTGTCATCCAGGTTGAAAGATGACAGAGACATGCCCAGGTCAAAGATGGCATCTGACACCACCCCAAGACCCCCATTTTTGAGCTGGCCCCGTGTCACTGCCATTTCCCCATTCAGGGTTAGAGTCTCACTCTCTGGGTCGTAGCGCACCGCAGCGCGAAGAGACATGATCTCCATGCAGCAGCCTTTGAGGAGGATTATCTGGTCTTCACATGGCAGCTGAAAAGAAGCAGCCCACATTAGCAAAGAACAAAGGGAAAATGCTGTCAAAGCCACTCGCAGTATCCCAAAAGCAATAGGAAGGACCTCTGTCACCAACGCTCATTCTGTATTTTCGGAGTCCCTGGCAGACTTTCAACAACTATTCTTTTTTTATTCTAATCAGTTATACGTGACAGCAGAGTGCTCTTTGATTCACTGTACACCAATGGAGTACAACTTTTCATATCTGGTTGTACACAAATTAGGGTCGCATCATTTGTGCAGTCACACGTGTACCTAGGGTAGTGATGCCCATCTCATTCCGTCATCTTTCCTCTCCCCATTGGCTAATCCAAAGTTCCTCTAATCATCCCATGTCCCTTCCCTTCATGGATTAGCATCCACTAATCAGAGAAAACATTCAGCCTTTGGTTTTCTGAGATTGGCTTATTTCACTTAGCATGATATTCTCCAACTCCACCCATTTACCTGCAAATGCCATAATTTTATTCTCCTTTACAGCTGAGTAATATCCCATTGTGTATATGTATCACAGTTTTTTTATCCAGTCTCTTATTGAAAGGCATCTAGGTTGGTTCCACAGATTGGCTATTGTGAATTGTACTGCTATAAATATTGATGTGGCTGCATCACTGCAGTATGCTATTTTTAAGTCCTTTGGGTATAGACTAAGGAGTAGGATAACTGGGTCAAATGGTGGTTCTGTTCCAAGTTTTCTAAGGCATCTCCATACTGCTTTCCAGATTGGCTGCACCAATTTGCAGTCCCACCAGCAATGTATGAGTGTGCCTTTTCCCCCACATCCTCGCCAATACTTATTGTTGCTTGTATTCTTGACAATTGCCATTCTGACTGGTGTGAGATGAAACCTTGGAGTAGTTTTGATTTGCATTTCTTTAAGTACTAGAGATGTTGAACATTTTTTCATATATTTCTTGATCAATTGTATATCTTTTTCTGAGGAGTGTGTGTTCAGCTCCTTAGCCCATTTATTGATTGGGTTGTTTGGTTTTTTTTGGTGTAAAGGTTGAGTTCTTTATATATCCTGGTGATTAGTGCTCTATCTGTTGTGCATGTGGCAAAAATTTGCTCCCAAAATGTAGGCTCTTTCTCCACCTCATTGATTGTTTCTTTTGCTGAGAAGAAGCTTTTTAGTTTGAATCCATTCCATTTATTGATTTTTTATTTCATTTCTTGTGTGTGAGGAGTCTTTTTAAGGAAGTCGGGGCCTAATCCGACATGATGAAGATTTGGGCCTACTTAGTCTTCTATTAGGCACAGGGGTCTCTGGTCTAATTCCTAAGTCCTTGATCCACTTTGAGTTGAGTTTTGTGCATGGTGAGAGAGATGGGTTTAGTTTCATTTTGGTGCATATGGATTTGCAGTTTTCCCAGCACCACTTGTTGAAGAGGATATCTTTTCTCCAGTGTATGTTTTTGGCGCCTTTGTCTAGTATGAGATAACTATATTATGTGGTTTTGTCTCTGTGTCTTCAATTCTGTACCATTGGTCTACATGTCTATTTTGGTGCCAATACCATGCTTTTTTTTTGTTACTATAGCTTTGTAGTGTAGTTTAAGGTCTAGTATTGTGATGCCTCTTGCTTCACTCTTCTTGCTAAGGATTGCTTTGGCTATTCTGGGTCTCTTATTTTTCCAAATTTCATGATTGCTTTTTATATTTCTATGAGGAATGCCATTGGGATTTTAATTGGAATCACATTGAATCTGTGTAGTGTTTTGGGTAATATGGCCATTTTGACAATATTAATTTTGCCTATCCAGAAGCATGGGAGAACTTTCCATCTTCTAAGGTCTTCTTTAATTTCTTTCTTTAGTGTTCTGTAGTTTTCATTATAGAGATCTTTCAGCTCTTTTGTTAAATTGATTCCCAAGTATTTAATTTTTTTTGAGGCTATTGTGAATGGGGTAGTTTTCCTAATTTCTCTTTCAGAGGATTCATCACTGATTGAACAACTGTTCTTAATGGTCCAAGTTGGTTGTAATCTTCACCAACTTTAATCTTGCATTTCTTTTATGACGGATATAAATCTCTAATTGGCATTACAGTCACATGTAAAATTGTTCAACCCCATAGTTTGGGGCTTTGTATTGTATCTTCACCTGGTAACTGCTTGAGAGCAGGGTTTATGCTAAACTTACCAATTTTTCTATCTTTCTTTATGTCCTCTAGTTCTTACACTTAGCAGTTGTCTCAAACGTTCAGCTGGCAACTGCTTCTCTTTGTTTTTTGAAGCAAGTTTGCTCCTTGAGTCTCTTAAAAGGCTCAGAACTGGGGCTGGGGTGTGGCTCAGTGGTAGAGCACTTGCCTAGCATGCGTGAGGCACTGGGTTCGATTCTCGGCACCCCATATTAGTAGTAAAAAATAAAGGTCCATTGACAACTAAAAAAATATTTTTTTAAAAAAGGCTCAGAACTAGAAGGCTATTGACAGTGTTACCAAAGAAGCCCAGAGATATAAAAACTTTGCCCCTGTTCGGCCAGTGAGTCAAGGAGGGCAGAGGTGAAAACAGAATTCGAACTTCTCGATCCCCAAAGTTATGTTCTCAGCAACTCAGACACCAGAATTACTTAACACACCAGATCTTTCTGCCAGTGTTGTGATTTGGTTACCCCTTTAATTAGGATTTATGATAAAGGATCATATTAATAACACACTTTATAAAATAACAAGGAAAATAATGGAAGTTTGTGGTTGGGAGGAAAATTTAAATGCCATTATCAAACTCATTTGAAAAGCTGTTAATGTGTTTTTGATAACTTGGGCATCATGCTAAGATTTACATGCATTCTTATTTAATTTTCCCAGTAATACATTGGGGTAAATATTTTAATTCCAGTATTATTTACAGATGTGTAAAGTTAGGCACAGAAAGGGTGAGTAACATGCTAGGGGTGTCTTGTAACATGCGAGTGTCTTGTGGGTGAGGCTAGAATTTGAAGCTAGATCTGTCAGAACCCAATGCCGAGGGGAGACGAGAACACTAACTGTTGTGGATGTGACTGTTTTCACAAGCTATGAATATGTAAATAACACATAATACCTTTCTGTTTATTGAAGCTAAATTATAAATTATAAATTCTTTCTGGGAAATGCTCTTGGCAACACATGACTGGTACAATTTAGGTTACTGTATAGAAGTGAACGTAATATTACTGAATTACATTTAAAAGTCTGGGTATTTCATTTTTCACTAGCTTAGCCTAGTCACCTTGCCATTTAATTTCAAACTGCTTAGCTTTTTCCATAGAATAAAAGTCATTTAATATTAGCTTCTGGGATTCACACACATGAATTCTTTACATGAATTCTTTTCTTCCATCTATTTTTTTAAAAAAAATCACTGTGATTTGCTTTTGTTTGAGTTCTGACTTGGATTTGTCAGTTATATCTTTGAACTCCTGGCTCAAGGCATGGTAGGAAGTAGAAGCCCAAGCTTGGAGACCCTCTATAGGTGAGAAGGCAGGGGCCAGCCTAAATGCCTGTTTCCCATCTCAGCCCTATCAGGATCACCTGCAGACTTGTTAAGCACAGATTGCTGTGTCCCTGTTTCTCCATTTCTCCCAAGTTCCCAAGTAATGCTTATGCAGCAGGTTTGTGGACCCTACTCTGAGAACCACTGGCACAGAACAACACTGAGAAATTACTAATCAGATCAAACTACTTGTTTTTTTAAAAAAAATCTCTCACAAAGTATGCAAATTTGGACAGACCCCACCTTTGACATCAAGTTGTCTTCTCAATGAAGAAGTTTTCTTTATAAAACCTACTGTTGATAACTAGTTCAAACTGAAATGAAAGCTGAATAAGTATTTGCAAAGGATCATCCCTGGTTTAAAAACTGGGCCAGATGTCTTTTGGGGGTTTACAGGATCCTGGTGAGATTCATTTTAACATGTAGGCAAATCATCTCTTAGGTACCTGGCACGATGCTTTCATTGTGAGAAGGCTCCAACATAGGCCTGACAGGCAGAGGCACCGGATACGCCCACAGTGTCTTCGGTCTCCTCAGTGGAGCAACACTCAGGTTGATTGGCAAAGACAATGGCGTGCTCTAGGAGGGTTCTTGTTTTGGCAGTTTTGCTGGCAATGATTTTTAGATGTCTGACCAGCCTTGTTTAGTGGGGTGGCAAGATCTTAGCAGAATTATTGCCACACACGCAGTTTCAACTGCAGATGCAGCAAACTGCAAGAGACCCCTGGCTCCAAGACAACCTGGGATCTCCATCCCACCCCATGGGTAGCTCAGAGCTCTATACCGCTTATTACCTTCCTTCTGGTTTCAAATAGTGTCAAAGGCTGACAAGGGCTGAGGAGACCTCCAGCACTGGAAATACGTGTGTTTTTGCTATAAAAGTGCCCCTATTCTTGGCTTTTTTTTTGCAAATTGGAGACTACAAAATATCAGTGAAAGAGAGATGGAATCATGACAATGAATTGTTTCCAAGGAAAGCTTGGAGAGAGACGCTCGCCCCAACCCATGCTTGGAAAGTTCCATGTTGAGCCCATGCCCATACCATGGACATAAGGGCACAGTGTGCTTGTTTCTGGGGCTGGAGATGGCTTCTTTAACTGAAATCTCTCTTCAGTGGTTGGTTTACATGAAGTTTACATTTGTGAAAAAACATTGCTGGTGGGCATTTGAAGGGCGCTTGCCATGTGACAGGCAGGCTGGCTGGTTTGAACTCTCAAACTCCACAGAGTTCTTCCTCAGCCACCAAGGGCTGGGGTTCAAGGGACACAGCTCAGAGAAAGGCTCAGGTAAAAAAAACCAACCCAAGAGATAAAGATGATGCTGAGTTGGTGAGAGAGTGGCAGCAGGCCTGTCTGCAGACATGCAGGGGCACACTTTCTTGCCCATGGCTACCTGGCTACATAGGTGGAAGGCCTCAAAAGGGATCTTTGTATGCTTTGGTCCTTAAATTTCTTGGATTCATCAAGGCCTAGTTACCAGAATGTTTGTCGCAATGTATTTTTTTCTTTTTTTTTTTTTTGGTATTGGAGATTGAACTCAGGGGCACTCGACCACTGAACCATATCCCCAGCCCTATTTTTGTGTTTTATGTAGAGACAGGGTCTCATTGAGTTGCTTAGCGCCTCACCGTTGCTGAGGCTGGCTTTGAACTCACAATTCTCCTGTCTCAGTCTCCCTAAGTGCTGGGGCAGTGTATTTTTATGAGTGAAAAATTATGAACTACAAATCCAGTGAAGACTTGATTTTTTTGAATACTATTTGGCCATTAAAAATCATTTTGTGCAAGGACACTTATATGTCCTACCATCGAGGGTGAGGTCAGGTGCAGTGGGTGCTGGAAAATTCTGTTCCTTCGTCTCAGTGCTCATTATGGGGATGAATTCATGACCTGCATCCTTAGGACAGGTGCACCCCTCTCTTTAATGTTAGGTGGTTTAATAAAAAGAACATTATGGCATAAATGAATAACATTTCATATATATGTACGTATATATATATATATATATATACACAAATAATAAAACCAAAAGAGGCTCCAAAATGGTGGCAGTGTTACCAAGAATCATTACGTCTATTATGTTGTATAAATCTGCAATGAAGACATGCTATTTTTATTTTTAAAATTTTTAAATTTTTTGGTACCAAGGATCAAACCCAGGAGTGCTTTACCGCTGAACCACATCTCCAGCTGTTTTTTACATTTTATTTAGAGAGTGTGTCTTGCTGAGTTGCTAAGGGTCTTGCTAAATTGCTGGCTTTGAATTTGTGATCATCCTGCTGCGATTACAGGCATGTGCTATTTTTATAATATCCTCCAAAATGTTCATAAATACTAATTCTAAAAAAGATGTCAAAGGCATAGGAAGTTCCACAGCAAATACCCTACTGCTGTGGCCTGAATGTTTGTCCCTCCAAAATTCCTCTGTTGACATCTCATCTTTGATGTGATGACACAGGGGGTGGGGCCTTTGGGAAGTAGAAAGGTTATGAGGGCAGGGCAGAACCCTCATTAATGCAATTTGTGTCTCCATAAAAGAGACCCCAGAAAGCTCTCTGGTCCCTTCTGCCATGCAAGGACATAGCAAGAAAAAAGCAGTTGGATGAACAAGGAAGCAGGTCCCCACCAGACACTGGATCTTCTGGTGCCTTGATCTTGGACTTCTCAGCCTCCAGAACTGTAGGAAATTTCTGCTGTTTATAAGCTAACCAGCCTATTGGTATTTTTTAAAATAGTAGCCTGAATTGACTGACACCTCATCCCCACCACAGTGAAGCTGGGAGACAGATGCTCCCGTGCACTCACTCTATCAATTAGGTCTGAGGGTTAGGTACCATGTCCTAAAGTCCATTGCCCTGTCCTTCTGGGTATGCCTTCTGTGGAGGCTCAGAAATTGGCAATGAGAAGTGTCCCCATCAATGTTTGTGGTTGTTCTGATTCCAGCTGGCATTATTGTAAGCTCAAGGGCACAATGGGGCCGGAAGCCAAGGTAGCATGGGGTCATGGTAGGTGAGGAAATGCTTCTGAGACCACAGACGCTCATCATTCAGGTAGCTTTTGGAAGAGGCACACAACCATGTGTGGTCCTCTGTGAGTATCATCTTTCTGGGTCCCCTTGAAAGCAGGAAGAGCAATAGACTGGCACCTAATGGAGTGTTGCAAAAGGAAAAGTTCTCCAGAAAACAGAATCAGCCCCACTTGATTAAAAAAAAAAAAAAAAAGCAGTTACAGGTAGGGTGGAAATGTCATTGCAGTATAAGCAGCTAAAATTTAAGGAAAGCTTATGATCTAGGCACTGTCCACGTACTTTATATTATCCTGTTTAAGTCTCCCAACAGATCTAAGGTGGATGCTATAACAATTCCCATTTTAAAGATGAGATAACTGAGCTTTGAAGACATTAAATAATCTGTTTTTTAATTTATTTTGGTATCAGAGATTGAACCGAGGGATGCTTTACCACTCATCCCCAGCCCTTTCTTTGTTTTATTGACAGGGTCTTACTGAGTTGCCTAGGACCTAAGTTGCTGAGGCTGGCTTTTAACTTGAGATCTTCCTGTCTCAGCCTCCCGAGCTGCTGGGATTTCAGGCGTGCACCACTGTACCAGGCCTATTCAGGATTCTTGCCCATGTAGCTGACTGCAGAGCCCATGTCGTCGGCCAATGCATGATGGGACTGCTAAAGTTAGGGATGAAATGTCCCCAAGGGAAAGTTTGTGAGCTCTGGTGGACGAGCTCTTGAGAGGAAAAGAGGGAAGACTGAAGGAGCTATTAAGAGCCTTGCTGAGTGCAGGCCATTTGACTTTCATTCTTAAGTAACCACCACACAGCCATCTTGATGGGATAAGTTGTTGAAAGAATATAGACCTATGTTCTAAACCCTGGCTCTATGTTTGGATAAGTTAACTTCATTTCTTTGATCTTAATTTGCCCCATCTGTAAAATGGGATTCATCAAACCTACCCTGCAGATCCGTCAAAAGCATTGAATTTATGTAGGCAAATTTGAGTATGGTCACTGAGATTTTATTTGCCTGTGCCTGGAGCCAGGTCCATGGACAAGCTAAGGCTGGAGAAGGTAGGGAAACAATGGAACAGGGTGCATTTGCACTTTGTACTGACACTGCCTTCCTATGACTAAGCTCTGCTAATTAATATTAAACTCTAAACAATACCCAGTATTCCTGGAAATTGATGGAACTATGAAGAAATATAATTCAAAAGGAAACAATGTCCTCACCTCACAAAACATAGGCAACTTTTTGGCAAAATCCACCACTCTGGTGATTGCTGGTGTGATGATTTTTGTAAAATGGCTGAAGGCTTCCAAGTCCACCTTCCCACCTTCTGGGGCATTGACTATTGGTGCTTGTCCAATATCTTCTGGCTAAGGAGGAGAAAGAAGAAAGATTTGAATGACAAAGCTGAAGGGAGCTAGAATTTACTACAGTTTGTATGTGGCAGAAGATCTCTTCTGAATTGACTCTCTGCTGTATTTTCTTTCTTTTTTTTTTTTTGGTCCCGGGGATTGAACTCAGGGGCACTCGACCCCTGAGTCACATCCCCAGCCCTATTTTGTGTTTTATGTAGAGACAGGGTCTCACTGAGTTGCTTAGTGCCTCGCCCTTGCTGAGGCTGGCTTTGAACTCGCGATTCTCCTGTCTCAGCCTCCCTAAGTGCTGGGATTACAAGCGTGAGCCACTGCGCCCGGCTCTCTGCTGTATTTTCTGATTTCCATTTTGTTTATTAACAAACTACAGAGTTCTCATTTATGTCTTGGAACAAAGATATATGTCTTGGCCTTTGCCTTGATGGGCCCTCAGTGATAATGTCCTCAGGATGCTTGCTAGAGAGGAAGAGACTGCTGATTCTGTGCCCTGAGTCACTGCATGATGAAATTCCAGAGATGAAGCGTCCCCCAGGTTCAGCCTATGAGCTCAGGTGGATGAGCTCTTCAGATGACGGGGCAGGAAAGAATGCGCTAATAGCTGAAAGAAGGCAGGCAAGAGGGAAGGAGGCAGAGAAGACAGGCATTTGGGGTCTGCACAAAGGGTGCATACCTAAGTCCTGGGGGCCCTGGGATGGTATTTTTAGAGCGCTGCACATTGTGTCTGGGGGGGGGTGGGACAGGGAGGTGGGCGCAGTGTGGCAGGGATGTAGCTGTATGATGGGCTGTTCCCTAGCAGATACTGCCTTGTAGATTCACTCTTGCTTCTGACCCAAGCTCTTTCCTCTCAGTCATCCAGACCCTAGTACCAACTGGAATCAGCTGAGCACCGAGAAGGCCATCTGTAGGCTGCCTGTAGGGAACTGAGTTGTGCACACCTTAGAGCAGAATGGCCAATTTGCCATTCAGTATCCCCAGGGTATTTCTCTGTTGACTTGCTCAATCCAGGGATTTGTGCTCAAAGGATGGTATGGCTGCTTGGGTGTCACCTGGGGGTGCTCTTTAGGTCTCTCTCCAGACTCTATGGTGCAGAATCAGTATTTTAGTCCGGACCCTCACCCCCTGAATCTCCCTCAGGTGACTTGTACCCTCGTTCCATGGGAACAGTCCAGCTCCTCATTCTGCATTCTGTGTCCTCCCTCAATATATCTCATGGTGTCACCCTGCTTCCTGTGGAAACAGTCTTTCCCACTGCCCTTTCTCACCTTTGTGATACTGATAACCACAATCTGTTGGTGGACACAGGTGAGGCAGCTGCTGCTGCCCTGCCCTATCTCAGGCAGTCCTCACACAAGCCCTGATTGGCAGATGAGCACAGCGGGGCTCAGGCAGGGTAAGCTGAGCCCAGGCTTGGTGGCCCCGACTCCAGGCAGCAGCCTTTCCAGGAGCCCTCACCTGCCTACCTGCTCTGCAAGGCTCTTCCCACTATACACTCATAACAGGAAACGGATGTTCTACTCTTCAGGCTGCCCTTGCCCACTTCTCCACCTGTCCTCTAGGAAGTTTTGAATGTCACCGATCTGTGGCCTGCCTGATGGTGGCCACCTTTCTTTGCCTAGAGCCACAGTGAATAGTCATGAATACCCAGGGGTAAGAGTGGCAGAAGGTGGGCAGGAGGGAGAAAAGACCCTAGAGTGAGTTGAGCAGAACCTCCCCCCCCCCCCCCC